>LNAC01000077.1:2165453-2211613 GCA_002007465.1 Ailurus styani | reverse complement strand
TTTTTTTTTTTTTTAAAGATTTTATTTATTCATTTGACACAGAGAGAGAGATTACAAGTAGGCAGAGAAGCAGGCAGAGAGAGAGGAGGAAACAGGCTCCCTGCCGAGCAGAGAGCCCGATGCGGGCCTCGATCCCAGGACCCTGGGATCATGACCTGAGCCGAAGGCAGCGGCTTTAACCCACTGAGCCACCCAGGCGCCCTCCACTTGTGTTTTTAACTGTAGACATTCTGAAAGGTGTGAGGGGATATCTCATTATAGTTTGATTTGCATTTCTGTGATGATGATGAGTGATGTTAAGCATCTTTTCATGTGTCTGTTGGCCATCTGTCTGTCTTCTTTGGAGAAATGTCTGTTCATGTCTTCTACCCATTTTTTTTTTTTTTAAAGATTTTATTTATTCATTTGACACAGAGAGAGAGATTACAAGTAGGCAGAGAAGCAGGCAGAGAGAGAGGAGGAAACAGGCTCCCTGCCGAGCAGAGAGCCCGATGCGGGCCTCGATCCCAGGACCCTGGGATCATGACCTGAGCCGAAGGCAGCGGCTTTAACTCACTGAGCCACCCAGGCGCCCGTCTTCTACCCATTTCTTAATTGGATTATTTGTTTTCTGGATATTGAGTTGTATCAGTTTATATATTTTGGATACTAACCCTATATCAGATATGTCGTTTGCAAATATCTTCTATTCAGTAGGTTGCCGTTTAGGAGTGGCCTTTTCTTAAAAACTTTTAGTTAGAAGTCTCATGAAGATAAGAGCTTTCATAGGGGCTCTGGATTATTGTGTAACTCTCCATGAATTTCTAGGTATCTGGTGACCCATCTCATGGGAGCAGATCTGAACAATATTGTGAAATGTCAGAAGCTTACAGATGACCATGTTCAGTTCCTCATCTACCAGATTCTCCGAGGTCTCAAGGTATATTCTTCCCTTCTCCATTCCAACGCTTAAGAAAGGGAAAGAAAAAAACAAAAACAAAAAAAAACTTTCCTATGGAAAATTTCAAACACTCACAAAATCACAAGTACAGTCATAGTGTAATGAACCCCTGTGTTTACCACGATTACCAACATATGGCCAATCTTGTTTCTTTTGTATTTCCCAATCCCTGGATTATTTTAAGGCAAGTCCAGAAATTATGTCATTCCACCCGTAGATATTTCAGTATGTATGTCCAAGAGCTCAGGACTTCATTCTTACATTTAAAGAGTAGTAATAATTTCTTGATATAATCTGGTCAGTGTCGTTGAAACTTTAAAAACCTCCTCAGGGAGCCTAATTTAGTTGTGGGAGGGGTAGGGAAGTAATATTTTAAAATTAAGCCACCTTTGACTTTTAGCAGCTTTGAGCTCATTGAGCCCCATGGCGCCCACCAGGAAACAGATTGAAAGCTCTGTTTAACTCATACATCAACTCTCTGAGTAGAGTTGGTGGTATAGAAATCATAGTTATGACAAATACACAGATTACTATTAATTAACTTGTTCTCATGTCTAATCCCATTATTTAATACTAACGGTTCTTACTGGTTCATGAAAATATACTTCAACTATTTCGTATGACTGTAAGAGGCTGGAGATAACTTTTTGATTAACTGACTTTTTTCTCTTTCACAGTATATACATTCAGCTGACATAATTCACAGGGTAATGTATTGTGATTTCGATTAAATTATTTGGGGAGGAGGGGGGTACTGAAGTGGAGAGGACTGGCATCCAGCCAAAATGCTAATCTTAACTTAATTTAGCCATGGAAGTATTGATTGATTGTAACTTTGCGCTAGGTTTAAACCGATGAAAGAAAGAAGATATATAGTTTTTAGTTATTTAAGGCTAATTAGGACTAGCTAGTGACTAGATGGAGATCGATAGCTAGCTAATCTTACCTTTACGTTTGGATCTTCATCATTACCTGAAGGGAAAAACCTACCATGCATCATGAAGTTGATCATGTCCTCTCTGTACTTGCTTCCTAGGACCTAAAACCCAGTAATCTAGCTGTGAATGAAGACTGTGAGCTGAAGGTGAGATGAAGAGACACTGGTAATTGTTTGTTTCAGTGTGTAATTATGTGTTTGACTAACCAGGCAGACTAATGGAACAGATGGGTTTATAAAACCATGACTTTTCATCTGCAAAGTCATTCCTTAGGAATATCAGATTTTGAAGTTTGAACCACAGACTTAGTAAGTTTTAGTTTACAGGACATTGAAAATGGCATCAGGTGTCTTGTTTTCATTCTAAAATAACGTTAAGTTAGAAATTCAATGTATTAGTTATAATAAAGGAAAATTATAGTCTGAATATCAAGTAAGCAATCCTGGAAGAGAGAATTACTAGATCAGTTTCCTAAGCAAAAAATGACAAAAGCCACTCATTCAAAATAATTCAGATAGGAGATGGGTAGTCTATAGAGAGCAAGCAGCTCTGGAAATTTTTTTCTTATTTTTACTTAATCCTTAAACGTAATTAAATATAATAAAATGCATTATTTTAAGTGTATCCTTGACAAAATTTTTATATCCATTTAACCACCAACACAATTAAAATAAAGAACAGTTTATCACTTCAGAAAGTTGCCTCGTGCTCCTTTCTAGCCAGCCCCCTCCTCTCCCCACCCCTGCCTCTCTGCTACCCCAATCCTGGCTTCAGACAACCACTGATCTACTTGTTGACACTATAGAATAGGTATATTTTTCTGGAATTTCATATAAGTGGAATCATATAGTATTTGTGTGCATCTAACTTATGCTTAGTATAATATTTTTTAAATCTATCTGTGTTGTATCAGTAGTTCATTCTTTTTTATTGCTGAGTAGTATTCATTTTATGAATATGTCACAATTTGTTTATCCATCTACCCGTTGGTAGACATCTGTTTTAATTCTAGTTTGGGGCTATGTACAGCTGCTATGGTGAATATTCATACTCAAGCCTTTGGGTGGATGTATGTTTCCATTGTTTTTCGGTAAATCCCTAGGGGTAGCATTTTTTGCTTAGCTTTTTGTAATTTTATTTTTTAAAGTTCTTGCTGCGTTTATCATGTGTCCTAAGCATGGACTAGGAAGTGTGTTTATGAAAGTGCTGTATTGTTCTTCCTTTTTCTAAGGCACTAGAGTTTTTTTCCCCTCCTGTTTTATAAGTCTTAGGATCTTGACTGTTCCAGTGCCTGATTTCTCTTCTCTCCTTTAGATCTTGGATTTTGGACTGGCCCGACATACAGATGATGAAATGACAGGCTATGTGGCCACCAGGTGGTACAGGGCTCCTGAGATCATGCTGAACTGGATGCATTACAATCAGACAGGTACTGGCTTTTGTTAGTTACTTAGCACCTTATTAGTCACCACGTTGGGTATATTTGGGATTCTCAGAAGTGGAGATGACGGGAGTGGGAGGAAACATCTTTTTCTCCCACCTCCATGATCCTTTTAAAGTCGACAGGAAATATTTCAGTTGCTCAGATAGAGAAAGTGGGATTTTTATACACAGCTTTCAAAGTTTGTGATTTAGCAGTTGGGTTTTTATTTATTTAGATTTCCACCATATTCTGTGAGTACTTCTACCGGAAGACAATGGGGTCATAATGTTAACTAACCTCTCAACATTACTTTGGAGAATCTACCGTTTCTACCAGTGAGAATCTCTGCCCCTTTGTGAACAGCTTGTTTCTCTTGCCTTAACTATGTTTTGACATCCTACCTATGTAGCCCTTTAGTGGGGTTCATAAACTTACTTCTGTAAAGAAGAGTATGACTGTTGAACCTTGAATGTATTATATATTAATTTGAGTATTTCACCTCTAATTATAGTTCCATTTGTGGTCAAGTATGATAACAATGATATTGTATGCCCTTTTCTCTTTAATTTTGCCAGTTGATATTTGGTCAGTGGGATGCATAATGGCCGAGCTGTTGACTGGAAGAACGTTGTTTCCTGGTACAGACCGTATCCTTTAAAAAGTTTTGGATTCTTGTTTCTTATCTGTATTCCAGTGTCCATGGAAGTATATTGCTTTTACCTGTCTCTAGGGAAGGCTCTCCGTTACTTGCTTAAATAGTTCAGATCTGTGTTATGAGATCTGCCCTCTGGCTGAGTATTTTGCCTTGTCAAAAAAGAGGCTTCAATTTACTTGTGTGAGTTGGAAAAATTCCTCTAAAGCTGGAGAACTCTTTACATCTCTCACATGTCATCTTTTTGCAGTGAGTCCCTTATTAGATTAATCTTCTCACAGCAGTTCTGCAACCTGAGCGTATTCCTGAGAAACTCCAGGTCTCAATGACTGGTTTAGTCTGCTTGCACAACACTTAATGAGTGCAAGGTGCCCATTTACAAATCAGGGGTATCTTTAGCTTTTATGTTTGCTTTACATGTTAAAAAGATTATATTTGGTCCCTATAATGATGTACCTGCTGACTCTCTTTATATTTGTTGCTTAACAACAAATAATGAAAACAAGAAGTGATAAGGTCATCCTGACGTGTGCCTTTTTTTTTCCAGCACAATTTTGTTTTTAGCCTAAAGTGTAGCCAAACCTTAATTTACTTCCAGATTTATTATCTAGTTTACAGTTTATCATAGCCCTTTTATTTTAGGTCCTTTCCTATCTGCTGCATGCCCATTTCGTGGTTTAGAAACAATATCAGCAAAATGTGGTTTGTTGGAACTCCCATTCCTTTCACTTGGGGAAACGTTCAGGTGAGAAAGAATGTTGACTTATGTGTCTAGAATGAGGTTTGAAGATTTTTGTAAAATTCATCTGACTAGCCTGGGAGTGGGTTTGGTTAAGCTTTAAGATGCTGCAGTAAAGCCATGAACGTGTTCTATCATGCTTAGAGACCTGAAAGCTGTTTCGGCCCCTCACCTTAGCAAACTCATTGAGTTTATAAACCAGAACATCAGTTTAGTTGCTTACAGTTTGGGACATACTTCTGTGGTGACTGTGATGTTCATGTTATCTATCCACGTGTTCTAATTATTTTTTACTAGAGGAAATGTACTTTCCTAATGAACTGAAAAACTTCTGCCCCCTCAGGCAAAGCTGTTGATTTCCCTCTGAATGTGTCTGCATTGATACAGAGCTCTGTCTCCCTATACTTACTGCTCCTCATTCCCAGAGTCTTAGTTTTTAAATACCTGGTGTTTCTCCTTTGTCCTTTGCTTCATTCACTTTATGTCCGTGTCTTACAATTGTGGTATAGACATTACAGTCCAGGCTAAGAGAATTAGGGAAAATTTGTCAGTCCCCCTGTCCTCAGGTGCCTATCTCAGAGTCCTATCTCTTAGCCTGTCTTCCCGAGGGTACAACTCTGATGCATTGCTCCAGTCCCCTCTCCCCCTCGTCTCCTTTATTATCTCTGTCTCCGTCTGTCTTCAGTCAGCTGCAGACACTTTTGCCTACATAGATAACCAGAGTGGTGGAGAGAGAGAGACAGCAGGGTGTACTAGTCAAGAGCACATAGTCTGGAATCAGACTTCCTGGGTATAGATGCTACCTCTTTTACTCCCAGCTACGTGACTTTGAGCACATTTTCTAACCTCTGTCTCCTGGTTTCCTTAACCGTAATATGTTAAATGTATATACCTCACAAGGTGGCTGTGAGAATTCAGTGAGACAGTATCTGGAAGGTTCTTAGAGCCTGCCAGGAAATGTTAGCCATCCTCTTCGTTAGTGACTTTTGGGAAACAGTTTTTCCCTTTACCTTCCACTTTGTTGTCTACCTATGAATCATTAAAGGTTAATTTTTTTTGTTTTATTTAAATTTTGTGACAAGTAGTAAAGGATGGATCCCCTTGGCAGGCTACTGGTAGAAAGGTTTCAAAGCATTTGTGCTCTGTGGTTTTATCTCACAGACAGCTCTGCTCCCTGATGCCTTGACTCTTTAAGAACGCTAGCTTTCATGCACACCTGGGTGGCTCAGTTGGTTAAGCATCCGAGTCTTGATTTCAGCTCAGGTAATGATCTCAGGTTTGTGAGATCGAGCCCAGCATCGGGTTTTATGTTGGCGTGGAGCTTGTTTGAGATTCTCTCTCTCTTTCTGCCCACTGCCCCCTACTTTCTCGCTCTTGCACAAATAAAAAATAATATAAAAGAATGCTAACTTTCTAAGAAGTCTTCCCTTGTTATGTGTACTTCTTTTCCTTCTATGAACTTTAGATAAAAAACCCTAGCATTTAGATTTTTTACCATGGGCTTTTTTTAATGCATGCAAATATTCTTTTCAAAATTCTTATTTTAGTAATGCACCATTTCTTTTCTGCTTGGATTTTTTCGTGACAGCTATTCTCCTAGATCATAAAAATCAAATTCAGAGGATTTGTATTTGTAATATATATTACCTCCATCTTGTCAGTTGCCATCTGTTTGGATATAGCTTTTGTGGCCTGACAAGAAAAGAGGAAAGTGTTTTCTATTATTTTTTTTTCTTGTCTGGGGTGTGCAATTGCTTATAGACTACAATAGTGGTTCTTAACTCTCATTTTTCATCAAAATACTCTGGGAGCTTTTAAAAACTCCCAAATGCCTGGGCATCAGCCCAGACCTCCACATTTGATGTGGGGTCAAAGCACAGGCTTTGGCATATTTTTCAAGTCCCCAGTTGATTCTGGGGTGTAGCAGGTGTTAAGCACAACTAGAATTTAACCCAGTTGACTTTTATTTTTAAACTTTTAGGCTGATCCTAAAAAAAAAAATCATTTAGTTAGGCAGATTTCCTCATTTTTTTTTTTTTAAAGATACCAATGAGATCAGAAGGTTAAGAATTTAGACTTATCTACTTGGGGGCCTAGATGGATGTTAGAAAACCTCTCATTGAACCCCCTGTTGTTTTTTTTTATAGATGTGAGGAAACCAAGACCCAGAGAGAAGATAGATCCCAAACTGTTACTTATGACTCAGGTCACAGTTTCTTTCCATTATTTTATTTGTTACCTAGTCCCCTGATTTCTAGAACTTCTCTTCTTAAAACCTCTGGAGAATGTGCTGACCCCACCATGCTTCTTTTGCCCAGAAAAGCATGCAGCGACTGCTTATTTATGATTTTTAAATGCATCTGAATGCTGAGGCAAACTCTAGAGCATGCTCTTTATTTGAGTGCAGTTTTCTCCCTGTTTTCCTCATTTATTAATCAGCTTGCATTTAGAACTGGTGGCTTTAGCTTCTAGAGAAGCGCTAATAGAATTTTCTGTGGTGTTGCAAATGTTTTATCTTTGTGCTGCACACTATGGTGGTTGGTAGCCACCAGCCACATGTGGCTAGTGAGCGCTTAAAATGTGGCTAGTGAAACTTAGGAACTGATTAAAAATATCTCTGAGGTAAGATGTATTAACATAAAACTTGCCATTTTAACTTTTTCTTACTGTGGTAAAATATGCCTAACACAAAATTTACCATTTTAACTCTTTTTAAATATACAGTCCACTGGCACTAATTACATTCACAAAGTTGTGCAGCCATCACCACTGTCTTATTTGCAAAACATTTTCATCACCCCAAATGAAAACTTGGTACCCATTGAACAATAACTACCCCATTCTTCTTTCCCACAGCCTCTCATTTCCTCTCTTTGATTTCCTGAATTTGCTTATTCTAGATATTTCTTATAAGTGGAATCACGCAATATTTGTTCTTTTGTTTCTTGATTATTTCCCTTTGCCATAATGTTTTCAAGGTTCATCTATGTTGTAGCATGTTATCAGAACTTCATTCCTTTTTATGGCTGAATACTATTCCATTGTATGTGTATACCGCATTTTGTTTACGTACTCATCTGTTCATTGACACTTGGGTTATTTCCACCTTTGGCAATTGTGATTGGTGCTGCAATGAACATTGGCATTCAGTTATTTGTTTGAGCCTCTGCTTTCAGTTCTTTGCAGTATATATCTAGGAGTGGAATTGTTGGGTCATGTGGTAATCCTCTATGTAGTTTTTTGAGGAGCCACCAAACTATCTTCCATAACAGTTGCACTATTTTTGCCCACCAATGTTGTATGAGCAGTTTCTCCACATCTTCACCACCATTTGTTCCACTCCTTCCCTCCCCTCTTCCTCCCTTTTTTTTTTTTTAATTATAGTCATCCTTATAGGTACAAAGTGGTACCTCTTTATGATTTTAATTTGTATTTTCCTAATGGCCGGTAATGTTGAACATCTTTTCCTGTGTTCATTGTCCATTTGTATATCTTCTGTGGAGGAATATCTGTTCAAGCCCATTACCCATCTTTCGATTGGATGGTCTTTCTATTGTTGAGTTTTTAGTTCTTTATATATTTTGGATATTAAACCTTCATTAGACAGATGATTTGTAAATATTTTCTCCCCTTCTGTGGGCTGTCTGTTCACTTTCTTGATAATGTCCTTTGATGTACTAAGTTTTCGATTTTTTGAAGTTTCAATTTATTTTTTCTTTTGTTGCTCATGTCATATCTAAGAATATATTACCAAATTCAAGGTTATGAAGATTTACTATGTTTTCTACTAACAATTGTATGATTTTCTACTAAGATAAACTAAAAATGTTTTCTACTAAGAATTATCTCTTATATTTAGGTCTTTGATCCATTTCAAGTTAATTTTTATATATGATGTCAGGTTAGAGTTCCAACTTTATTCTCTTGCATGTGGAAATCCAGTGGTCTCAGTACCATTTGTTGGAGAGACTGTCCTTTCCCCCACTGAATGGGCCTGGCTGTTAAGAGCTAATTCTATTCCATTGATCTATATATATCTATCCTTACAGCAGTTCCTCACTGTTGTGATTTCTGAAACTTTATATGGTAAGTTTTGAATTCGGGAAGTGTGAATCCTTCAACCTTGTTCTCATTGTCAAGTGTTTTTGTTTTGTCTCTTCAGGGTCTTTTGTAATGCCATATGAATTTGAGGATGTACTTTTCTATTTCTGCAGAAAAGGCTATTGGAATTTTGATAGACATTGTGTTGAGTTTTTGGTCACTTTGGGTATTATTGACATCTTAACAGTATTAAGTCTTCCTATCCATGAACACCAGATGTCTCCCCATTTATTCTTAATTTCTTTCAGCAATGTTTTATAATTTTCATTGCACAAATCTTTCACCTTCATAGTTAAATTTATTCCTAGGTATTTTATTCTTTTAGAATAAAAGATTATAAATGAAATTGCTTTCTTTTTTCTTTTTGTTTTTTACTTTTTGTGTTTTTTAGTTTTTTTTTTTAAGATTTTATTTATTTGAGAGAAAGAGAGAGAGCACAAGTGGGTGGAGGGAGTAGAGGGAAAGGGAGAAGTTTCCTGCTGAGCAGGGAGCCCAATGCAGGACTCAATCCCAGGACCCTGGGATCATGACCTGAGCCAAAGGCAGATGCTTAACTAACTGAACCACCGAGGCATCCCTGAAATTGCTTTCTTAATTACTTTGCAGACTGTTTATTGTTGGTACATAGAAACACAACTGATTTTTGTTCATTTTGTGCACTGCATCTTTACTCAATTTGTTTATCAGCTCTAGTAGGTTTCTTGTAGATTCTTTGAAATTTTTTATACATAGTATTGTATCCTCTGCAAATAGAGATGGTTTTCCTTCTCCTTTTCCAGCTGTTCTGGCTGGAACTTCCAGTACAGTGTTGAATAGCAGTGGTGAAGTGGGCATCCTAGTTTTCTTCTTATTTTAGAGGGAAAGTTTTTAGTCTTTCTCCACTGTCTATGATTTTAGCTCTGTATTTTTCATAAATGCTCTTTATCATGTTGAGAAAGTATCATGTCAGAGAAGTTCCTTTGTGTTTATAGTTTTGTGGGTGTTTTAAATCTGAACTTCAAATTTTATTAGATTTTATTTAGATTACATTTAAATTTAATTAATCACTTGTGATTGGTATTGCATTAGACAGTGCAGTTTTAGATCTCTGCAAGTCTTGTTCCTATGCTGCCTTTTTTTTCTTTCTTTCTTTCTTTTTTTTTTTATGATTAGTCTCCTCCTTGAGAGATTCTTTTAGTAGAATCTTGTTCTGGTAGGTTGTTAATAATCCTTGTTCTAGTAGATTGTTCTAGTAAGTTGTTAATAATCCTTAGAGTTCCCTGAAAGGTGTAAAAAACACTGATTTTTGTCTTAAAGCTAATTATATATTGTTAAGTTAGAAACTGTTTTCATTTATGACTATGTAGAACCCTTCTTCCATCTAGCTCAAAAACAGTATTATTTATTTAAAGAATGAAGCCCTGCCTTGTAAGTCTAGTTGACTAGGTATAGCAAGTGGACACAGCTGGCAGAACTTCATATTTAGGAGAGAGTGAGGATACAGAATGTCTCTTCAGGTCTAGTGCTAACTTATTTCAAACACCATTGGTTTTGAGAAGTGCGACCAGTTAGAAAACAGTTTTACCAACACTTAATAGTCTGTAGCCTAAAGGAAGAGAGAAAATGAGTTTCACAGCTCTGTTACCCACCAAATACTGTTTTCTCTTCCAGAGATCACAGCATTTGCTTGCTGTGGTTTTCCTTTCTAGGTAATCACATGAATTTCCTAAATGTGTAAAACTTTTTTCCCTTCTTTTGTTTTAATAGAAGTGGTACTCTTAAGACATTAACTAGAGGATAATGGTAATCCACTTTCGATTAGCTGCTGCCTACTCCATATGAATTTCCTTAGTGTATTAAATTTGCTCCTTAATTCTGCTTTGTTCATTTCTTTTGATTTTTGCAAACATTTTATGAAATACTTACAAAAATACAAAGAATAATATAATGAACACCAGTGTTCATAGCTCCCAGATCATGAGATAAAACGTGCCAATAGAACTAAAAACTTCTGGTGTACCCCTTCCTATCACATCTACCCCTCACTTGCAGTCACTGGTTTCAAATATCCTTGTGTTTTTTTTTTTTTTTAATAAAAACTTTTTTTTTAAGTAGGCTCTACTCCTAGCTTGGGGCTCCAAGTCACAATCCTGAGATCAAGAGTTGCATGCTCCACCAGCTAAGGGAGCCAGTGAGGCATCCTTGTTTTCGCTCATTTCAGAATTTATTTATTTATTTATTTATTTATTTATTTATTTATTTATTTATTTATTTATTTTAGCGGGGGAGGGCCAGAGGCAGAGGTAGAGAGGGAATCTCAAGCAGACTCCCCGCCAAGCACAGAGCCTGACTCAGGGCTCCATCTCAAGACCCTGAGATCATGACCTGAGCTGAAACCAAGTCAGTGCTCAACCAGCTGAGCCATCCAGGCGCCCCTGTTCTCTCTCATTTAAAAAAAGCAGTTTCACCTTTTTAGACACTAAAAGCAAGTGTCCTAATAGATGTTGAAGAAGAAAAATATTTCACTAGATTATTTGCCTTTTCTTCTCCCAACTTGAAAATTCAGAAATTGTTTTTCAAAGAAAATAGGCTGAGTCTTCTAGTCCATCCTGTCACCAGGAGGATCTCCTACCCCCCAAACCAAAGGTAGATGTTCTGGCTTTGTCTGTCTGGGTTTGTCTCATTCAAAACTGCGGCTCACATGCAGCAGTCACAGCACGGACGTCCTGCCACTGGTCCTCTTCCTCATCTTCGACTCTCTGGCCTGTGGATGCTTTCTTGGAGTTGCCTAGAACACTCAGAAGTGAAGAGAATAGTCCTCTCTCGTTTTCCCTGCGATTACCCTAGTACCCTTAGGTTGATTTCCTTAGCCATTTGAATCCCTTTTACTTTTGTTACAGAGAACCTAAAGAGTAATCTTAGGCCTCACTGGTTGTTTCAGAAAGGACCAGGAGATCTAGGATTTAAATTTTGACAATTTGATTATGACCAATAAAACATGTTTTTACTGAATAGTAAACATTTCTTCTATCTAGGAAAAAAAGGGTTAAACCAATTATGAAGATGACTTGTGGAAATAACCAATTGTCATAATGGGGTGAATTTTGCTTTGCTCTGCTCACGTAGCTACTTGAAGCGCCTTCTGGCCTTAACTGCCTGGACAAGTGGTAGTGACCTTACCGTAGCAGGTACTGTTGGAAGACTGACCCGTATTTCAGTGGATTTGCCAGCTCTTGGAGAACCTATGGTGATTTCTTCCGAGGTCTGCATGCTTTGACTTCCTTCATGCAAGTGCTTTTAGCTACTCAGTAGATTTTTATTTTGCATTGTGTGTTTACTAATCTCCTAAATATTGGCTCTCATGCTGTAGCAACTCTCTTTGTCCATAGCCCTGACACACTCATGGCCCTACATCTGTATATTCGCTATGATATAAACTCTTCAGATGGAGTGTTCAAAAACTTTGTTAGGCCTGATATTAAATGAAACGCTTTTCTTAACTGTTTTTTGTATTTAGACTTTCCATAGAGTATGGTCATTATAGGTTTTGAGGGCAGGGCGGAGGGGTGGAGCTGAGTTAAAAGGCACATTACAACAGATCTTTTCAAGCCAACTAATGTTTATCAAACTACTCTGTGGAAGGTGCTAGAGATAAAATAGCAGCTGTCCCCAAAAACAGAATGATCATACCCAGTAGAAAGTGAGTTATAGGGGTTATTGGAACAAATGCCTCCCCTCTGATTATAAAATAAGACAGAGTGATAAAAATGCCATAATAGAGGTATAAATAAGTTATTGAGAAGTAGTAGAGATTAATTCGAACCTGAGATATCCAGAAAGACTTCATGGCAGAGTCCTTGTTTAAGTAGGACTTCGAAAAATAAATAAGAAAAGGCTTGGTAGGAGGGGAGAGTGGACAGTATTTCTGTTTATGACTTGGGTATATAAGAAGCTGGAAGCTGAGCAGTGGGTAGAATATTTGGGGTGGATTGAAGCATTGGGTACATTAAGGAGTAATAGTTTGAGGCAGAGTCAGAAAAGAAGCTTGAAGCCAAAGCGGGGAGGGCCTTGAGGGGCTGAGAAATTGCATCTTTATTCTTCAGACCTATGATTGTTTCATATTGACAGAAGCAAGAGAGAGACACACGGGGGTCCCCTAGCTCATTGCTCTAGTGAGTGCTGTGAGCAGTGGGGGGTGGCATACTCTTCAGGTGTGTTGAAGTGAAGTTAAGGCAATAAACATCCCTGGAGGGAGTGTACAACTTGACTCTTTTCTCAGTAGTCAGGAGTCTCTTAAATGAGAGTACCCATCTCAACACCTTTATTTCTAGAGACTAGTTTTGATTGTAAAACTACTAGTTTGAGAGTTGAAGTGGTCTAGTCAGGTTTCATATATGGTATGCTTTGTGATGTGGGATAGCTACCCACTTAAATTTGTTCCTGAAGAGTATGAGGAGGACTTAATACTTGTAAATGGAATCATTTTAAATGGGCAAAGGGGATCCTGTACTAAATTCTACTGTCGTATGGTTAATTTGATTATTTTAGAGCAAGACCGTAATCATTTGCCCTCCCCACTCTGTCCCCATTAATGCATGCTTTAGGTTTTTTTTTCTTGTCAGCACTTTGAACTAAGAATCAGTATTGACATTTTAAACTCCAGAACACATTGATTTTTGCCATTTGTAGATGATGAAATTCTCTACTATTCTTAATTTAGAAATAATTTGTGTGAGTGGACTTGTTTCTAATTTATCTTATTTTCTATAGCACACAAGTTGTTTGGGTCTAGGGTGGGGTTAGGCAGACCTTTTCTTAAAGAGCCAGATAATAAATATTCTAGGGTTTGGGGCCCCTGTGGTTTCTGTTGTAACTGCTCAGTTCTGCTGTGTAGGTGAAAGCAGCACGTGAACAAACGGGCATGGCTGGGTTCCAATAAAACTTTATTTTCAAAACAGGCAGCAGCAGGCTGGGGTTTGCTGACTCCTGTCTAGAATTTTCTTCCATTTAAGTCAGTTTCGTCTGGGGGGGAAAAAAAGAACAAGGCAAGATGCCAGTGATATTGCATAAGTAATTCCTGTAACTTAAGCAACTATGGTTTGCAGAGGCCATTATTTTTAAGTTACACCATATTACCTTCATATGTGTAATCATAAGCAGAAATCTTTTCTTCCATCCTGCTCCACCTTCTCCTCAGGTCTTCGGAGTGCCCACCATGTAGCAGATGGCAAGCAGGCTGAGCGCTGGGGAGAGGTGGCGCAAATAGGGTGGCCCCTGCCCTCGGGAGCTACAGATCCATAGAGGCGACAGACAGAAAGCAAACAAAGTAACTCTAGATTGTGAGAAGCACTTTGATGTTTGCAGGCATTGTGTTGTGGTAGAGAATACAGGGAAGAGGGGGCTTCCTATTTAGAGTGTTGGGGGAGGCCTGTCTGAGGAAGTGAAGTTTGAGCGGAAACCTCAAGTTGTGAAGGACCTGATAGGTGAAGAACCTGACAGGATTTGTGACGGGCGTCAGAAGACAGTCCTCCTCCCCTCCTTTTCCTCTGAATGTCAGTACAGACATGGAGATAAACCACTCACATTTTCACAAGGAATATGAAAAGCTATTCTATATGATTTTTTTTCCTCTCTTCGCTTTCAACTTCCTTTTTAGGCCAGGCTAAAGGCAGTAAGAACAAATGAAAAGTTTTTGGCTTCTGGTTAATACATGCACATACATTGTGCGTGTACATGGAAGAGTTGGCTACCCGAATAAAGGTTTGGACATTGTAGCCTATTGTTCAGAGCCTCTGGGATGTGTGAGCTTTGTCACTGCACTTGTGAGGTGGAAACCTCTCGTGTTCTGCTTCACGATGGCGCTCCTGAAGCTCTTGCCAGTGCGGTGGGGGAGTGGGGCCCTCTGCTGGCCGCCTGTCGCTCGCCGCTCTTCTCTGCCTGCTGCAGTTGCCTACAGGGGGAGGCTTTCTAGAGGGCTCGCTCAAGTGGTCAGGCTCTGCGATAGTCCAAGGCTCCTGTCATATCTCGAGCTCCTTAGGTGAAGCCTTCGGGGAGTATTCACAGGTGGCCCTGGCTAACCCTCGCTCCCGTGCTCCGCTGCTTTTTTCTCATCTGTAGCCCTCTGCTTACCAGTGCTCTTTGCTCAACTAGCTACTAATGCTTTGGTGGAAGGTGAGGAGGTAGGTGTGGACCTAGTGAAGCTTTTGTGTTTTCACCTGCTGTCTTTGGCAGCTAAGTACCCAGCTAAGGTCACTTCGCTTTACTGATCAGTGACGTTGACAGATCCACAGAATGGATATAAAATTGGATACGTGTGTGGCAGTGTTCCGAGTCTTTGCACAGGAGGAGCGGGTTCCACCTGGAGTGACCGTCCCGCAGAAGCCTTGATCTAGACGAATTCACCATTTTGGCCTGCTTTGGGGTTTTTACTTTTGTTATTGGGGTATTTCGTTTGTTTTGTTTTGTTTGTTGTTGTTTGTTTTTTATTTTTATTTTGTCCCAACATTTTCCTTTATAGTCCACCATTAGATATTGATCAGTTGAAGCTCATTTTAAGACTCGTTGGAACCCCAGGGGCTGATCTTTTGAAGAAAATCTCCTCAGAGTCTGTGAGTTGATGCTTTGATTGTAATTATCTGCCCTGTTGGGACCGTCTGCCACTTGCCTTCCATCAATCTGTACTTTGCCCCGGGTATGTTTGTAAGCATGTGTGCCCTTTTGTGCTGACTTCCAGGATGAGGGGTGTGTGTGTGTATGTGTGTGTGTGTACGTACGTACACGTGCACTCATCTGCCCTCATGCATGAGTGTGTTTTTTTCTCTATTGGAGTATGTACTTAGATCACGAGAGCTCATGTTGGGCAGTAGTATCCCAGTAAATGACTTGAGATTCTTTCTAACTCATTCCAAGAAATTAAAGGAAAATATGTCTCTGTTATCAAGCCCTGACACCATCTTTCTCAGAAGTTTCACATATACTTGAGTTCTTTTTACTTTTCGGTTAGTGTGTGTTCTGAGAGCATGAGCTTTACCACGTATTAGTCTAGCTTCACTACAAGAATGAAGTGTGCGTTGTGTCCACACTACTGCCCTTTTCCAGAAGTTACTGCTTTTTACTGTTTTAAGAATAGACAACTCACACATCTTGTATAAGTTGTCTATTCCCCACAGGGGCACGTCTCCACCCTGTCTCCAGACCAGTCCTGATACCTCACATCCACTGGAGTAGACTTGTAAATCCTTCCTCCCACAGCCTGCCTTTGTCATTACAAGTCGAATAACCTGAGAAAAACCTTTGGAGCTAATGCCTTCCTGCCTCTAAGCAGGGATCTAGAGAGAAGCCGTGGGAATGTGACTCTGGCTTACTTTGGCTCCAATTTCCTACTGTTGGTCATTTTCTGGGGCCAGAGACAAGAGAGAAATCATGAAAGCTCTGCCTTTCTCCCTTTTCCCCTCTGTCTGCTGCCAGGCAGTTGACTAAAAGGGAAAAAGAGCTGTGGAGCCAAGCTCCAATTGTGCCTTCCTGAATTCTCCTCCCAGCATTCTGACCGAAGGGGTCCCTTTGCCCAGTTGGAAGGACCGCTGGGTGGCTTGAGGCAGGCTTGAGCAGGTGAGTTTGAATGGTTCATCGTCTCCCTTATAACATAAAGAATATTGTCATCTGGTATGTTTCTGGTACATTCCATTGAAAGACCACAAAGCCCAGTATATTTATGGATTTCCACTCTGAGGGATGTAAGAGCCTGTGCTGGCTCTATTATTTTGTTTCATTTATTTATTTAAGATGAAGAAGGAAAAGCACAGAAAAGCTGTGACTTGGCCCGAGTCATGCGCTGAGTCACTTGGCAGAGCTGAGCATAGATCTCAGATGTTCTGATAACATGATCTCTAAACTTTAATCTCATGGGATTGCACACTATTTTGAAAGTCATTGTCAGTTACTGACCACCATGTCAGCCCAAAGGAGTGTCTTTTGGTTTATGAAATGCAGAAGTTGGGTAGAGTGAATCAAAGAAGATAAGGAATGCTACTTAGAGAGGATGGTGCTTTCTTGTTTTAAATGCATGTGCTTAGAACGACTGGTAATACAGAAGACATGGAGGCAAGGGAGTGGGGGTGAGAGGAGGTTCAGCTTATCTACCAATAGTACTAATGAGACTAAGATAGTAAATTCATTCCCTGTATGGGAATGGCCACTATTCTCAGTCCCCTTTCCCACACCCAACCATCTGCCCTATAGGTACATGCTGTTAGTCACAAGAATAAAAGAAAAAGCATGGCTAATACAGTATTTACCTATTTATTAATCCATCATTTATTTTTAAGAAAGAAGCAACATCAAGTGCGCAATCTAATGAGATATCTTTATCTTATGTGATAGATGGCACATCATACATTTAAACAGCTCTAGAGTTGGGCATAATAAAATGGACTATGAGAATATAGAATGTACTCCAACAATGAGTGTAGGAATAAGAAAGGGTTTGTTTTTTTTTTCTTCCCTGCATGGTTATGGCAAGTGGATAAAAGGAGTTTAAATGGTAGACGAGATTAATTTAATGTTAGTAATACTGCCCAAGTACCAGTTTATCTTAAAAGCACACAATATGTGTGGGACATATGGTGTGTAAATAACAAAGCCAGGTGAGTAAAATTGTTTAAGGATTTTAAAAATTGAAAGAAAAATTCATTAGCGAAGGAATGCAGTAAAAGAAAGCCAATAGCTATTTTCATTACTCCTGAAAAGTGACAAGGTAGTGATGCCATCATTTTTTTCTTTTCAGATTTTTAGTTAAATTCTAGCTAGTTAACATGCAGATGCCATCATTCATGTAGAAATTCAATCAATAAATAGTAGGACATTGTTAAAAAATGCAATAATAGATGCGCTGATTGAGAACAAGTTGAGATGTGCTGTGAGAAAGGGGACGAAATAGGTCATGGCAGCTAAGGGGAGAGGACTGTTTTGGTTAGTGACCCAGGACCTATCCGTGAGAGAACAACAACAACAAAAAAATCATATTAAGAAAGCAAAAGCCCTTTCACTGACTCCCATTTTTCTCTAGAAATATATTCTTCCTAACCTCCTGACAGGAAGGGGATATAATAACCTATTTGACTAAAGGAGACAAAAATAGAAAATACACAGGCCAACTATTATTCCCAAGAAAGAGGAGAGAGGTGGCAGGATTCTAAGATTTTAAAACCGAACTGGTATTCTACTATCACTGCTTTACTTAGTGACCCCCTTTTGTTGTATTACTTGACATGCAAAGTACTGTTTGTTATGTAATTTGTTTAAAGGTAAGTCTTAACTTTGTTGAGAGAATGTTAAAAGGGCTTCATGCCACCTTTTGAATTTGCTGGCCTCTGTCTTTGGGCATAAGGAGTGGGAAAGGCAGGAGGGAGCGCGTGGTCCCAGATCTCTCCTGCCCACCAGCCTTCAAGCTGTATTTGTAGTCCTCTGACCATGAGAGAATTTGAGGTCATAGAATGAGTTAACATGAAAAATTACTGAAGGAAGCCACGAAGAAGTGTGATTGCCTGACCAGGGTGCTCACTGAAGATGCTGCTACAACCAGAGGAGGGAATTAATCGTGTAAGAAGAAAGGGAATATAGAAAGATTTCAGTTGAATTGGGTTGATTTTAAAAATCCCATCACTGTTCCTTTAATAGGAATTCATGATAAACTAACAGTTCGTATAACATTTTGGAGGAGGGGGAGTTGCATTCAAGTTGATGGGGCAGCAAGAAGAGAGAAGTATGGAATAACGTTTCCATTTGTACATAAGGAAGATCTAGTAGTTTCTTCCTTGTCAGGTCAGTGCAGAGCGTTTTGCAGACTTCCTTCCAGTGAGGTCAGCCTGTTCACCTGTTAGAGACTTGTGGAAGAAATCACCATGGCGTGCTATGCCACCGTCAGCAGCCTATTTTGTCTTTGCCGTTAGCTTCTAACTTTGCCCCGTGTCTCTTCTTTCTTCATCACCACTGTGTGTTTGTGGCATGTCTTATAAATGTAGCACTACTAATGTCTTTGAAACTTGGCATTGCTTATCAGCTCCCACACCCACCCATGTCTTACATTTGGAGGGGTGGTGCCTTAGAGAGTTACCAGAACCTGTGCCATGAAAGTTTAACCTCTTTCTTGAATGGATATATTGAAAATTTTGTTTTGTCCAAAGCTGAATCAAAATTTTCTGAATCATCTCCATTCCACCACCCCCCCCACCCCCACCCCCAAGCAAGCAGGTTTTGGCCATCAGTACTTGAAAACAGTTCTCTGGCTGGCATCCTGGATCAAGGGGCAGTCTCTTTCCAGGGAGCCTAAAATATTTAACATTAAAGATGATGCTAAAACTAAAGGAAAGTAATTTTCCTTATCTGCATGGCCAGTTACCAGCTGCATGCCTAATAACATTCCACAGAAGCGGGCTTTCACATGCAGCCTTGGGCTCTGGCCTGGGGTTGATGGGGTGGGTGGGGAATGGGTTTCTTCTGTTCGTTTTGGGGTGGCTTTTGTGGCCTTCTTCAGAACTTGAGTTGAAAGTTATTTTTTTGCACTGTATGTTTAACAATGCCCTTGACTAGGCATCTAAGATATTAACCAGCTTCAGCAGATTATGCGTCTGACGGGGACCCCCCCTGCTTATCTCATTAACAGGATGCCAAGCCATGAGGTGAGAACAAACAGACTGGATAGGGAAATCCAATTCAGAAGGCCACATCCTCATTTTGTTGCCACTATAGAACCGACATGGTTTTTTCTATCACTGAGTGCTTGCATGTGCCTTGAGGGCTGCTAAGGGGGTGAGCACCTCTGTGCTCTTGCAGGATGCTGACATTTGGGAGAAAATGTCATCCCGTCCTCTGGATTGAGAATATAATTTATAGGCTTGTAAATAGAAAGTGATATGATTTCTATATTTGGGTTTTATGAATTTAGTGCTCAAGAGGCTGTTGTGTTTTCCTAGTGAGGGTACGTTAGCACCTGATGACTGTGGGCTGGAAGCGTATTGAACTGAGGGCCATTAGGTTGCTTTCCTATTCATCAGTTTTTTATGATGACCAAAAGAGCATTCTTTTAAGATAAAAAAACAAGTCTATAAAATCTCCAACACCACTGAGTAGTATATTTAAAAGAAAATATACAAATAATATGGAATAAATATGAACAACTTATATAGGGTCAGATGTCTTCTTTACCAGTTCTTACTACTTCATCTAATGCTAGTTTTATCATCAGAGATGGTTGGGGCACTTCTTTCCATGGTGCCCTTAATCTTTTTGGGAGCCAGGTTGGCATCACAGAGGCCCTTCCCAGCAGTGTTGTTTCTATTTCAACTATATTCAGGTAGTTTTTAAATGTACTTTTATTTATCTTATTAGAGGGATGACTGTTCTTTGCATGAGACAGGTCTCTCTTACCTCTGTCTTCCCTTGATCCTTTTATCTATGTGCTGGAGTAGGAAGGGATTACAGACATGTGGATATTCAATTCCTAGAACTTTGAGATTCTCAAAGCAGACCTCTCCTGCTTGCTGCACATAGAATGACTAAGAAGGTGAAGTTGCCCTAGTAACCAGAGCTTTTTCTAGGCTTTTGTGTGCATAAACACACACACTCTCTCTCTCTCTCTCTCTCTCTCTCTCTCTCTCTCTCTCTCTCTCTCTCTCTTTTACTGTTGAGCTGTATTAAAACAGGAATTTTAAGGAAGTGGTTAAGACAGATTCAAAGAAGTTTTAGCTCAACGACTCAGATGGACTAATTGTGGGATTTATGTTTTAAAACAGGGAAGGTCATAGACACTGTTTAATACCTAATCTCTGAAGTACACATTTATGAGTTATATTTGTATTTACGTGATTATTCTCAAGACCAGTTTTTGGGTTTGCCTTGGTAGAGCTATCAGTCCTTAAAAGCATTTGACACCTTAAGTTCCTTTGAGTAGAGTTCAGAAATTGTGAAGTTGAAACACCATTAGGGAGTGAGAGCAAACTTTCTAAAGGCAACAGGGAAAGCAAGTGATGTCTGTTGAGTTCTCACTCTGCACCAAGTACTATGCTAAGGAAGTACTGGTTTGTTATCTCCAGTCCTCACTGCACCCCTGTGAGGAGGCATTGTTAATCTCATTTTATCGAAGAGGAACTCAAGCCTTAAATAGAATAAATAACTTGCCCAAAGTGATAAAGTCAAGATTCAAACGCAAGCCTATTCCACCATAGGGACCCAACTTGTAACAGCTATACTGGCAATACAAGTGTTGTTTGTATCAAAATTTTAGTTTGAAGCTTTTTTGTGAGCCTTATTTTATTTGAATATCACAGTAACCGTATGATACAGGCAAGCCAAATACTAATATCTAATACTAATATTTGGCAGATGAGGTCACTATTAAGTTGGTTGAGACTTGTGTAAGAAGACATAGCTTCTGAGTGGCAGGGGAAAGATTTTCCGCATAGGCCACGTAACTTAAAATCCACTATTCTTTGTCACTCTTACTAAGTTGCTTTAGTATTTTTAAAATGTGTTCAAGACTTTTAGAATAATATACTAAGTGTATGTTTACGTTCTTATTACTGAGATTACTTTGTTAGCAAGGTTTAACTTTGATATCCTTTTTATGAACTAAGAGTGCCTACTGAGATCAGCACCATCAGAAGACTGCTGGTCCTAGACTCTCTTTGGGAGTACCGATCCCTAGGCTAATTTTAGTTTTCTAGGGAGGCTGTCTCAGAAAGGGGAACTTGTTAGATATCTTGGCCTCATTTTTTTTTTAACTTCTGACCCTTTGATCAGAAAGCCAATGAAAGGGAATTTAATTGCTTAGCATTCTCGTTCACTTGAAATGTAACTATGAGAGATAGCCAGAATAAAAAAAAGTGCTGATCATACATAAGGAAGTTAGGGTGGCAATAAGAGAAATCTTTTAATTGAATATCAAAGACAGTCATAAACACTGAAGCTAGCACACCTTGTCAGTTAACACTTGTTCCCTGGCAGGACTGAGACTCTCTGGGAGCAGTGACATTATTGAACAAAGCCATTTGAAAACCTTTTATTTTTGCAGGCAAGAAACTACATTCAGTCTTTGACCCAGATGCCGAAAATGAACTTTGCAAATGTATTTATTGGTGCCAATCCCTTGGGTAAGTTGAGCACATCCTCACCTCGTGAATATTGAATTATTAGTGACGTAAGTTGGGGATTTAAAGAAGAGTTTTTCCTTTTGATTAAATAGGGTACCATCAATTAAATCCTGTGAGGTGGTAAGTAATACCATTTCTTATCTATGTTCGTGTTGTCAGGTTTTTAATCATGTGATATGCTTATATATTTATGATCCTAGAATTTGGCGGAGGAAATGAGCTTTTATGGTAAAGAAAGGAGAACAAATGGTGGGGATGTTGGGAGAAAAGATTGAGGGGCACAGGAAGAAGGGGGTATGGAGGAAAGCCTCTGACTTCACAACTGCTGCTGTTTTGTGGTGTCCCAAGCCAAGGGCAAAAACAGCTGCAGCACATATGGGTGTTCAGAGGACCGCCCAGGAGTTCCCTGCAGTGTGTCCTCTGCTGCCTGTAGCTTCCCAGTCCCACAGATCCTGCCGTCCTCGTGCATTTTTCCTTTCTCCTCTTCTGCTGGCTCCCCCCGCCCCGCCCCAGGAGTTAACAATTCTGGCTTTGAGGAGTGAATTTGCTACCTCAGACTTTAAGGAATGGCTCCATATTCCTTCCTGCCACCATCACTTCCGGGATCCTTGGCAGAGGGACCTGACAGTGGTAGCTACAGGGATATGTACTGCATTGGCTAGACAGGGAGTTGATTTATTCCTGAAAGTTGGGGGCTCATACGTGCTTTGGTTGGCCCCTAGAAGTGGCATTGCCGAGACCCTACTTCCCTGATTCAAGGATTGTGCTGTAGACCATGCCATTTAACAGCAGACACGGAAAAATCAGACCAGGCCTTCCTATGAGACAGGGAGGGGAGCCATGCTATGATAATAGTATAATCGACCTTCTCACTTTCTGGAAGATTGTGTTGTATTGGCATGTGCCCAGATCTCTCAGTGGGTCGTTCCTCTGCTGGGTCCCAGCAGCTGTGCTGCAGGTTTGGTTTTATCCTTTGAGACCTGATAGTCATGATACCCTCTTCAGAAGTTGTAGTGAAAGCTAAGTGGTTTTCCCTTTCTAAGTATCTCATCCACAGTGACTGCCGAGAATGATTTCAGTGTTACTGTGATAATTCTTACAATAGCAGAGATGCTCACGTTCTTAGAAATGTTGGGCAGTCCAGGGTGAGTCTGTGTCAGCCTCGGAGATTGTAAGTAGGCCAGATCTCAGCTGGCCCACTCTTACATCCAAAAATGAGTTCACAAACTCATCAGGGGTATATACAGAGTTTTAGGCAGTTGGTTTAGGTTTGCATCTGCCCTGGTATGCTCCCATTGGCTTTGTAGGATTTATTTGAACTGTATTATCTAGTTCAAGGATCTGTGACAAGCTCTTTTTGAGTTGTAAATACTCTAGGAAATTATGCTGCAGGCTGGTAGCTTTCTTGTCTGTCATTCTGTTCCGAATGTATTTTCATTATATCAGTTCATGTTTCAGACCTGGCAGTGCTCACTGTTTGACTTCCTGTTAGCCAACTCCAAGAGATTTGTTAACTCATTTTTCAGGGGGGAGGGGGGAATGTATGTGTCCCAGTAGCTTATTTAGGTCACATCCATCCTTCTCTGGAATCATGACATTTAAACATTCAAAGGAATTGGATACCACTCAGCAATACAGGCTGCCAATGAGTTGAATGGAGGCTTTGGGCCATCTGGTGTTCAGCACTGCAGTTCTCAGAATTTAAACATGCCTAATAGCTCACTGCCAAATAGTGACGTCATACAAAGAGTTTCTTCTTGCAGACAGAACATGGTGTTACTGACCACGAACTTGTGCCCAGCATATTAACTGAGCAGGAACACACCAATGATGTAAATAATGACAGCTGTATTTTGTCAGTCACTGACTTCATGTTTGACTATTATTCTCAAAACATGAATTAAAACTTGAATTGCCCTTTGATATAGTGTGTATATTTCTAGCTGTCAATATCTTAGAGGAATCTTTTCCTTACCCCTGACCTTATTCCTCATCAAGGTATTGGTTATTAGGACATAGTAGTTTTCACCCTAGGAAACCCAATCAGATGCAATGTGTGGCCCTTAATTGGATCCTGGCCTGAAAAAAACAGGTATAAAAGACAACTTTGGAATAATTGGAGAAATTTTAACATAAGCTGTATTTTAGATGATATTTGAGAATTATTTAGTTGTCAGATATGATGGTTTTGTGATTCTATAGAAGGATGTCTTTATGCTGAAATATTTAGGGGTAAAGTATCATGTCTATCATTTTATTTTAAAATGGCCCAGCAAAAAACACAGTTAGATAGATAGATAGGGAAATAAATAATGTGAATTGTTGGATATGGGTGGTGGGCATATAAGTATTCACTGTACTATTGTTTTGTATATTGAAATTTTTCATAGCAAAAGTTTTATATTTCTTTTATCCAAATACCATGTCTTGCCCACACACCAGTGTAAAACCCTCAATTTGTTCATTGTTGGAAGATCCGTTTGATGAATATTCATTGCCTTATGTTAGTAAATAAACAGCACAGGGAGACAAAAAAAGTAAAAAAAAATTAAAAACCACCCTGTTTACCTCTTCTAAATTACTTTGGTTATGGGCTTTTTTTTTTTTTTTAAGATTTTTATCCATTTATTTGAGGGGGGTACAAGAGTGGGGTGAGGGGCAGAGGGAGAAGCAGACTCCCTGCTGAGTAGAGAGCCCAACACCAACGCTAGCTCGATCCCAGGACCCCAGAACCATGACCTGAGCTGAAGACAGATACCCAACTGACTGAGCCACCCAGGCGCCTGGAGGCTTTCCTTTTGACACAGTTTGACTACGTGGTAGCGCTTTGACATTGATGTTCCACAAAAGCTTGTTCAAACAGAGTCTCAGTTATTTTTAAAAATTCCTCTTTAGTAATGTATTAATATAATACACACACACACAAAGAAGAGAAGAGATAATGTTTCTTAGAGCAGACAAATGGGGAGAGAATTCTTTGTTCAGTATGAAGACTCAAAACCCTGTGTTTGCTTAATAAGGCCTGATTTTTGCTAACTCGTTAAAAACTCTTTTTTTTCCTTCCAATCCGTGGGACTGAAAGCTGTCGATTTGCTGGAGAAGATGCTTGTATTGGACTCAGACAAGAGAATTACGGCAGCCCAAGCCCTCGCACATGCCTACTTTGCTCAGTACCATGATCCTGATGATGAACCAGTGGCTGATCCTTATGATCAGTCCTTTGAAAGCAGGGACCTCCTTATAGATGAATGGAAAAGTAAGTCATAAGAGCAGGATTAACATCTAGTGTGAGGACTTAACATTTAAAAATCTTTCTTAGGTGAGCCGCTAACCAAAAGCTGTGGGAAAACAGAATTTCTGGTTATAACCAACTTGTTAAAGCTGGTAACTAGTGTCTCTGATACAGAGTGGGTATGTTCCTCTGATGTAGATGAGGACACTCTCTGGACCTTTGAGTACTTATGTCTGGTCTGATTTTGCACACAGCCCCTTATTACATCTGTATAGAGCTTCACGGTTCTCAGAATCTGCATTTACAATATCTGAGATAAGTAGGGAATAAGATATTTTTATAGCTTTATAATTGATAGAACTCTAGAGTTATAGTCTTACAATTGATAAGTTATTTCTTGTCTGTTACCTTAGGCCTAGTTAGGGACACAGCCAGAAATGGAACCTATGTATCCTCTATGTCCAGCTTCAAATTCTTTGCATAAAACACACATTCAAAACTCCAGGTAGATTTCCAAAGCCCAAATTATCTGTTGCTGTAGCTTGTAGAAGTGCTGTTATTCTTGAGTACCTTCTCCAGAGAGCTTTTTTTTTTTTTAAAGATTTTATTTATTTATTTGACACAGAGAGAGATCAGATCACAAGTAGGCAGAGACGCAGGCAGAGAGGGAGGAGCAAGCAGGCTCCCCGCTGAGCAGAGAGCCCGACACGGGGCTCGATCCCAGGACCCTGAGATCATGACCTGAGCTGAAGGCAGAGGCTTTAACCCACTGAGCCACCAAGGCGCCCCACCAGAGAGCTTTAAAAAAGGAGGCACTGCTGAATAAAACAAATTAAGTAGAAATAGTTCTTTTTTTGTATATCCTTAAACTTCTGTGTAATCACATGTTCCATTAGGATATCACACATAAGCAATGAAGCGGTTATCTGAAGTAGTCCATCAAACCACTAGCCTGGACGGGAAGGGAAAGGATCTTGAGCCTAGAAGTTAGAGTACCTACCAGCGAAGAGAATAGTCTTAACCTATCACACCCTACCTTTCCTTCCCGATTGTTAGGCCTGACCTACGATGAAGTCATCAGCTTTGTGCCGCCACCCCTTGACCAAGAAGAGATGGAATCCTGAGCACCTGGTTTCTGTTTTGTTGATCCCACTTCACTGTGAGGGGAAGGCCTTTTCATGGGAACTCTCCAAATATCATTCAAGTGCCTCTTGTTGCAAAGATTTCCTCCATGGTGGAAGGGGTGTGTGTGTGCGTGCGCACGCGTCTACGTGTATGTATGTGTGTGCGGTCCTGTGCGTGTGCATGTGTGTGTCTGTCTTTGTGGGAGGGTAAGAGAATAGGAGCAAACTCCGATCACAGGGACTTCACGGGCAGTCAGTCACAGAAGCTCCGAGGCGGCCTCTGCTTGCCCCTTGTGAGGGTCACCTCAGGCGGGCAAGGGCTGCCATCTTGTTCGGGTTTGTTCCACGCAAAGTAAAGAAACGAAACGGCCCGGATCCCAGTCGTGCTTTTGCCATCTTGGCCTCTGCCACGGCCCTGCCTGGAGGTGGGGGCTAGACTCGCCGACATCGCGCGTGGCACCGAGGGCGGGCGCCCGCTTTCTGGCTGCCGCGGCAGCCGGCCCTCAGCGACGGCGCGCAGCCGAGGACGACCAACGGGCTTCTGCGCGCTCGTCTGTGATTGACCTGCTTAGTGTGATTCTCCGAACGCGGCAGGTATGTCCGGAACTGTAAATATGCTTGTGCCTTAAGAGGAGAGAAGGAAGTGTGGACAGTTCAGACGGCGCGGCGCACGACGTGCCGAGCCGGGCAAGCAGTCGGGTGGGCGGACGGCCGCTGGCGAACCGGAAGTGACCGGGGAACCCTCGGGGGCGTCGTGTGTGCGTGTGCATGTGTGCGCATGCGTGTGTGCGCTTCTCTCTCTCTCTCTCTCTCGCTCTCTCTCTCGCTCTCTCTCTCGCTCTCTCTCTCGCTCTCTCTCTCTCTCTCTCTCTCTCTCCCTCTCTCTCTCTCTCTCTCTCGTCCCCCCCCCTCCGGCGCAGACGTTTCTTGCGCATCAGCCCCAGCAGGCAGAAGCCGGTTCTTGCTGTCAGTGTACTTCCTGTGTGCTCTTTATTCCCAGCAGGGTGACGATGTGTTTTGCACGTCTTGCTATTTGAGCATGCACAGCTGCTTGTCTGTTCTCTTCGGGAGGCCCTGGTGCCAGGCAGGTTTGCCAGTGAAGACTTCTTGGGTAGTTCAGAGCCCACACCACCTCGGCTGATGCCAAGGGCAGGTGACATCAGCCTCTCTCCAGCCCCAGTACTACTTTGTGTTGAACACAATTGATACTCCAGGTGCTTTTGATGTGAAAACTATGAAGAAATGGGACAGATGGGTGTATAGCATTTTCATTCTTGCCATCTGGTTTTCAAAAAACTCTTTTTGGGGAGCCCTCATGGGAAAGATCAGGGCTTTTCCCGGGAATATCTCAGACTTTGAAAAACAACTGTTCTCTTCACTCCTAATAGCCAATGCTAAGAAATGCTGAAAATCAAAGTGAACAATAAAAGCTCATGAGGCCAGAAACTCCTTTTGCTATCTTTGTCTAAACATGGTTATTTAAAAAAAAGTAATGAGGTGTCTTTTCCACCCTTCTTTGGAAGAGGGTCTTCTTGGCAGCTTAACATTGACTTCTTGGTCTTGATTTGGGGAGAAATAAATTTTGTTTCAGAATTTTGTATATTGCAGGAATCCTTTGAGAATGTGATTCCTTTTGATGGGGGGAAAGGGCAAATTATTCTAATATTTTATATTTTCAACTTTATAAAGATGAAATATCCTCAGGGGTGGAGAAGAGTTGTTTTCATAATTTTCTGAACCGCAAGCATCTTGTGCTACATAAGGGCCCATGTATTTAAACCTCTTGTGAAATAAGAAAGTGTAAAGCCACTTCCACTATTGGCTGTGTGACAGAATCTTGTGTTTGGGACAAGGTGTATCCATTTCTCTATCACAGCGCAGTGGTACGTGCGCTCCGGAGGGGCAGGGTAGGACCCCTGAGTCAACTGGAGCAAGAAGGAAGGAGGCAGGCTGACGGTGATTGCACCTCACCTGGGATTCTCCCCCTCTTTAAAGGAAAATGAACTCAGAGGCCTCATCTCCTTTATATGCAGTTGAAATCCTCACAATCCACAGCAAGATGAATTTTATCAGCCATGTTTGGTTGTAAATGCTAGTGTGATTTCCTACAGAAATACTGCTCTGATTATTTTTTCATAAAGGTCTTTGCACATGTGATTGTATACGCATTAGGAGGCTGAATGTTCCAGGAGCCTGGACTCAGCTGGAGCCCGTGGAAGAGCTCCTTGGCTTCTGAGCATCATGCTTCCATCTCCTGATTTCTCTAAACAGAAAGCAAAAGAGAGAATGAGGGACACTGCTATTTTATTTGTATTCATGAACTTGGCTGTAATCAGTTATGCCATATAGGATGTCATACAATACCACTGGTTAAAATAAAGCCTATTTTTCAAATTTAGCGAGTTTCTCAAATTTATTGTATTTTTATGTTGATTGTTTTTTATTTTAGTGCACAATATGGCATTATACTGGTGTTCTTTCCGTTGCGGCCTGGCATGTTTCTGATAGATCTTAATGTTTACTCCTAAAATTTAGAAAACACTTTAACAGATTGTACACTTTCTGGTGAAGCAGATCTGATGGGTAGATGGTTAGATGGGTAGAGCAAATAGCAAATAAGGTATAACATGGCAGGCAGAGTATTACTACACTTGGGTGTCAGAGTGGCCTAGAACAGGAGTCAGCAAACTATGGCCCGAGAGTCAGATCTAGTCTACCATCTGTTTTTGTGTAGCCTGCTAAAGATGGTTTTTACATTTTTAAATGGCTGAAATCAAAAGGAAAGTATTTTTGTAGTGTGGGAAAAATAATGTAAAATTCAAATTTCAATGTCTAAAATAAAGTTTTATCGGAACACAACCACACCTTTTTTATGTATTGTCTGTGGCTGCTTTTGTGCTACACAAAGTTGAATGGTTGCAGCAGAG
Organism: Ailurus styani; assembly: GCA_002007465.1. Lineage (NCBI taxonomy): Eukaryota > Metazoa > Chordata > Mammalia > Carnivora > Ailuridae > Ailurus > Ailurus styani. The sequence continues at coordinate 2,182,413 of LNAC01000077.1, read as the reverse complement.
ACATATGGTTTACAAAATCAACAATATTCACTCTCTGGCCCTTAACAGAAAAAGTTTGCTGACCCCTGGCCCAGGACTTCAGTTTCCTCATGTGTCAGATTCAGTTTGTGTAGGTAGTTGTTTGCATTCTTTTCAGCTTTGACATTCAAAGATTATCTGTAGAAAGTATATTTTTATTTAAAAATTGCCAGAGAGAAGGTTGTATGTATACATATATATGTACATTGTTTATAGACTTTGAACCAAATGTGTTTTATGACTCTTTTATCTTACGGCCCTTGACAATATTCTTCAAAACTACTGATTGTACCACAGGATTAAAGGGCCGCAGGGTCTCGTGGCTGTTTTCGGGGCCTGTGCTGGTGTGCTTCCTTTCTCAGTGGCCTAGGAATGCCAACAGGTGTTCCAGGGTGGATCGTGAGGCCCAGCCTGTGAGCATAGCGAGAGTGTGCAGCTGGGTGTTTTGTCCCGTGGTTTCTGGGCCCCAGCTGGCAGCTGGGAATAATGACAGAAGGCAAACTAAGCACAGACTCTTTTCTTCATTCTGTCCTCATTAGCTTCATAAGAGGGTAAAAGAAAAGGGACCCAGTTGTCTCATGTGGTATATCAGCCTCTGCAAGGATCAGACAGTTGTAGGAAATATTTTGTCTTCACATACCAGGCATGAATGCCGTGACACAACCTTCCCCCTGGGCTTCTGGGTAGAGGCCCTGCTTATTCGCTCAATGACAACAGAAGAAGCGCATCTGAGCCACATTGTTCTTTTTTATAAGTATCTACTGGTGATCACTTTATTACCTTTCCCTTTTTATTGTTGTCTGGTCTGAGTCTGCCAGATCCACATTTTTGAGATCTAAACAGTTTTCTAGCATTATTTATCAAGCTTATCAAGTCTACCATCTTTTGCAAGGTTTGCAATTATCACAATTAACCTACACTATATTTGTGCCATTGGTCATATGCTTATAATACAGTTAGAGACAAACAGAAGACTAGAATAGGTAGGATAGACCCTCCGGGTTCTGATACTTAAGAAGAGAGGGACTAATGTTATAAGTAGTCCATTCACTAGTGAATGTTTTTGTGTGACAACTTTCACTTTTCTGTACAATCTGATAGCTACAAGGACTTGGCAAACAAATATGCAAATGAAGATCTTTTTTATAATACAGATATGTTTTAATATACCTACACTTTGAACTTAGCATTTACACTTCTTGGGACTTAGAGGCATCACAAGTGCACAAATGAAAAAGTAAAAGTTTATTCAGGGTCTTTTTTTTTTTTTAAGATTTTATTTATTAGGGAGAGAGAAGGGAGGGAGGGGCAGAGGGAGAGAGACAGACTCAGCACTGAGCACAGAGCCCTACACGGGGCTCAACTCCACAATCTTGAGATCATGACCTGAGCCAAAATCAAGGGTCAATTGCTTAACAAACTGAGCCACCCAGGCACTCCAAAGTCTTGTTCTTTATAATAGCAGAATATTGGAAGTAACCCACGTATCTGTCAATGAGGACTTGATTAAATAACATGGTTATCTTACAGTGAAATACCATATATCTAGGTATGGATACGTGTGCAAGATGTATTAGGAGGAAGAGAAAGTAAGTGGCAAAGTGTAGTATATTGTCCTCTCTCTCTCTCTCTCTCTCTCTCTCTTTAAAGATTTTATTTATTTGACAAAGAGAGCAAGAGAATACAAGCAGAGGGAGCGGCAGACAGAGGGAGAAGCAGGCTTCCTGCTGAGGAGGGAGCCCGACGTGGGTCTCCATCCCAGGACCCTGAGATCATGACCTGAGCCCAAGGCAGATGCTTAACAGCTGAGCCACTCAGGTGCCCCTATTGTCTTCTCTTTTTACTGATAGAAAGATACGGCTAGGAAGAACCTAGTGGGACTATAGGAGTAGTGGCACTATAGGAGGCTCTAATTTTGTGCAATTTCTGTTATGTTTTGTTATAAAACACTGAATAATTTCTTTTGTAATCCAAAAACATTTAAAAATTTTTTGATAAGAAAGATTTTTTTTTTTTTTTTGGTCTGTATGACCCGAGGAACCATTCCCCAATTTCAATTTAGCCAGGGTCAGAGCCCAACTTTCTAAGATGGAAGAACACTTGCTGGAAAGGAGTTGCATCTAGCTGTTGGTCCTTTGACAAGAAGACACCACCACTCTGTTGTAGCAGGATTCTTCCCCCAGCTGGGAGGGCCTGGCAATTTCTTCCTCAACAGAAGAGTGTATTTTATGGATCTGAAGCCAGATTTTTCAACTTTTGGCACTCTCGACACCTTGAATCGGATTGTTACTTGTGGAGGCTGACCTGTATGTTGCAGGTGGAGCATCCCTGACTTCTACTCACTAGCTGATAGCAGCAGACATACTCCCTTCTCCCAGCTCTGACAGCCAAAAATGTCTCCAGACATTGCCAAGTGTCCCCTGGTGCAGAATCACCCCTGGTTGAGAACCACTGGTCTAAAGCTGAGACCTCTCAGGGTGTCCCACTGGCTCATCAGTAGAGCAGGTGACTCTATTATCTTGGGGTCGTGAGTTCAAGCCCCATGTTGGGCCTAGAGCTTACTTTTTAAAAAGTGTGTGTGTGTGTGTGTGTGTGTGTGTGTATGTGTGTGTGTGTGTTTGAATAATAAAGCTGGGACACCTCTAGTCTTGCAGAATAACGAAGACTCTCTTCTTGAAGAAATAATCGAAGGTTAACACCTACTAACCTGTTCTCACTTAAAGATGTAGGAAAGGCCTTTTTGAAGACTGGGGTATACCTTTTTTGGAGAAAAGGAAGATGTTCAGAAAAAAGTATGCTTGATACTGGATTGAGTCTCTTCCACTTTTCAAAAAAAGAAAAAGGAAGTGGGTGTCGAGTGAATAAAGTTATTCTTTGTTCAGAAGCATTTTGGCCATTGCCACAGCCAGAACATTTAATTAAACTGGGGTATGACTGCAAGATTTTCTTAGGTGATGGGTTACCATGGAAAAATACTAGGTTTTGAAGCCATAAATCCCAGGTTCAAATCCTGCCTCAAGCTTTTGTCAGGCATGTGACACTAGGATAATAGTTTTTAGTTTTCAAGTGATCGTAAAGGTTGAATGAAATAACAAACCTCTCTGTGCCCTGTATGTTGGGGACACTTGAGGCACTGGTTAGTTTGTCACTTGAGCTGACCTTGGGTGTTGAGGTTGTTCTATCAGAGTCAGTGTGGGAGTGTCCTCCCTATCATGTGACCTTCTAAAACCATGTCGTAGGAGAGCTCCCAGGACAAGATAGTCCAGGGCCCAACTCCAGTGCAGTTTTTGGAAAATTCCCATTATTGAGGCAAGAGGCTGTGGTCTGAGTACGCACAGCCAGAGGGACACTGTTGTGTTGCAGACCTTCTTGATTCATTCGGTTTAGAGAATGTGCTTTATTTAGAAGTCGCTAAGAAGTTAAGTGAGGAAGTAACCTTAAATCTAGTTTTGCAGTGAAGATAATCTATATATATCACCACCTTTTGAGTGTCATGGGAGGGGCATAAAAAAAAAAAAGTAGCCTAGCCCCTTGACAAAGAACTCTAATAAAGCTCTCAACTCTATCAGATCCAACAGGCTTGCACAACTAACATTCCGAAACGTCCACTTTAGGATCCTCAAGTGAAGTTCATAGATAACGTACATAGACACACACGATTTCAAAGGAAATAAAATGACCTAATATAAATGATGGATAAAGAAAAAAGATACGTATCAATATGCAAATGCTCAAGCATAAGTACGTAAAAGACATAATGAAGCAGTTAGATGCTTGCACCTAAACGTAGAATCGTCTTGAGTGTGACCACGGCGTTCCCTCGTCTCGGTGGCTCACGTACCACCATTGGACTGCCGTCAGTCATGCCTTTCTGAAATTAGTGAACAACTTAGTAAAATTTCAAATGAAACAAGTATAATCTTTTTTTATTTACTCAGTTGTGATCCTGGAAATTTTCAGTATATATGCCAAAAAAAGAAAACAAAACAACCTGTTCATTATACATAAAATCAAGTTACGGTCAAGGCTCAGATAACAATAAATAGGTTTTTCCACCTACATGAATGTCCAGCAGGGTGTATTTTGTTATACTAAGCAATTCTTGCTGAGAATCTCAGTCTGCGTGACACCTCCTGCGTGCGAAATACCAGAAAGGCCTGGTCATGGTGAAGACCATGCATGATTCCACGACTTCCCAAGTTCACCCTCGGAGAACTGCTGACATAGACAGGCATGGCTCGGGGGGCTGTGCGGTGAAACCTCCACGCTAAAGGACAGGTCGGCTTTCCCCTCCTTCCCCCTCTTTCCTTCCTTTCCTACTAAAAAGTATTTATTTTATTAGACCCCTACTGTATGCTCTACAAGTCATGTCTCAAGTTCTCATCCAGAGTCACAGAACAACTGAGGCTGGAATCCACCAACCACCCTGGAATCAACACTGAAGGACTCCTAGTTCCACAGAGTTTTACAGCATTAACAGTAGGCATGCCTCTTTTGGTTTTTGAAAGAAAATCAAGGAAAAAATGCATTCAGTCTGCATAGATTCCCCAAGGACTTGCTGGCCGTTTTAGACCAAAGAGGAGAGGAGTGAAAAGGACACCGATGTCCACGGCAGCCGCAGCTGGGCACATGGTGCCTCCCCCACTCCGTGCATGTTTGGCCTCACCCAGGGCCCAGCCCCCTCTCCCTGGCCTTCTTGCTCCCCTGGGCTGGACATGCACCCCCAGCCCTCAGGAGGGAAGTGGGGCGAGGAGGGACCGCAGCAGCTACCTTCGCCCCGTCATCAGTGCTTCTCGCTCTCTAGGGCTGTGCTCTGCATGTAGAAAGCCACCGTGGGCTTCAGCCTTCTCTCTTCCGGTCTTTATGCGTGCCATTCCCTCTGTGCAGAAGCCCCTGCCTTCTCACTCCTCCAAGCTACAGATCCCCATCACTCCCTCTGTAAACCTTCCCTGGCCACCCCAAGCTTGGATGAGAGGTCCCTTCCGTGTGCTCTTGTTCTTGTCTGCACTGATCGGTGGTGACGCCGTCTGTGCTTTGTTATCACGGTTTTCTCATTGCCTGGGGTTTGTTTCACCTGCTCCAGAGGAAAAACATACAAAGGTAAAGGACACAGGCCCTGGAAACAGTCTGAGCCGGTCCAAGTCCTGGCCCCTCTAGCTCCCAGGGGTCCAGTCTTGAGCAAATTACTTCATCTTTCTGAATCTACCTCATAGTGTTGTTGTGGGGATTATATGAGCTGAGGCGTGGAAAGCCCTTGGCATACATTACTCCATAAACGTCAGTTCAGGACTGTATGTCCTTGGGGGCACAGACTGTCTTGTTCACTACCGTGTCCCTGGTACCCGGCACGCAGTGGGCAGCCAACCTTCAGCGGCTGAGTCAGTGAATGACTCTCCTCTTTTAATCACTCGCACACCATCTTGTCCTCTGCTTCCTGTTTTTATAATCGACGATCTTGAAAAGCAAAGGCCATCTAAAGAAAGGGACCAAATACGGACCGATTATCTGCCCGAAGAATCGGTGCTGTGTGGAATTTTCTGGTTTAAGGAGATGATAAGCGTTAGAACCATTGGATTCTGATTCTCTTGGCTGCATCTTGCTGTGTCATTTGAGTTGGACGCACAGCACTTTAATGACTTGGAACAAGAATCAAGAGATTATTGAAGGTGGCTGATGGCCGTGATCCAGATAATTCCTACTGTCTCCCCATCCATCTGCCACTTGAAAATGAAAATATCAGGGAAAAAGAAGGGGAAATCAGAAGTCATTATGATATCTTGAGCTCTCATTTGACCGTTCCACACACACCTGTTGGGTAACTTCTGTGTGTCAGGCACTGGGAACATGGGGGAAAAAAATAAAGGTCAGATTGCTGCCCTCTTGGAATTGACATTCTTAATGGGGAAGATGGTCGCAAACAGTGTACTATTTCCCCGGCACCGCCAGGACAGGACATCTGAGTGCTCACTGCTGGGGGCCGTTTCTGGCCAGGAGTATCTTTGGTCCCCCTCCCTGGCCCCCAGCTGGCAGACAGTGGGATTTTGTCACGGGTGTCCTAGGCTTGGGCGTCCTTTACCTGATCAGCTGGCTTCCCTTGCAGGGCTGCCAATGTAGTCATCTGCTTCCGGTGAGAGATGTTGAGTCATCCCCCACTGCCATTACCCGAAAAGCCATTTCCCCTCGGCCATTGCTTGGGGATGACACAGCTGGTGGTCGGGGCCCTGTCCCGAAAACTCACCCCCATGGCTCCGTCCAGTGACAGAGGCCGTGACTCTCTGATCATGGCCTCTGATAAATGCTTGTGGTGGGGAGTGTTCCCATCGGAGGCTGTTCTGCCACTGACAAGCCCCACAAGCTCCCCAGCTAGAAACACCCCACCCCACTGAGCCTCTCTCCGGCCGCCACGTAGGTGCCTGCTGCTCGTGTTCTGTCTTTTTTGTTTTGTTTTGTTTTTTAATTTAAGATTTTATTTTTTTATTTGTGAGAAAGAGAAAGCATGAGCAGGAAGAGGCGCAAAGGGACAGGGAGAAGCAGACTCCCTGGGGGAGCAAGGAACCTGATGCGGGACTTGATCCCAGAACCCCGGGATCACGACCTGAGTGGAAGGCAGACTCTTCGCTGACTGAACCACCCAGGCGTCCCTCACTGCAGGTGCTTCTGTAACTCGCACCAAGCTTGCTGGCATCAAAGCACTGACTGCATTACTTTCTCTAACTACTATTATTCTTCCATGACACAGAACATGTTTATCGTTGAAAAAATTTTCGGTGTAGCTAGGTAATGTCCATTATCCCACTCCCCAGAAATAATAGCTCTTTTTTTTTAAAGATTTTATTTATTTGTTTGACAGAGAGAGAGATTACAAGTAGGCAGAGAGGCAGGCAGAGAGAGAGGAGGAAGCAGGCTCCCTGCTGAGCAGAGAGCCTGATGCAGGGCTCGATCCCAGGACCCCGAGATCATGACCTGAGCCGAAGGCAGAGGCTTTAACCCACTGAGCCACCGAAGCGCCCCGAAATAATAGCTCTTGACAGGGTGCTTTAAGCCCTAGATTTTCTCAATCTGTAAAAATACATAACTTCTATAAAAATGAATGCGGATTATTCAGTCTGTGTCAATAAATGGCATTGAGACAAACAAACGGTTACTTTCCTCCTTTAGCCATGATCACTTCCAGATAAAGCAAAGGTTTAAAAGGAGAAGGGCTTTTGAAGGATGTCACAAAACCCAGAAACCCTAAAGGAAAAAGCTAATGAATTAGATGATGCAGAAACCATAAAGCTTCCATATGTTAGAAGCCGTCCTAAGCACATTATGTTCTAAGACACTATATTCTACTTCTAGGTAATTATTCTGGAGACTCTTCTACTGGGTTCAAGGAAATCAATGCAGGGTACTTTTCACTCAGCCTTATCCATAACAGAAAAACACTGGGGGTGCCTGGCTGGCTCCATCAGTGACAGGTGTGACTCTTGATCTCAGGGTTGTGAGTTCGAGCCCCACACCGGGTGTAGAGACCACTTAAAAATAAAAAATTTAAAAAAAACTTGAAAAGAAAAACTGGAACAAATCTTGAACTCCATCAATAGGAGGATACGAAGATAGCTGAAGCTTGTTCCTACAACAAAATCCTACCCAGCAGTGTGGGCACATGTTCTAGAAGGACTCTGCCTCCCCCCAGGTTCTGTCTGTGTCCCAGGGACAAGTGGCAATGTCTGGAGACATTTTTGGTTGTCACAAGATGGGGTCGAGGGGTGAGCATCTAGTGGGTAGAGGCTAGGGCTGCTGCTATGATACACAGGACAGCCCCCCCCCCAATAATTATCAGGCCCCAAGAGTCGCTGGTGCTGAGGTTGCGAAGACTTGAGCAAGCCTGAATCGACATGGGCAGATCCCATCAGCAATCCTGGGTGAAAAAGGAAGTTGCAGACTGATCCGGTTTGATATTTTTACAGATACATACATAGCACAAGTAAAAATCACATATGGGAATAATGCACACCCACTCCACAAATCTGGAACAATCCATCCAGGCATTTTTTTTTTCTTTCCCTTTTACTTTCTTCTCACGATGCTGGAAAGGTGTCTTTTTGATAGAGATGATGAACAATAGTGATGAACAATAGTGAGTGTGAGCCCCCTTGTCTGTTTCACGTCGACTACATTGATAGTTGTGGAATTCTCAGGATAAACGAGGTGCACATTTTCACCACTGTGATAACATATTGTTAAAACGGCTCTCCTAAAAGCTTGTACCAATTTACATTCCCACCCGTAGGTGACAGTTGTCATTTCCTTTTTTGCTCTGCCTCCTTCACTAGGGTATGAGTTTCTTGAGTGACATTTGTCGGTGCCTCTTTAATGTCTTGCTAGGTGTTTCAACCTAAAATTTGGTGGCATGGATTAAGGCTTTATGACACATTGCTAAGTCGACTCAGAGGACAGAGAGAGATAAGACACTCACATCCTCAAGAAAGTCAGTTTCATTTCGTTTGAATGTTAACCAACAATACAAGTCAGAGAGGGAAGAGGGCACTTGGGTAGGAGTGGCCGGGGACAGCCGGCCCCAGGAAGGGCTCCTGAGCCAGGCCTCAAGGCATGAGGGTCCTCCCCATCCTTGGTAAAACAGAGGAATGGCATTCCAGAAAGGCAACAGCTCATGCAAAGGTGTGGTGCCAGGGCTGAGTAAGGCGTGTTTGTGAGATAGTTAGAATGGAGGTCATCTGAGCATCGACACTGCGGAGGATCCAATTAACAAGAAAGGAAAGCAGCGCCAGGTTGGGGGCAAGACTTGTCCAACAGGATAAGAAATTTAAACTTTTTTCTGGCAGCAGAAGGGAGCCAACAGGGGCAGGGAGCACCGAGGAAGAAAGGCTGCCCTAACCAGGCAGAGCAGTCCTAGCTGGGCTGCAGCCACACCTGCCCTGAGCTGCTGGCCAGCTGCCCAGTGGAAGCACGGAAGTGTGAGCAAGTGGAGATCCCGGAGGGTGTGCGAGGTGGGGAGAAGCACCGTCCCCAGGGCACAGAGGCCCCGCTGCTGGTTTGTACCCAGTATCCCACGGATCCCCGTTGCCACGTGTCTGCTTGGGCCGACAGCCCCGGAGCCCACTCCATGTGGCTCTTGACAGGTGACTTTGTGCCCCTCTTCTCAATTCTGTGTTCAGTGACATCAAGTTGACAGCTTGAATTTGGCCATGGCAGAAGTACTGACACCACGTAAATCACTAAGCACTACGCGCTGGGACTCCTGATCCCTGGCCAGTTTTCCAAGACACCACTGACTGTTTCCTTCTAAAAATAAAGAGGATTCTGTGATTAGATGTGGAGAAGCATGGGAAGGGAGAGTCTTGTTTAGGGAAGCTAAATGGAACCTTTGGAAAGATAAATGTGTTGCCAAATAACGGGGGCACCATCAGGAGAAATTCAGATTCCTCAAAGGCAAAGGCTGGGCCCCCAGGGGCGCTGTGCTGAGCAGCTGAGCGTAGTGGTTGCCAGCACCCACCGCAGTTGAGATGGCCTGGGCTTGAATCATGGCTGTGCCCCTTCCAAGCTGTGTGACCTTGGGCAAGTCACTTTGCCTCTCTGTGCCTCAGGTTTGTCATATGAAAAATGGAGGGTATTATGAACTCATCTCATAGGGTTCTTAAGAGGACTGAATGAGTTACATGTATGTAACACTCTTAGAACAATTTTTGGCAAGAAATTAATGCTCTATCAATATTTGTTAAATACACAAAATAGAAAACCGAAGTGCCCAGAGAGGCAGGGTGACTTACCTCAGGTCACACAGGAAAGGCAAAGCAGAGCTAGGATCAGAGCCCAGACTTCTGCCATGGCACGTAGTCCTATTAGTCTTATCTGGCTTCCTTTGGCCCTGACAAGGGTTGCGGGGCTCCTGGAGATGATTCCTGTGTCCTGGCCTTAGAGGTTTACATGGGAAGGGCAGAGCGGGCAGCCCAGTGGCCTCTGCCCTGGAAAGGCAGCTTGTCGAGATGCCCTCCAGGGTGCACAGCCTCCTCGGCCCTGGAGCAGGGCACGCAGGGCCCCAGGCGGGACACTGACCTCATCCCACACTTTGGCAGGTCGTTGAGCTGGGATGGCCCCAGGCCCGAAGGTGAGCTGGCCAACCTGTGAGCTGCAAACCAAGAGGACAGAGAGGCACAATAATAGCAGTGGCTTCTGCTGAGAGCCCCCACTCCTGGCCAGGCACCATAGGCAGGGCACTGTGCTAGGGATTCAGTAATGAACAAAGTAGTTGAAGCCACTCTCCCTGTAGACTAGATGATCTAGCAGGGCCAGGCCAAGAGCTGATCAACAAATGCACTGAGAGGTATATTAAGTCTTAAAGGAAAATGCAGCCAGGAGAAGCAGGTGGGGCGTGGCTGGCGATGGGGTCAGGGAGGACACTCAGAGGAGGTGACCGCTGAGCAATCCTGAAGGATGTGAGGGAGCACCCATGCCTCCAGGGTCTCATTAAATCCTCCTGCTCACCCTGGCTGGGTGGGTGTTGTTCTCCCATCCTACTGATGAGGAAGCTCAGAGACATGCATTCACCTGCTCAAGGTCACAAGGCCTGTAAGTGTCACCCCGAGATTCAAACCCAGCTCTGCCTCCCTGTCCTTGTTACTCTCCATCGGCTCCCTGGAGTGTACCCAAGGCCTGGGTGTGTGTGTGCAGTGGGGGCGGGGGGTGGGGGGGAGACAGCCAGGCTTGTGGGGTTGGGAGGGTAGATACTGGGGTACTGAGGAAAGCAGGTCTGGAGGTCACTGTGGAACCTCCTTGAGGAGGTGGGTTTTGAGCTGAACTTTCAAGATCAGGAGGAAGGGCAGTTCCAAAGGGTAGAGGGTCTGGCTTATCTACAGTGTCAGTGGGAGCAGTGAAGGCCATAGGCAGGCAGGGGCCTGCTTTACGATGGAAGTTTGGTGCAAATTCTTGGTGAGAAGAGGTCCCCAAATTTAGGTTGCGTGCCCTGGTTCTTTTTTTTTTTTTTAAGATTTTATTTTTATTTATTTATTTGAGAGAGAGAGAGAGGATGAGAGAGAGAAAGCATGAGAGGGGAGAAGTCAGAGGGAGAAGCAGATTCCCTGCCAAGTAGGGAGCCTGATGCGGGACTCGATATGGGACTCGATATGGGACTCGATCCTGGGACTCCAGGCTCATGACCTGAGCCGAAGATAGTTGCTTAACCAACTGAGCCACCCAGGCACCCGCTGTGTGCCCTGGTTCTTAATTAAAAGCCCTTTACCACCACGCTTGGGAGCTGGAGGGCCACACGAGGGGGATGCCCATAAGCCCTGCTTCAGAGAGCAGTCAAGTAACAGTGCAAAGCCAAACACCCTTCAGGAGAGAGCGTGTCCGGCCCATTAGGGACCACACGTCCCAGACACCTCACAGTGGACCCGACTTGAACCATGACTCCCCAGCTGTTGCTTCCTCCGTTCCACCTTTTGGGTCTTCAAACCTCATTCCTCTCATTACCTCTTGAATCAACAAGAGACAAAGATCTTTGGTTCATTCATTCACTAAGCATTTATTGAGCATGTACTGTGGGCCAGGCACAGGGCCAGGTGCTCGGCTGTGACCAAGACACCGCCCTCGCCCTCACCGAGTCATTTGTCCACTGGTGGAGGCAGACATTTCACGGAGGACAGTGCTGATTCATCACAATTATGAGGGTGCCTGGGTAGCTCGGTCATTAAGCATCTGCCTTCGGCTCGGGTCATGATCCCAGGGTCCTGGGGTCGAGCCCGTATCGGGCTCCCTGCTCAGTGGGGAGTCTGCTTTTCTCTCTCCTGCTTCCCCTGCTTGTGTTCCCTCTCCTGCTGTGTCTTCTCAGTCAAATGAACAAATAATATAATTTTTTAAAAAATTACAATTATGATGAATGCCACAGAGGACAAAGCAGATTAAATGGAGCAGAGTCTGCCCTGTCGTGGGAGTATCTCACCAGATTGACCCCAGGCCATATCCTCACAAGACCTGGTCAAGGGGTCCGTCTCACACAGGCTGGGGAGAGAGAGGCGGGTCTTGAGGTGCAGTGGAGAGGGGAGCAAGGAACAGGACTGTGTTTGGTGTGAGGAGGGGAGTTTTACCTTCTGGGTCCCTACAAGGCAGGCTGGGAGGGGCCCCTCTGGCAGAGCTGTCCCCAACCCGGTCCTCCACCAGGGGGTGCTCGAACTGAGGGCAGGGAGAGGACCAGGTCAGAACGTGGGAGGGTGGAGAGAGAAAAAAAGCTCATAGAGTGAGGGGCACCTGTGAAAGGGGGAGCCCGATATTCTGTTCTTAGGATGGATGTTCCGCTCAGGCCATGAGGCTGTTGACCAGCCCCAGCCCCCCAGAAGGGGAAGAGGTGCTGGGGAAGATGGCCCAGGACCCAGAGGCCTGAGCTGCTCCCAGGTGTGGTGAGCTGGTCCCCTGAGGGACTGAGCAGAGTCGGCTGGAGTGAGGGACAAGGCTGGGCTGGGGGGGGCAGGCCCAGAACTCAGTGGAAAAGTTGGGAAGGCAGACACCTGCTCCTGCCCTGGCGATCTGCTCGGCTCATTCCCTGTGCAGTGAGGGGTTGTTCACACAGCGCCTCCTCAGACAGACCTTCCCTGAGGCCTGTCTGAAAGAGCTCTCCCGATCCTTCTTCACAGCCTTACTCAGCGGGATTTTCTTCCCAGGGCTTAACACTGCCTGACGTGACATTTGCTTGAATCATCTGAAATGGTCAAATACCAGCAATTTCATGAGGCTCAGCCTAATGCCATGTATTTGTTCACTGGTTGTCCACCTGCCTCCACAGCTAGAATGTCGGCTCCAGGCGGGGGTGGGCGGGGCATCTTTCTCTGTTACATTTCAGTTATATCCCCGGCGCCTGGGTCAGTCCCTGGCACTCAGTAGACCCTCAGTAAACATCGAGTGGGCGGGTGGAATGAGTCTTTGGGCGGTGGGGGGGGCAAACCCAGAAAAGGAGTCTTGACTGTAGAGGACACGCGGATGGTGACCAGACGGGGGTGGGGGGGGGTAGGGGATGGGTGAACAGGTGATGGGGATTAGGGAGGGCACGGGGGTGATGAGCAGCAGGTGGTGTGTGGAAGTGATAATCACTCTATTGTACACCTGCAACTAATATATATACTCTACTTTAACTGGAATTTAATGAAAACTTCAAAACATTTTAAAAGCTTGATAATGGAGTTGGATGTGAGTAGGAGCCGCTTCTGAGGCAGGACTGGGAGCAAGGGGCGGGAGGCTGGGGTGGAGCAGTTGGGCGGGGGGTCTGGCCCTGGGAGGCAAAGCTCAACAACCTTGGGGGGGGATGGAACATCTGGAGAGCATCTCCCAGGTGCCAACCACTGAAGTAGATGCCTCTCCTGCCGTCTCTCTCAGTCCTGGTGACGCCCCGCGACGTGGATATTGTTACCACTCCTGCTTTACAGATGAGGAAACTGAGGCTCAGATAGGCTACCTTGTCCAGGGCTCGTTAACAAGGCACATGTGCGGCCTTCCCTCTTCATTTCCCTACCCCCTCTTGATTTTGATTGTTTTGTGTTTGGAAAACCCCTTAGGAGCAGGGAAACCTCTTGGAGCTGGAGCCCGAGCTCTTGGGGCTCCCTTGCTGTTTCGTCTCAGCAGGACTCCAGGCACATCGTGGTTTCTCATTTTGTAGAAGGTCTCCTGGCCAGTTGTGGTGAGGATTTGAGTGGCTGGCCCTGTGTTTGGGACAGAGAGGGCTGTGGTGGTTGAGGCATGGCTGGATTCCTGAGGCAAGATGGAGTCCGGGTGGCCAGGATGGGGGACACGGGCAGCCAGCCTCAGTGTCCTGCGAGGCTTTTGTCTCTGTCCTAAGAAACCAGTCATCAATCCCCTGAAACTCATGCCCTTGTCCCCCACCTCCGGCATCACTAGGGGAGACAACACTCCAACAGCCTCTTCTCAGGGGCTTGCTGAGTGCTGGGCTGTGTACTTGCTGGTTGAATGCAAAGCCTCTGGAAGACCACATCCACCAGCTTCTTGGTCACGTGTGACTTTGGGCCAATGACTTAACACCTCTGGGCCTCAGTCTCTCCACCTGGACAGAGCAGAGCAGCCCTGACATCCAGGAACTGCCTGGTCCTGTCAGCCAGGCCTTGGTGGTGCTCTCAGGGGGCCGGCACAGCTCCCTCCTGCTGGGCTCCTGCGAACACAGACAAGGCCATCTGTGACCGTGCTGGGTCAAGACAAAAACAAAACCGCTCCATAATCACGCCTAAAAACAGACAAAACAGGAATACCGTCCAGACCACAGAAATGACCAAACATCCCCCGTGTAGCTACTCTGAGGAAAGGCGGCTTCTCTACCAATTACAGCTCCCACCTCCTTCCGGTTGGCTCTCCTTCTAGGTAAGATTTAAGATCCTCAACCATAGAATCACCTCTACTTCCTGACAGCATCTCATCCACATCAGTCTTGTTTCTTTAAACCCTCCACGGATTGCCTAACATGAGCCCAAACATTACAGCGAGTCCTTTCTAGCACCGTTATCGAGCCGCCCCATGGTGCCCCTGGCGCATAGTCCTCACTGCAAGGAGTGATAAACCCGGCTCATTCCCTCCTTGGGGTGTTGTTGTGCTGCCCTCGGGATGATACACTCCCAGGATTCTTTAGATACATTTGCCACACTTACTATCACTCCCACTTCACAAGGGGGGATGCCGAGACCTCTATAGAGAGGGGCAGTAGCTTTGCTGGGGGCCATGCAGCTGGGAGCACAGAGTAAGGGTGGCAACTCGGGTCCCCTTTCAAAGTTGGTTTCCTGACCCCCTTGCCTCAGCCTTGATAGGGCAGAAACCAACATGACAACACCGGGCCAGCATCTGGGAGGAGAAGTGCGGAGGAGACTGGAACTGAAACAGAAGAGGAGCCTGGGGCCTCAGTGACCCCCTGTGCTTCCTCTCCCATGTGTGACTTCCCCGAAGATGGGATCCTCCAAGGTATTTCTCTCCTGAGGCTGAGGCCACCTGGCTACTGAGTAAACACGGGACAGCCGAGGCCCGAGGGGGCGGGGGTGGGGGTTGGGGGGGGCAGTGTCATCGGACTGAGGCCTGAGTCACTTCCTGACCATTGCTTAAGAAGCATCCAGAGCCACAGCCTGAGTGGCCAGCTCGTGCCCTAAGGATTGTACCCGCTTGGGCAGGAACACTTCCCTGGTACTCCTCACCTTTCTGGGTTCACCTCTGCCATGCTCAGGTTATTGAGACATACAACAAAGAGGTAGAAGCTCCGTCCCTGCCCCGGGGAATGTGATCCTCAACCCAGAGGGAAGCCCTGAGGCTTGCGGAGAATTCTGTCTTGCCTGTGCCCAGGCCTGAGCTCCAGCCTCCAGGACCTCAGCCCAGCTTCAGAATCAGGGTCCCCTCCCCTGGCACCACCAACCCCAAAGGTCCCAAATTCCTGCAGCCCTCCCAGGCTCATAGCCCCTTCCCCTTTCCTCCTGCTGGGTCTCAGGGTCCCAGGCAGGGGTGGGGCAGGGAAGAGGGTGGAGAATATTCCAGATACCCTTGTGTAGGATGTGCCAAGAGAGACCTGGTTTGATTAGTAGACATGTCCTCATGATGTGAGCGAGGGGGATGGTGTGAAATGCAGACCATTGCCTTTAAGAAGCAAGGCCTTTCGACTCAGAGACACTGCACAGACTTGGAGCCGAGAACATAGCCTCTCGAACCAGGCTATGCTCACTTTTTCAACCCAGCTCTGCCTCTTAGCCACTGTGCAACCTTCGGCAAGTTACTTAACCTCTCTGTACCTCAGGTTCCTCATCCCTAAATTGAGCATAATAATAGTACTGACTCACAGACCTCTTACCAGGACTAAGAGAGTTGTATGTATAAAACCCTTGGAATAATGACGGGCCCATGGCACGCACAAGTGTTCTGGAAAGATTTTTTCATTTCGAATGGGCTGATTCTTCCATTCATTCTCAAAACAGCTTTTGATATCCTACTGTGTGCCAGATATGAATAAGCCAGATTCTCTGAGTGCCATGCCCATTGGGCATTTCTGTGGGATCCCCCTGCCCTGGTCTTTCAGACTGTGTGGGAGGCACTGGGGCCCAGAGGTTGGGGCCTGCAGACTCCCTAGTGAGGACCCCCCGCCCGGCTTGGTGTGGGCCACAAGCAAGTTCCTTTTCTTAAAGACACCCTCTCTCCCTTTGACTAAGTGAAGCGAGTGGTGCCCACCCCTTCCACAACCCCTTCCGAAGGCCAGGGAAGGGTCAGATAAGTCAGGCCAGGCATGTGGACCCCTTATGGCCATTCTCTGTCCCACCCCCCTTCCTGGGAGGCCTCCATGATTTAATTTGAGCACAGGATCTTCTTCAGGCTGCAAGAGCTGCCAGACACAGGTGGCAGGAGGCCTTGGCTTCTCCTTGCCCTCATGGGGCATTAGGAAGCCAGCAAAAAACCGTGCAACATTGGAAATTTGAGCCTGGACTGGATAGTTGGTGCGATAGAATCACTGTTGGTAATTTTAGATATAAAAATATTGTGGTTATGTTTTAAAAGTAGTCCCTAATCTTTTAGCGATGCAAAAATATTTATGGATGAAATTACATGATGCCCGGTGTTGCTTCAAAATGACGGAAACAAAATTGGCTAAGGGTTGCTATCATTGCTGAAGCCGCGGGTCTGGGGTCACGCAGATTCACTAGAACCTCACTACCAAAGTGCAGTCCAGAGAGTCTCTGAGCCCGGGAGCGGGCACATTCAGTCGGGAGAAGCATCGGGCTATTTTGTCTATTCTGGGACTTTTGAAACTTCCCGTAATCAAAAAGTTGTGGGGTTTCGTTTTGTTTTTTCAAAACTGTCTCCACTAGCCGCACCGCGATCCCCCACGCAGATCTTCCTACCGCGTCCCGGGCCGGAAGGGCCTGGGACGCCCTGTGTTCCTACCTCCCCCGCCCCCCGCGGGAACCCCCGGGCTCTC
>LNAC01000077.1:2133235-2159235 GCA_002007465.1 Ailurus styani | reverse complement strand
GGGGCGGGGGGGCTTAAATTGGTGTTGAGACCCGAGGTTTGGAAGAGCACAGTGGGACAGGGTGGGGGAGGTTTGAAGCCAGCCCGAAGCCCCCAGGATGGAAGCTGGGTGCTGGATTCACCTTTCTCTCTCTCTGTCTCTCTCTCTCGTACGCAGTACATCCACTCAGCTGGGGTCGTGCACAGGGTGAGTGCTTTCTCTGCGGTGGTCCTCAGAGGCCCCTCCACCCTGGAGGGATTCTCCAACTGCTGGGAAGGAGGAAAGGAGTGGGGAGGCGAAAATCCTCTGGAGCCTGGGATGTGGATTTTGCAGACCTAGGCTTGGCCCGGGAAGGCCTGCTCAGAAGAACGCTGTGTCCTGGGGGAACTTTCTGGATGTTGCAAACAGAGCGAGCCTTGAGCCAGGTGTCTTAGGCTCCGGAATCAAGAGCATTTTAGAGCCCGAGAGGACACCTAGGCCAGCCCTCCACTTTACACTTGAGACTGACATCCAGAGAGAGGAAGGGGGACCAGCTCCTGTGTCTGCCTCAGCCCAGCGCTCGCTCTCTCCTCTCGTCTAGGACCTGAAGCCCGGCAACCTGGCCGTGAATGAGGACTGTGAGCTGAAGGTGAGTGGGGGAGCGGGTGGGAGTTGGGGTTGGGTGGGAGCCTCCTGTGGGTGCAGCTCTTTCTCCCTGTGTCCCCTGAGCCGTAGATCTTGGATTTCGGGCTGGCCCGGCATGCGGACGCCGAGATGACGGGCTATGTGGTGACCCGCTGGTACCGGGCCCCGGAGGTGATCCTCAGCTGGATGCACTACAACCAGACTGGTCAGTGGTCCGCTGCCCAGGGAGGGGCCAGGGGCTTCTCTGGCCACCCCTCCAGCGCCCCTTCGGCTACTCTGGGTTGACTGACTGCCAGCTCAGCTGGTCTGGGTGACAGTTCCTCCCCTCCCTCTGCAGTGGACATCTGGTCTGTGGGCTGTATCATGGCAGAGATGCTGACGGGGAAAACTCTCTTCAAGGGGAAAGATTGTATCCTTTGCTGGAAAAGCCAAACTCCACCCAGGGATTCACTCCTTCGACAGACACTAGGTTAAATCTCTCTCTCTCTCTCTTTCATTAATGTGAAAGTGATATGGGCTCACTGTAGAATGATTTCATTTATTGGTTGGTTGGTTTTAAAGTAGGCTCCACGCCCAGCGTGGAGCCTGACATGGGGCTTCAACCCACAACCCTGATGTGAAGACCTGGGCTGAGATCAAGAGTCGGCTGCTCCACCGCCTGAGCCACCCAGGAGCCCCTCACCGTAGAACAGTTTCAAAATGCAGTTAAGGGAATTGCTGAAAAGCAGCCGCCTGCTGTTCCACCACCGCGTAGGAAAGACTTCACATGCGGTACTTTGCATGCTGAGCGGCTGTGTGCACCGTGCAGGTGTTGAGAATACGGGGGTCTGCAGCGCCAAACTCAGCGTGAGGATGTGGGAAGGTGACCAAGAGACCGATGTGAGGGGGGCTGGCTGGGTGGGACAGGAGCCGGGAAGGCGGTGCCTCCAGGAGCATCTGTGGGGAAGGACCCTTGACCTAGCCTGGCGGGCGGGAAGCCTCCCGGAGACCTGCGCTCCAGGCGCCTAGGGGGGCGTGATGGAAGGGCGGCAGGAAGGGCAGCCCGAGACCCCACCAGCGGAGAGTGAGGCCCAGCCTTAACCTGCTGCCAAGACCTGGACCAGCTGTCCCAGATCCTAAAAGTGACCGGGGTGCCAGGCGCAGAGTTTGTGCAAAAGCTGAACGACAAAGCAGTGAGTGGCACATGGGTCTAGATTGGCCTAGGCTTGTGCACTTGGCTAACTGGGGGTCACGGGGGCTCTAGGCCATTGGGAAGGAGGGCTCACCGGTCCCCTCCTTTTGCCCTGGCAGGTGCTCTTGCCTTCCTCCTACTTTGGACTTGGCCCTGAGCCTTCAGCCCGGCTCTGGGGCTTTTCTGGAGTCCTGGCCCTTTACGCCAAGGCCCGACCCCTAAGAGGTTGACGGTGGGGGATTACTCACTGCTCCTCTGTCTGCCAGGCCAAAGCCTACATCCAGGCCCTGCCACAGAGCCCCAAAAAGGATTTCTCTCAGCTCTTCCCACGCGCCAGCCCCCAGGGTGAGTGCCAGGGCCTGGCTCTGCGGGCGGCTGCCGCCTGTCCCAGGCCCCGGGGTGCGAGCTTCCCACTCTGTCGCCGCAGCCATAGACCTGCTGGAGAAGATGCTGGAGCTGGACGTGGACAAGCGCCTGACGGCCTCGCAGGCCCTCGCCCACCCCTTCTTTGAGCCCTTCCGAGACCCTGAGGAGGAGACAGAGGCCCCGCAGCCATTTGATGATTCCTTAGAACATGAGAAACTCACAGTGGACGAATGGAAGCGTAAGAGCGGGGGGCCTCGGGGTTCCGGCCTGTCTCTGCTTTGCCCCCGCTCTGCCTCCAGGCCTGGCCTCGGCCGCCCGCCGGCCCGCCGCCTCCTGGATCCCCGCTGCCGCCCCCTCCCTGCGCAGATACCGTCTCCAGCGCGCACTGCTTGCTCCCCCGAGCTCACTTCTGCTCCGCCTTCCGTCGGGGAGGGGGGCTGGTTCTCGCCCTCGGCACCCCTACGCACCTCGAGCCAGCCTGTGTGTTTCGCAGAGCACATCTACAAGGAGATCGTGAACTTCAGCCCCATTGCCCGGAAGGACTCACGGCGCCGCAGCGGCATGACGCTGCAGTGACCCGTCTAGCCCAGGCACCGCCCCGGGGCACCACCTGCCGGATCCTGCCGCTGGGACCGCGACCTGCTTGTCGCCAGGACAGGTCGGCCCTTCTGGGATTATCGCCTTCGGGGCGGAGGAGAGAGGGGCCTGGCCCTGGCGTGAGAAACAGACCTCGTAGCTGCAGAAATCAGACATGTCGGTTGGGAGAAAATAGCTCTGATGGCAACCAGCCGCATTAAAACGTCCATCTGGAGACTCGCCCACGTGTGGGGTCCTTCCTTCGCTGCTGGAGTGGGGCTGAGGGGCGGGCTGAGCCGGGCAGGCGACCGTGTCGCGGTGGCGTGTTGGTTTGCTAAGGCTGCTGGGACAAATCAGCGCAAACCAGCCTTGAAACGACAGAACCGTGTTCTCTCACAGCCCTGAAGGCCGGGAGTGCGCCATCAAGGTGTCGGCAGGGCCATGTTTGCTCTGAAGGTTCTAGAGCAGGATCCTTCCTTGCGTCTTTTTAGCTTCTCGTGGCTCCCGGCCTCTTTGGTGTGCCTGGCTTTGTCTCCCCTCCCCCCTCCCCCCGTCTCTGCCTCTGTCCTCACTCGGCCCCTGCCCTCCCTGGAGCTCTGTCCACCCGGCCTGTCCTTATAGGAACACCAGAGATTGAATTGAAGGCTCGCCCTCATCCAGCATGACCTCATCTCCGTCCTTACTCATTACATCCGCAAAGACCCTATTTTCAAATGAGGTCACATGCTGGGCGGACACGGATTTTGGGAGGACACCCTTTAACCCCCTACAGATGGCCACAAGGGAGGGGCCCCTTCCTGGGTCCTGGGCTCTGCGCAGAGCCAAACGTGTCTGGCTGCTAAATTAAGGGGGTTGCAGAGAGAGCTGCAGCTGGTGAGACGTTACATGCAGGTTATTTTGGGTGAGTGATAAGCAATCAAGATACGAAACAATAGGCTTGTGGGCTGGGAGCTGCAAAAGGCAGAAATGGGCTTTTTCCAGGCTTCTACTTGCGCCTCCTCTCAGGAATGCTCCATCTCTCCTGAGCCTTAACCTGACAACGGCTGGGATTTTTCTGTTTGCATTTGAAAAGCTTTGGTAGAACCAACTTCCAGGTACCCGTAGTACCAGGGGCCTGGTTAAAATGCAGATTCCTAGTTAAAATGCAGATTCCTGGGCACTACCCCAGAGATTCTGACTTAGCAGGGTGTGGACCGAGGCTTGAAAACATTGGAATGAAGACCCCCTTACCTAAGCCCTGGGATTCTGGACAACATTTAGTTGTTGTCCGTCCCACTTGTCAAGAGGCCTAAATCAGCAGCAGAGGGTGGAAGTCTGAGGGGCTCACATGGGCTTCACACACTCATTTAACAGATGGTAAAACTGAGGTTCACACAGAGCACTTTTAGGGCAGTGAGGCTGTTCCGTCTGATACTGTCATGGTGGGTACGAGACGTACGTGTTAGTGACAACCAGTGGACCGTCCACCACAGAGTGAACTCCCAAGTACACAGCCGCCCTTAGTTAATAACAATGTATCAAATATTGGTTCCGCTCTTGTAACAAATGTCCCACACTGATGCAAGATGTGGATAATAGGGGAACTGTGAGTCAGGGGGTGGGAGCCGTGCTGGGGAGGGAGTACATGGAACTTTCTCTACTTTGACATAAGTTTTCTGCAAACCTAAAATTGTTCTAAAAAATAGTGTCTGTTAAAAAAAAAAAAGGGAGCTTGAGACCCCAGAGGGGTGGGGTCAATTACCCATGACTGGGAAGTGGTAGAGGCAGGATTTGAACCTAGCAGCCTTGACCACTGTGGTCTTAACCCACGCTTGGATTCAAAGGTGGCCTAGTCTTCCGTACCTTCTAGCCTGCCTCTCTGAGCTCCTTTGCTGCCTGTGTCCGTGGATTCTGCTTCGTCTCCCACAGAGTGACCCTGTTGTCAAGGAGGGAGGGGCTGGACATGTCCTGCCATAGCTCTGTCCTTTCGAGGTTACTAAACTGCCCCAAGTCCAGAGTCAAGATCCCTCAGTTAAATCCTTTAGCCTCCCGAGACACCACACTGGTCCCCAAAACAAATTCCAGTCTCATTGGCCTGGCATTCAAAGCCCCTTGCCTCCTCTCTAACATCATACAATCCCACGGCCTCCCATGTTCCTTATCCCAGTGTGGATAGCCAGAACGGCAATCCTGGGACACACCATGAGGCTCACTCTGCACATGAGTAGGTTAAAGGTTCTGACAAGTCCTGCAGCAAAGAGGTCTGCTCAACATTGTTTAATCCAGAACTTCCCAAATGTACCTAACCCCAGGACCCCATGTTTTCCTGAGAGCCATCATACACTGAGCCCTCTTTGCCCAGTGCAGTCCAGTGCACAAGTCCTCGTAGTCTCCAGGTGGGCATTGAGCTTCCTTCAGAGCCTCTGCCTAGGAGGCCCTTCATACCCCTCCTCACTTAGGAAAATCCTCCCTGTCCTTCAAGGCTTTGCTTCAGGCCGCCCTCGAGGAATTAATTCTCCAGAGTCCTCCTTCGAGAACGGGTATCTCCCTCCCTCTACCCCAAGCCCTCTGTGAGCAGCGTTTACATCATGTGTGGTCCTGCCTCCCCTCCCCATTGCACACTGCGAGATTGGAACAAGTATCTGAATGGATGAATGCACGAATGAATGGATGATGTCCCAGGGTCCTATCGATCATTTCTCTGCCCTGACCAGACTGCATGCTAGCACAGGCAGCCAAGAACACAGCAGGAAGCAGAGGTGAGTAGCCCTGGCCTGTCTCTTGAAGGGGCTCCCCTGAAAATATCTAGGGTTTCAGACTCCCAGGCCTTTCCCCATCATCCCTCAGTGTCCCTCCAGACCATCCCCCATCCCAAAATTAACCATTTATGTCACTTCCCTACAATGATCTCAAACCTGGGAGGGTTCTCCATAGGGAGGCGAGCTGCTGAGCAGTGTGAAGGAGTTCATGGGTTCTGGCCTCACCCTATGGGCACGTGGCCAAAGTGACAGGAAGTGAGTCCAACTCTAGGCTGGCTGGGGGATCTGGGCTCAGTTACTCTCCGAGTTGGCCTGCAGGACCTCTGACAAGTCTTGTGTCCCCCTGCTCCCACTGGGGAATAAGGGTAGGATCCACCCTGTGGCCGGTAGGGAAGCTTGGAAGGTCTCGACAGAGATCAGGAAGCTAAATTCAGGGACGGGGGACAGTTGAGTAAGAGCATCTCTGTCCTGAATTTCCTCCTTCATGTCCTTGTACGATAATGCCGCTCTGCTCCTAAGACCATGGGGGCCTACAGCTGGGGCCTAGCCACCTGTCACGCACAGCAGGGCTTGCCTGGCACGTTAGCGGTGGCAGCTCATGGGAGGCAGAGGCCGAGAACTGTCCTTGCAGGGAAGAGTCCGGAGTGCATGCGTGCCCCAGTGCCTGCAGGCCAGGAGGCTTGTTCGCAAGGCGGAATGGCTCAGTTTTCGCCCAGGGCCCAAAGACATAGCTTTTGTTCTCCCCCAGGGTGTGGGAGACTTGCTTCTGAGGGCAGAGGAATCTCCTCCCACCTCGTTTCCCCACTCTTGGCTTTTGTGTCCTTAAATTCAGTCGAAACAATTCCCTAAGAACCAGTGCTGGGATGCTCCCCCTCCCCTTATTCTACCGTGAGCTCATTCCCCCCCAAACCCTCCTGTGATTTAAGGTAAGAAGCTAATGATTTTCTCCTTTTCCACAATGGGCAGCAGAGACCCCACACCATTCCATCAAATCAAAGCTCTCAGTGAGAGGTCCCCAGGGAGGCCTCACCCCTGCCCCCTACCCAGGTATTTCCTGGAGCAGGGGCAGTGCAGGAATTCTGATCTGGTCCCTCCTGCAGGAAGCGAACCTCTGCCCTTGCTCTGGGCCAGGTCCGCGAGGCCCCTCTGGGCAATTGGTGAGGGGTGGGGGTCTCGTGATCATTTTCCGTGCCCTGGATCCCACCTCCAAACAATATTTTCATATGCCTAAAATGAAATACACAGGATTACAAAGGAAAGCTGGTTATGTTGAAATACAGTTGTGAAAACATTTAAGTGTGTGATGTTGTAATTCATGGGTTTTTTTATGACGCATTAAATAACAAGATCTAGCTGGGAGCCTGATAAACTACAAATTTGAAGTAGAAATGGGCATACGTGGTGTTTCAAGAGAACTACAGCAACCGTGAAGGGAGATGGAAAGCTGAGCTTCCTACTGACACTGCTATTACAACCGCAGTCTTCAGAACCAAGGGCATGGCAGCCAGTGGAAGGAAAGTGATTAACTACCTTTCAAGCCAAGTTCATGGACTGAGTAGCCTCATGCCATCTGTGGTTGGTGCACCCTAATTAAGAACCTTTGTTCTCGATACTAAAATATGACTTTGGGGACCCTCTGTTATTTCTTAACCAAGACCCCACCCCACCACCATCTGCACCCCTCCCCCACACCCCATCCTCCATCTTGAATAATCACGGAGCCAGGTCCGAAACACCCACATCTGCACCCGGAAGCCTACAACACGCATTAGCTCCCCATTTCCCTGTGTCTCCCATCCGCACTGTCCAGGTAGGAATGGGTCTGACTGGGGCATTTCGCTAGGGAATTGGCCAAGGCCTCTATATCTAGTCTGCGAACTGCGCGGATTTCTCCCATCCCCGCTCCACGGCATTTCCTCTAAACCGTTTTACTGACGAAGACATTGGGGCCCAGAGTAGAGATTGGGGCCCAGGCCCCCTACTTACCACTGCAACCCCTCCTACCAACTCCCACAGTGTTGTGAGGATGTTTTGAGATGTGCATGACTGTTCCTGTCCCCCCAGCCACCACAGGCAGAAAGAGAGCCAGACCTAGAGACAGGTTTGGGTTAACTGGCCAAGAGAAGAAGCTACCAGAAGGACATTTGTTTTACTCTTTTTTCCCCAAAGGTCTCATCTTTGGGAATATTTTGCTAGGATTTGGGGAAGAGAAAAGGTTGGGAGGGAAGTACATCTGAGAAGTGGTGTGGCTTCTCCTGGCCAGAAGGAGGCAAAGGCCTGTTAGGTCCCATACTCTTTTGAGACTGTGACCAGTTCCCTGTCGACACCCAGGCTAAACTCAGGAGGAGGCTGCTGAGTGCACTCAGCGAGGCTGGATCCCAGACACAGAGCTCCTAGTCTTGGCAGAAATTCCTGTGTCCCAAGTGTGTTGTGTGGCATGAGAACCACAGACCAGAAAGAGCCCGACGGACCAGGACAGAGGGCTTCTCTGACAGACACAGTTGGTTTCCTACCCTTCAGCCACACTCCCTTCTCCCTTAAAGAACCATATTTTGTTTAGGCTGCAACTTGCACAGGAAAGTGGGCCTCTCCTCCAGCCCCAGGTGGTGAGCTTATGTTCTCTTTGCTGCTCACTGGTTTAGGACTCAGTTCTGACCAAGAGGACCTAGGGAAAGTCTGGGAAGGAGATCCAGGTGGTCTGTCCCTGCTCTCTGCCCTAAAGATGGTTTTGTGAGCTCTCGAACTCTGGCAGCCATTCTGTGACAATGAGAAAACAAGCCCAAGGATAAAAAGTCCATACACTGAGGATGATAAAATGTAAGGATAACAAGGTCTCAATTTCTTGGAGATATCAGGAAGCTCCAGGGACTGCCCACCTCCAGGATTCTTCTTATATGAAATAGCTGAAGGCACCATCACTCAGAGATTCTCCTATGCATAAGCCACATGTTTTTAACTAATGCGGCATCTCCGTGGTTTTAGGTACAGACAGATTATCCTTATGTTGTGGGGTCCATAAGATCCCAGAATTTTTATGTAGTTCTAAGGAAGAGCCCAATAAAGACTCTAGTTGAAATTTCCTCCAGCCCAATAGAATAGAAGCTCCAGCTTCGTCCAGCCTCTCCTTTTTGTCCTCCATCGGAAACCTCTTTCTAACGCTGCCCTTTCCCTGAGTGCGACATGGAGTTAAACACTGAGCTCTAGAGGTACACTGCCTGCTGCTCTGTCACGAACCAGCCGTGTGACCTTGGGCCTCAGTTTCCTCGCCTGTAAAATGAGGTTAATAAAAGGAAAGCATTCAGAACAGTGCTGACCCATCAGAGGCACTCACTGAGCATTAACTATTATTTTTAGTATTTTTTCTACCACATTCTCCTTCCTCCTTGCTGACCCCACCTTCCTGACATATTCCCTTCCTCCTCAGCAGCACTTTTCTTGGCTCGCCTACTCTCCTTCACATTAAATCCTCCCTCAGTGGGTCCTCAAGAGACTAGGTCCAGTGACTCCTCGCTTATATTATGACTCTGGGGTCTGGGAGGCAGCAGAGTGTGGAAGTGAGAAGAGGGACTTTGCATACAAAAAGCCCTGGGGTTAAAAGAATGAGAACAGCATTCAAGGAATTGGCTCACTTGATGGGGAAGGGGTGGTGTTGGCAAGTTTGAAATCTGTAGGGCAGGCTGGCAAGCTGGAAATTCTGGCAGGATTTCTAGATCAGTTTTGAGGCAGAATTCCTTTTTCTATGGGAAACCTCAGTCTTTGCTCTGAAGACCGTCAACTGATTGGATGAGGCCCACCCACATTAGGGAGGCTAATCTGCTTTACTTAAAGACAACTGATTGTAAATATTAATCACATCCAAAAATTCTTTGAGGGTGGCTGGGTGGCTCAGTCAGTTAAGTGTCTGCCTTCAGCTCAGGTCATGATCTCAGGGTCCTGGGATGGAGCCCCACATCGGGCTCCCTGCTCAGCGGGGAATCTGCTTCTCCCTCTTGCTCTTCTTCTGTGCTCTCCCTTCTTTCTCTGTCTCTCTCAAATAAATAAATAAAATCTTAAAAAAATAAAAATAAAAATTCTTCAAAGCAGGGGCACCTGGCTGGCTCAGTCAAAAGAGCATGGAACTCTTGATCTTGGGGTTGTGAGTTAGAGTCCCACGCTGGGTGTAGAGACTACTTAAAAATAAATACATAAATAAGTAAAAATTTAATTAAAAGAATATAAGTTCCTCATAGCATTATCTAGACTAGTGTTTAACCAAACAACTGAGCACATAGCCTGGCCAAGGTAACTGAGCACATAGCCAGGGTAAGTGCATACGGGGTGCACTGTAAATGTTAGTCTTTTCCACTATGGTCATGGTGGTATGAGGAGGTGCTCAAAATCACGTGATGACGATGGCAATACTCTTGGGGATACCAGGAGCCACAAGCCACAGTAGGTATGTCGGTAGGTAGGTTGCGTAGGTATCACACAAAACCACAGAGGTGCACTGTGCCCATTTGACTCCTCACCCGGCAGATGGATCCAGAACCTTCAGTGCATGTGAACATTCCCCAAGAAATGGATCTTGATGAATCCTTCACTCTCTTCTTTATGTGGAAAGGAGGAAAGTTTCCCCACTGGTTTTCTTCATCTTTGAGACAGTGGAGGGCTTGGAGCAATACGTCAGAAAGCATTACATTTCTCTTCTTCAGCAACCATTTCACATTTGGTAAGAACTGCATATTCATGAAGCTACACAGCCCAGTAGGAACCAGATGACAGCTCAGTTTTCCTGGAAATCAGGAAATCAATCAAGCTGCCAAACTGAGAGGTCTGCATTGTGAAATACTGCTAACATTCCAGAAAGTTGTTTTAAGTGAGAGTTATTTTTAAAAAGGAAATTCTTTCTCTCTCCCTCTCTCCTTTTTCTCGATTTTTCTCCCCTTCCTCCCTTCTTTCCTGCATTTTTGAAGCTAGTGCTGCCCACTGTTCCACTATTTCTTCAGGCTAGGCATGAGTTTTGAAAAGTAGGTGGGATGGGGGCGCCTGGGTGGCTCAGTCTTTGAATGTCCGCCTTCAGCTCAGGTCATGATCTCAGGGTCCTGGAATCAAGCCTCGCGTTGGGCTCCCTGCTCAGTGCGAAGCCTGCTTCTCCCTCTCCCACTCCCCCTGCTTGTGTTTCCTCCCTTGCTGTGTCTCTCTCTCTGTCAAATAAATAAAATCTTAAAAAAAGGACAAATAAAAGTAGGTGGGATGAGTTATGTATCTCTCTGCCTCTCTCTGACACCCTTCCCTTGTTCCCACTAACGGGCACGCTCCTCTGCTTGTCCAGGAATCCATGTGCCTTTGTCCATGCTTATCCCCCACTGTTTCCTGTGCTTTTTGACAGTGAAACTATGACTTCAGCCACCTCCTTCAGATTCAGGAATAAAAGGATTCCAAAAAACATTCTCTGTGTCCAGCATCAAGCTGTAGCTGGGGGGGGGGAATATATATATATATATATATATATATATATATAAATACATATATTTAATATATATTTTAAAAAATATATATATTTAAAAAACAACTGGAGGCTGAAAATATATATTTTTTTATAAAAAATATATATACATATACATATATGTAGTGTGTGTCTGTGTGTCTATGTTGTATCTCTCTATACATGCACTTTGCTTATAAAATATGTATATACATAATTATAAAATAAACTTTTAATTACAGAATAGCTTCAGATTTCCAGAAAAGCTGCCAAGAGAATACAGAGAATCCCCATATACCTGGAACCCACTTTTCCTTTATTATCTTACATTAGTATGGTACATTTGTTATAACTCATTAACCAATATTGATATCTTATTCTTTTTTTTTTTGAAGATTTTTATTTTTTAAATAACTTCTACACCCAACATGGGGCTCAAACTTACAACCCCCAGATCACGAGTCGTGTGCTCTTCCAACTCAACCAGTCAGGTGCCCCTAATACTGATGTATTATTCTTAACTGAAGTCTGTACTTTATTCAGGTTTCCTTAGTTTTTACCTAATGTTCTTTGCTGTTCCGGGACCCCATCCAGGATGTCCACGTGTCTCCCGAGGCTCCTCTTGGCTGCAACAGTTTCTCAAACTTTTCTTGTTTTCAGTGACTTGGAAGAATACCGGGGGTTTGTAAAATGTCTCTCAACTAGGGTTTGCCTGATGTTCTTCCAACGGGATAATGTGTCTTGGGGATGAAGGCCACAGGGCTAAAATGCCGTCCTTATTACATTATATCAACATACATACCATCAATATGATTTATCACTGTTGAAGTCAACCTTGATTGCCTCGCTGAGGATGTGTTTGCCAGACTTCTCCACTTTAACATGACATTTACCCCTTTTATTCCTTTTGGAAGCAAGTCACTAAGTACAGGCCACACTTAGGAGGGGAAGTTATGTTCCATTTCCTTGAGCAGAGAGTATCTAAAAAAATGATTTGGAGTTCTTCTGTATGAGAGACATCTTCAGCCATTTATCTACATCAGCATGGACTTGTTGGTATTTTTAAACTTCACATAATAAATAAAATACTAAAGTAAAAATAATTTATCATAAATAATAAACGCTTTACCTTTGACTTGATTTGTAGGTTTCCTTCCTTTTGTGTGGATGGAGCCCAGATCCTTGAAAGGATCTGGGGATGTTGCCCACAGCCGGGAGCACAGCCCACTCATCAATTGCAGAAAGAATTGCATGTGGGCATGGGAAACATTTTTCACTTCTTCCATTTGGATACTGGTCACCCACAAAGTCCACCTTGGATGGACATCCTGAAGGCCCTTCCTCTCTTGTCTGTTTTCACCCTCATAGCTCCTTTTAATCTTTTCTACCCCTGTGTCCACCCACATCTAGTAAGGATTTTGGGGGGACCCTCATTCTATTTGCATGACAAAATAGGGCTCAATACAATAAATAACATTCATAGGCATCATAGCTCTCCTTCTACTGCAGGTTTTCTAGGTGCACTGTTTTGGGTACCATAAATACATTATTTCTAATCTTGACACTGATGCCAAGGTAATTATTATTCCCATTTTACAGATATGGAAACTGAGTGTCTGAGAGTTGAAAATAATCTCCCCAAGTTTTCCTCTACCTGTCAACTGTGCTCCTTCTCAGTAGTCTCCTTCTCAGTAGTTCCTCTCTTCCCATCTCTTCTTAAAGTTCCTCTTTCATTCACTTTCCTTGTGACCATGGGCAAACCACTGCTGTGGGCCTCAGTTGTCTGTCTCGTGATCCTGGTGGTTGAATTCAGTGAATTTCGTGGAACGCCTCTGCACCGGGTTCAGTAAGTGGTATCTGTAATTACTGTTAATTTCAAGAGGTTTATATTAGCTTAATTAAAAACCTCTCTCTTTCCATTCTTGGATCCTTTTCTTTCTTTCTTTTTTTTTTTTTAGGATTTTATTATTTATTTATTTGACAGAGAGAGAGAGAGAGAGAGAGTGAGAGAGCACAAGCAGGGGGAGCAGCAGGCAGAGGGAGAGAGAGAAGCAGACTCCTCATTGAGCAGAGAGCCCGGGGGGCCCTGGGATTGCGACCTGAGCTGAAGGCAGACGCTTAACCGACAGAGCCACGAGGGCACCCTTCTTAGATCCTTTTCTATTTATGCTCACCTGTTTGTTGGTCTCTTCTTGTTTCATGGCTTTAACTACCATCAATACGTCAATGAATACCACACAGATATTGCTACCTTTGATCTTTCCTCTAAATTTCAGACAAGTCAACATCTTCACTTGAGTGTTTTTAAAACAAAAGTTGGAGGTTTTTTGTTTGTTTTTCTTTCCCAGTAGTGACTGAGTAGCCTGTATTGTATTTTAAAATTTTGGATTCTGGACAAAAGTTTTACAAACACACAATTTGGGGCACCTGGGTGGCTCAGTTGGTTAAGTGGCTGCATTTGGCTCAGGTCTGGCTCAGGTCATGATCCCAGTGTCCTGGGATTGAGCGCCGCATCGGGCTCCCTGCTCAGTGGGGAGTCTGCTTCTCCTTCTCCCCTCCCCCCAACTCCTGCTCATGGGTGCTCTCTCTCTGTTAAATAAATAAATAAAATCTTAACACACCCCTACAATTTGAAGAAACTAGAGAGAACAAAAACAAGCAGCAAGTGGAGGAGAGTCAACCATTGGCAAAAGGGAGGAGCAGTGGGTAAGATTTGTGATTATAAAAAATTTTGCCTGAAGGCACTATGCAGAATATATAACATGTGGTGGCCAGAATTCAAGTATAAATCTGCTAGTCTTACTGGTTTGACAAGTCAGAGAATGGGAAGGGAGAGAAATCCAAGAAAGGAAGGGTTCACAGAGGCTTGTTTTTTATTTATTTGCTTATTCATTTAAGTAAGTTGTAGGTCCAACGTGGGGCTTGAACTCATGACCCTAAGATCAAGAGTCATGTGCTCTACAGATTGAGCCAACCAGGTGCTTCTAAGAGAGGCTTTTTCAAGATTCATATAAACTTTGGCTAAACCCTTGGCTAACTCCCGACCTGTGCATGTGCAGGGATCCTGCTAATAAACAAGAATGAGGCAGAAATTTCGGTGCTGTCCATCTCAGAGAACACAAAATTCTGTGCCTGCCAAGTTAATTGCCTACTAAAAATAAACACTCTTTAGAGGAAAATATCAGAATCTCAATTTTCTACGGTATCTCATCTACAAAGCCCAGTATTGAAAGATTTTTTTTAAAATCTACTAAATTTGCAAATAGGCAGGCAAATGTGACCCATACCAGAAGAAGGACATTCCATAGAAACCAATTCCAAAATAACTCAGATTATTCAATTAGTAGGTGAAGACTTCGAAGTGGGTTAAAAAAATACAATCATAATGAATGAACAGATGGGCAAATTCAACAGAGAATGAGAAACTAGAAAAGAACCAAATGGCAATTCTAGAATTAAAAAGCATAATATCTGAAGTGGAAAACTTACTAGATAGGCTTAAGAGAGTATTGAAGATGAAAGAAGAAAGAACGAACTTGAATTTTTAAAAAAAATATACTAACTGAGCAATGGCCTCCAGTTGTCTTGTGATTGGCAATTGTCCTCAGACAACTGAGAAGACAAAACAAAACTCAAACTGCTATTCTCCCACTTATCCTATGACTGCTGCTTCCTCTTGCCTCCTCTCCCTGCATGTCAATTCCAACAGCCTAATACAACGCTAAGTGGAAGTGGAGATAGTGCGCAACTTTGCCTTGTTTTCAACGAAGCGCTTCAAAAACACTTAGTGTTGTGAGTAAGTATGAATGTTTGCTGATTTTTGTACATACACTTTATCAGGTTAAGGGAGTTGGCTTTTCCTAATTGACCAGTTTTTAAAAACAGTTACATAAGAGTGTTAAACTGTATTGATTTTTGCTTTTTCTGTAAAAGTTTTCATGTGCTTTTTTCACTTTAAGCATGTTAATATGCTGTCTGTGTTAACAGATTTTCCAAGGTTAGATTCCCATGGTAAATCTTTCTTGGTCATAACACACACACACACACACACACACACACACACACACACACAGGTACTATTTATGCCATTTTCCTCTCTCCCACTAGCTTCATTTGATTAATGATAAGTTTATTTTAATCTATAAAATGTCTTGGGGAATTCTCTCGCACGCATTCTTTTTCTCTCTCTTCCCTGGAAGAGTTTCTATATTTGTATTAGAATAAAATGTTATGTCCTTTAAATGTTTGAAAGAAATGATTTATTAACCCATTTGTGCCTACTGGGTGTGTGTATATAGCTATTAAATGATTTGATTTTCTTGGTTGTAGGTCTATTCAAACTTTCTGTTTCCTGTTGTATCAAAGCATTAAGATACTTTTGGCAGGAAGTGACCAAAACTGTAATGTGGCCTAAGTCCTCCTGCCTCACACACCCAGAGTGAAGAGGAGGTGTATTTCAAGGCTGGAGTAGATACTCAAGGACACAGCGTCCTTCAGCATCCTCACTCCCTTATCTTCAGCTGCTGGCTTGTCACTTCCTGTTCTCAAATTGGCTATAGCACCTCTAGGCACCGTGTGGATCCAAACAGGGACAAGCTGGGGGAATTTGTCTTTTCATCTGGGACAGCAGTCAGCCTTGATCTTTCCTGTGATCAAGGAATCTTCACCTGCTACTTAGTTAAATTGGAGTTCTGTGCGGGCGGGGGTGTGTGTGTGTGTGTGTGTGTGTGTGTGTGTGTAAGTATGGTCGTTTGAAGAGACAACAAATGGATCGTGTTTGTCAATTAGTTTTGGTAAATTGCAATTCTGTAGGAAATTATACTATGTATTTTATAAGAAGTTATAAATATTATATATAATCTAAGATTTTAATGTATCAGTATGAAGATTGTCAGTATTCTCTAAGGATTTTAGGATTTGTGTTATGTCTCTTTTTTCCTTCCTAATAGTGCGCTTGGCATTCTCTGTCTGTCTTGGTTTTACCAGAGCTTTTTTACTTTATTAGTCTTTCTTTTTGTAAAACCAACTTTTGGTTTTGTTGATCTACTGTATATTTATTTTGCATTTCCTTTTCAAAAAATTTATTTCTGCTCTTGGCTTTCATTCTTCTTTTAGGTTTATTTTACTCTTTTTTCTAACTTCTTAAATTGGATGGTCAGCTTGTTAATTTTCAATTTTCTTTCCTTTTCTACAATATACATCGAAGGCCATGAATTCACTTCTCAGCTGCCAACCAGAAGATTTGGTCTGTAATATCTTTTTTTTTAATTCCAGTTTTTAAAAAAGATTTTATTTATTTATTTATTTGATATAGAGAGAGAGAGCCAGAGAGAGACTATGAGTGGAGGGAAGGGGAGGAGAAGGGAGGGTAAGAGAGGGAAGGTGACGGGAGAGGGAGAAGCAGGGTCCCCACTGAGCAGAGAGCTGGATGTGGGGCTCCATCCCAGACTTCTGGAATCATGACTTAAGCCGAAGGCAGATGCTTAACCCACTGAGCCACCCAGGTGCCCAATATGTGATATCTTAATTATTATTTAGTAATAAACGTGTTTTTTCAAATCTTCATTATTTCTTTTTGGACCAGTAAATTAATTATAATAAGTTATTACATTCCCAACCTCTGAGATTTAAAATGTATCCTTTTGTTATGCCTTTCTAATTCAATTGCGTTATGTCAAAGGACATGAAATGGGTGCAAATGATTCTTTAAAATAGACTTTGTATTTTAGAGCAGTTTTAGGTTTATGGAATGGTTGAGCTAAAAGTATAGTGGCTTCCCTATACTAACTCTCACCCTCCCTACAAAGTTTCCCCTTTTAATATTTTTTGAAAGATTTTCATTTATTTATTTATTTATTTAGAGTGTGCGAGTGAGGGGAGGGGCAGAGAGAGGGGGAGAGAGGGAGAGAATCAGACTCCCTGCTGACTGCAGAGCCCAACGTGGAGCTCCATCTCCCAACCCTGAGATCACAACTGGTGCCGAAATCAAGAGTCGGTTGCTCAACTGACTGAGCCATTCAGGTGCCCCTCCCCTATTATTAACATCTTGTAGTACATCTGTTACCTTCAATGAGCCAATATTGATACACTCTTATTAACCAAAGTCCTGGGTACATTAGGGTTCACTCTTTGTGTTGTTCAGTTCCATGTATTTTGATAAATGTCTAATGCCACATATCCCCCATTGCAGTATCACACAGAAGAGTTGCACTGCTCTCTGTGCTCCATCTATTCAGCTCTCCTCCCCTCCTGTTGCACACCTGGCAACCACTGATCTTTTTCCTCTTTCTATAGTCTCGCCTTTTCTAGAACGTCGTATAGTTGGACTCCTACAGTAGGTAGCCTTTTCCCACTAGTTTTTTCATGTAGCAATGTGCATTTAAAATTCCTCCACGTTGGGGCGCCTGGGTGGCTCAGTGGGTTAAAGCCGCTGCCTTTGGCTCAGGTCATGATCCCAGGGTCCTGGGATCGAGGCCCACATCGGGCTCTCTGCTCAGCAGGGAGCCTGCTTCCTCCTCTCTCCTCTCTCTCTGCCTGCCTCTCTGCCTACTTGTAATCTCTCTCTCTGTGTCAAATGAATAAATAAAATCTTTAAAAAAAAATAAATTAAATAAAATTCCTCCACGTCTTCTTGTGGCTCCATAGTTCATTTCTTTTGGGCACTGTATACTATTCCATTGTCTGGATGTGACACAGTGTGTTTATCTGTTTACCCTCTGAAGAACAACTCAGTTACTTCCCGGTTGGGGCAATTATGAACCAAGCTGCTGCAAATCTGTGTCAGTTTTTGTGTGGACATAAGTTTTTAACTCAGATCTGTAAATACTTAGAAGCACAATTGCTGGATTGTAGGGTAAGCCTCTATTTAACCTCAAAAGAAACCACCAAACTGTTTCCTAAAGTGGTGGCATCATTTTGTGTTCCCATCAGCAATGAATGGGAGTTCCTGTTTCTCCACATCCTCACCAGCATTTGGTGTTTTCAGTGTTTTGGACTTTAGCCAATCTGCCAGTTGTATAGTGGATCTCATTGTTTTAACTTGCAATTCTCTAAAGACTATTATGTTGATCATCCTTTCAAATGCTTATTTCCACTGGATATTGTTTTTTGGTGAGATGTCTGTTCAGATTTTCGTCCATTTATTTATTTATTTTTAAAGATTTTATTTATTTATTTGACAGAGAGAGACACACACACAGATGGCAAGAGAGGGAACACAAGCAGGGGTGGCGGGCAGGGGTGGGAGAGGGAGAAGCAGGCTTCCTGCTGAGCAGGGAGCCTGATGTGGGGCTTGATCCCAGGTTGCTAGGATCATGACCTGAGACGAAGGCAGCTCCTTAATGAGTGAGCCACCCAGGCACCCCCAGATTTTTGTCCGTTTAAAAAATTGGGTTGTTCGTTTTCTTATTCTATGAGTTTTAAGAGCTCTTTGTATATTACAGATGCATGTTCTTTATCTGATATACGTTTTGCGAACATTATTTCCTCTTCTGCCCTTTCATTCTCCTAATAGTATCTCTTGCAGAGCACTAGTTTTTAATTTTAATGAAGCCCAACTTACTAATTCTTTCTTTCATGGGTCATGATTTCAATGTTGTATTGCTGTATTAAAAACTCATCGCCAGGGTGCCTGTGTGGCTCATTGGGTTGAGCATCCAACTCTTGGTTTCAGCTCAGGTCATGATCTTGTGGTTGTGGGATTGAGCCCCCATCAGGCTCTGTGTTCAGTGCAGAGTCTGCTTCATATTCTCTCTCTCTCTCCATCCTGCTCACTCTCTCTCTCTTTTTCTCTCAAATAAATAAATCAATAAAATCTTAAAAACAAAAACAAAAAATAAACAAAAAACCCCACCTCCTCATCAATCCCAAGGCCACCTAGATTTTCTCCTATATTATATACTTACCTGATTTGAAATCTTTGGCTTTTCATTCTTCTTCACAGTATAATCCTCTTCTGCCTTCGACTCAGAAGTCTCTGAGCCCATCTTTCTAGTTGGTCCTGTTTTAGCAGTCCCATTGCTGAATCCCTCATTTCTTAGGTACCAGTTTTCTTCCCCGAGTCAATAAAGGCTTACTATTTTTTCAGTTTTCCAGTGTCTCTGGTCTCAAAGCTGTGTTCTTCCATTTTTGGACAGCCATCCCTCCACTCATTAGTCATCAAAACATTGCCAACAAGGTCAAAAAAAAAGAAGGAGAAGGAGAAGAAGGAGGAGGAGGAGAAGAAGGAGAAGAAGAAGGAGGAGGAGGAGGAGGAGAAGGAAGGAGGAGGGGGAGGGGGAGGGGGAGGGAAGCAAATGATAAGAAGGTAGCATTTGCTTGTTTCCAGAACCAACCTCGGGAGATAAAAGAGCAAACACTTGCCAAACTTTGCAATTCCAGCCTTTTTGATCTGAATTTATATGCAGTGCTCACTTGTTAATTAACAGCCTTCTTTATTGATTTTCATTGCACCTTTAGCCAGAAAACTGTAAGGAAAACTTTTGGTTACAGCATTTACACTGACAATATCTCTTATATCAGGAAGGGAAAATGAACTTATTTCTTATTTTTTTAAAGATTTTGTTTATTTTTAAAGATTTTATTTATTTATTTGAGAGAAAGCACTGGAGAGATATGAGAGAAAGCATGAGGTGGGGGGCGGTAGAAGGAGAGTGAGAAGCAGGTCCCTCCCTGAGCAGGGAGCCCAATGCAGGGCTTGAATCCAGGACCCTGGGAACATGACCTGAGCTGAAGGCAGACACTTAACACTGAGCCACCCAGGGGCCCCTTATTTCTTCTTATTTACCTTTTTCTTTTGTGATTGAACAATTTGAGATCCTGAAGTTTCTAACAATCATACCTTTATTTTATTCAGAAACAGTACAAAGAAGAAATGTGTTTGAGAGGCTTGTTAGGTAAGTGATTTTACAAATGACTGCTGGCTCTGATTAATCATGCTTCTTACCTAGATAACCCACACAGCCATTCCCAGGATGTCTGCCTTACATGTTTCATTTAAATAAACTGAGACAAAGGGTTTGTATTAGTTTCCCAAGGCTGTTGTAACAAACTTCCACAAACCGGGTGAGTTTAAACAATCGAAATTTGTTTTCTCACAGTTCTGGAGGCCAGAAGTCTGAAATCAAGATGTTAGCAGGGTCATGCTCCCTCCGGAGATTCTGGGAGAAGAAGAATCCTTCTTGGCCGCCTCCTAGCTTCTAGAGATTTCTGGCCATCCGTGTCATTCCTTGGCTTACAGCCACATCCCTGGTTTCTGCCTCCGTCCTCACAGGACCATCTTCCCTTGGTGTGTCTCCAAAAGTCCTCCTTGTAAGGACACCAGTCATCAGATTTAGGGCCTACCAGGTGACCAGAAGTCTACACAAGCTGAGGGACCCTGGACACCGGGGCTTCCTTGATCTAATGTGACCCATATGCATTCCAGCATAACCTCACCTTACTAATTACATCTGCGAAGACCTTTTTCCAGCTAAGGTCACAGTCACAGGTGTCAGGGATTAGGATGTCCACATAATCATTTTGGGGAACACCATTTAATCTAAACCAGAGTTCATGCTGTAGGTCTAGGATATAAACATCAGATATGGAGAAGATATGCTAAACAGAAAAACACATGGGACAAAAATGTGCCTCAGGAGAACCCCTGGGTAGGTAGTAGGTTAAGTGGTTACCGCTTAGAAGGAGGGCTACTCCAAGCTGAGAAGGTGCCTATTCTAAACCTTCTAAGAGAAAAAGGTTCTAAGTATGTTTGACTTTAATCCTGAAAAGAGTAACGAGGAAAACAAAGAACCTGAATCTTTGGTATTAAGTAAGGGCATTATCAAAGTGAGTAAAAGTTAAATGCAAACCACTCACAGCTCCATGTGGGCAGGACCTGAGAGACTAGGTCTCACAACTGGCCACCAGCCAAGTTATAAAAGACAACATAATCACAACACCTTAATTTTTGTTTCATTTTGTTCCTTGTTTTTGTTTTGCTTCATGATTGGTTGCTCAAGTATCCTGTCAACACATCTCATCTCTATCATGGATTGGCATTTCCCTCAACCATTTGCTCAAGAATCAAGAAGCATTGGCTGTGTTGTTGTGCCACTCAAGATACCTGGGAGTCCAAGGGGGAAAGAACTCAAAATCTGTTGAGAATTATCTGGAAGGAAAGGGTGAGCCACCGGACTGTGAATCTCTTCCTCCAGCCCAGGGACGAGTTTGACCTTGAGTGGAACTTCTTACATTTGCAAGCAAAGTGATTACCCAGTAGAAAGAAATGACCCTCTTGCTGGAATTGTTATGTACTGACTGCTCATCCAAGGACACCCCAGGGACACACAGTCTCTGGTTGTTGGTTTGTATCTTACTGGAATTGAAGACAGAAGCGGCACTGCCCCAAGGAATGGGAACTGCATACACTCCCTCCAGGTCCTAGGTGACCAGAAGGCTGTACAGGCTGAAGGACCCTAGACACCAAGGTTTCCCTGATCTAAGGTAACCCATATGCCTACAACTTCTGTCATTCCTCATGACTCAAACACAGGCTGTGCAGCACCCAGAGCCTTTGGGATCTCCCTCTGCTGTCACAAGTGTCTGTGAAGGCATGGCTGTGCATGGTGCCATTTTCTCTGCTCTGTATCTTGTCCTAAAGCTAGTGATCTTCAGTGGGCATGAGCACATTGGGCCTTCTGAGTGTGATTGAAAGCTGAGACCGAAACCCTCAGGACTTGTGGTGTCTCAGCTCTCAGAGTGGTTTTAAATGTCAAATGCTATTAAGCAATTGCAATATCAATAAAATGTCATTTCTCGAATCAACAGAGATTTTTCAAATTTATTTATTAGTTCTAGTAAGGGTTTCTTTGGGGGGAGGATCTATTCCTTACCTACCATTTTATTTTGAAGATTTCCCAGTGCAACCCTCCGCATTACTACTATATGTTCTTACTCTTCCCTTTGTTTCACAAAACGTGTAGTTCACCCATGACACATACCGCTAATCCAAAGGTAGAAAAGTAGATATCAAATAACATCTCAGTATGCTTTGCCAAATGCCTTTAACTTTAAATCCTCACCAAAATATTGTGTATTATTATTTTTGAAAAAACCAAATCCAAAAGACATGATAGGTATGTCTTTCCATTTGTTCCAATCTTCTGTGTCACCCAGTAAATTGCACATATCTTGTTAAACTTATTGTTAGAAATTTTATCTTTTTAGGGGCACCTGGGTCGCTTAGTCAGTTAAGCACCTTCCTTCAGCTCAGGTCATGACCTCAGGGTCCTGGGATCGAGCCCTACATCAGGCTCCCTGCTTTTCCCTCTCTTCTCCACTTACGCTCTCTCTCTTTCTGTCTCCCTCCGCCTCTCTCTCAAATAAATAAATAAAATCTTTTTAAAAAAGAAATGTTATCTTTTTGGTTACAATTGTAAATACAACTCTTCTTCCATTAATCTACTGATTCCTGAGTATCCAGTCACCTCACTAAAGTCTCTTATTTCTTAGTTTTTAAATTGTTACCCTTTGGTTTTCCAGTTGACTAATTATACCATTTATAAACAATGATAAATTTTCCTTCTTTCCAAGTATTTCTACTCCTTAGTTGTCTCTCTTATTGTTATTTAATGGTCCATAGGAGAGTTACTGGGTTAGAAATGTGGTCCATGTTCTCATGAGGGTTTTGTTTATTACTCAGCAGAGTGCTTCATATACTTTCCATTTTGGACCTTCCCTCATGATTACCTTAGAAAAGAATATCCTTTTTGAAGTTTTAGAGAACATCTTTGAGATACTGTTAAGCATTGCCAAGTTGGGGTTATTTTGGGGGGGTAAAATTCACATAATATACAATTAGCCATTTTAAAGTGACTAATTCACTGGCATTTAGTACATTCACAATGTTGTGCAACCACTACTTCTACCAAAGTCCAAAACATTTCACTACCCAAAATAAACCCTGTGCCCATAGAACAATTACTCCTCATCCCTTCTGACCTCTAGCCCCTGGCAACCCCAAGCTTCCTATGGATTTACCTCATCTAGATATTTCATGTAAACAGAATCATACAATATGTGACCTTTTGTGTCTGGCTTCATTTACTTAGCATAATGCTTTTAAGATTTGTCCATTTCGTAACATGTGTCAGTCCTTCATTTCTTTTTATGACTGAATACTATTCCGCTGTATGGCTATACCACAATTTGTTTATCTATTTATCCGTTGGTGGATATTTGGATTATTTCCACATTTCAGCTATTGTGACTAGTGCTGCTATGAACATTGGCATACAAAGATTTGTCTGAGTATTTGTTTTCGGTTCCTTGGGGTATATAACTAGGGGTAGAATTGCTGGATCATATGTTCTATGTTTAACCTAATGAGGAAATGCCAAGCTGTAAGAGTTAAATTATAAAGGTATTTTGACTAAATTATGGGAGAGCGAATGCAGACTACAGGGGAGGAGAGAGTGGCCAGGGATGAACGGATAGTTCTCTAGAGGGAGAAGTTTCCGTGGGAACTAGGAATTAATGTGGATGTAATCATACTTGTTATTTTCATCAGTCTTGGGAAAAGAGTGCAAAGTTAAGTGAGTTTAGATATGACATCAGATGATGTGTCAATCAAGAGAGGACAAACTGCAGGAAGGTGTCATGAAGCTGTCAAAACATTAGCAAATGAACCATAATATGAACAAATACTAAGCGAGGGAAATAACATCAATGAGGTGTGAGGATTATGAACCCTAAGCTATTACTAATGATGAGCAAACAGCTCTCAGTCCTAACTGATTATTTTCTTAAGAAAATGCTTTAGTGGGCGCCTGGGTGGCTCAGTGGGTTAAAGCTGCTGCCTTCGGCTCAGGTCATGATCCCAGGGTCCTGGGATCAAGGCCCACATTGGGCTCTCTGCTCAGCAGGGAGCCTGTTTCCTCCTCTCTCCTCTCTCTCTGCCTGTCTCTCTGCCTACTTGTAATCTCTCTCTCTGTGCCAAATGAATAAATAAACTCTTTAAAAAAAGAGAGAGAAAATGCTTTAGTGAGATATGCATTTTTGTGCATGACCAAGAAGAATACTGGACAAAAGAAAACATCCTCCTATCATACCGTGTTTGAAAATTATAGTCATGACTCAGGTGTACAAAGATACATAACTTTATTTTTATCTTTTTACTGACTTGAAACTTGCTAAGCATCAATCATTTTTTTCCAGCAGCAAGAGACACAAATTCTTGCCAAAAAATATTAGTACACTAGTCTGGATCCCAAAGGAGTGTCTCCAGCTCCCCCCAGACTCTTTTGTGTCATACCCCAGTGTGACACTGCTTACAGGAACAACGACAGAGAATGGATGTGTCTGCTCTATCACCTAGTCGCTACCTGAATGACTATGAACATCAACATCTAGCTCCTTCTTCATTAAAAGGCATTTGATGAGGGTACTCACAATACAAAGACATGAGACACGAGAGTCTTTCAGCCAATTTCAAGGTAAAATACCACTGCCTATCTGGAAGAGAGTCATCCGTATTATCTGTGCCTCACCTGATTGGCTCCTTTTGAAGTGTCAGAAGATAGAGGTTCCAACACAGAGTGGAGACCTTTGATACAACATCAATGCCGAATACTTTTTAAAATCTCCATTCTTTTGGCTTAGGCATACTTTTCCCTTCACTGTTGTTGGGAATATCGTGTTTATTATCACAAGTTTGTCTTTTCATTTAAGACGTGTTTTTTTTCTCATAAAATGTTGTTATGGTATTTGTTAGATTCAAGCAAAAATTTTTCCTAATATAGTGATAGTGGCCATATAAATTTAATAGGCTGATACTGTCTTCTCTCATGCCTCTTTAAATTAACAAAGGGTATAGTTGGGCTATTTCATCTCTCTGATGGTAACTTATACAAAATTCACCCTGTTTTGTTCATTTAACAGGGACAGACTGCCATATATTGTACCAGAAAAAGAGGATTTAAAGACAAAAATAATGTATTTGTGCCCTGGAATACTTCATAGTCAGAGGGCAGGGAATGGCACAGTTTTCTGTGGGGGTTAAAATATGATGGGCATAGGGTGCCTGGGTGGCTCAGTGGGTTAAAGCCTCTGCTTTCGGCTCAGGTTATGATCTCGGGGTCCTGGGATCGAGGCCTGCATCGGGCTCCCTGCTCAGCGGGGAGCCTGCTTCCCCCTCTCTCTCTCTCTGCCTGCCTCTCCGCCTCCTTGTGATCTCTCTCCCTCTGTGAAATAAATAAATAAAATCTTTAAAAAAATATATGATGGGCATAGCTCTGAAAACGTATTTACAGGTTGTTATAACTGAGAACGGTGGCTGGGGTAGGAAAACGGGATTTGGGTAATACACCATGGAGACAGGGATAATGGAATTGAGTCTTGAAGGAAACATTGGAATGTTCCAGGAGAGAAAACAGGGAAAGACATTTTAGGCATAGGACTGGTCTAAGAAATGGCACAGAGGCGTGATAATAAAGCATGCTTCAGGAATTTCCAAAAACACAGTAAGCTTTACGCAGAACATAAGGGTTGGAAGGAGTATAAGATGATGACAGAGAGGTTGACTTCTTCAAATGTAGTTTTTGTTTGTTTTAGTTTTAGTGTCATTTTTGTAGTTTTGAATGTTTAAAAAAATAATATCAGGGATGTTTTGTTGACTTATGGTTTTGGCATTTGCTTTATTCTTTAATTTAAAAAAAATTTCTGGGACTCCTATTACATGTATGTTCATTCTTCTTTACCTATCCTCAATATTTTCTGTTTTCTCTTAAATTTTTTAAAAAACTTTTCTTCATTTATTTTAATCTTAAAATTTTTCTTTCATTTCACCTTTTACCACTATTAAAGCTTCACCTGTTGTGTTTTTTTCACTCTTGCATTTCTTTGAATTAGATTTTTGATTATGGAATGATCTTTTATTTATTTTTTTTTAATTTTATTTTTATTATTTGCCCAAGGGGTACAGGTCTGTGAATCATCAGGCTTACATCTTTCACAGCATTCACCAAAGCACAAACCCTCCCCAATGTCCATAACCCATCCACCCTATCCCTACCCTCCCACCCCCCAGTAACCCTCAGTTTGTTTT
>LNAC01000077.1:2090959-2132983 GCA_002007465.1 Ailurus styani | reverse complement strand
AACTATGGAAAGAACCTAGATGTCCATCAACAGATGAATGGATAAAGAAGATGTGGTATATATACACAATGGAATACTATGCAGCTATCAAAAGAACTGGAGGGTATTATGATCTTTTATTTTTAATTACTTCCTGAACTCTGCCACTTTATTCTGAGTTTTTGTAATTCTAATTTAAGGGTTCGTTACGACTTATTTTATTTTATTGTCTTTTAGCTTGTTTTAAAATAATATGTTACAGTGTTGGTCTACTGTTTGGCCTGTACTGGCATGTGTCCCTTAGCTGTAGGAATGTTATTCTGCATATTATTCTTTTTTATTATACTAATTTTATATGGAATTAATCTTGATATCTTTTTTTGCTCATTTTTTCAGGTTTTTTTAAATTAACATATAATGTATTATTTGCTTCAGGGGTACAGGTCTGTGAATCATCAGTCTTACACAATTCACAGCACTCACCATAACACATACCTTCCCTAATGTCCATCACCCAGCCACCCTATCTCCCCCCCATTCCCCAGCAACCCTCAGTTTGTTTCCTGAGATTAAGAGTCTCTTATGGTTTTTCTCCCTACCCAGTCCCATCTTGTTTCATTTTTTCCCCTTCTTTCCCCCCATAAACACCCACCTTGACTCTCAAATTCCTCATATCAGAGAGATCATGTGATAATTGTCTTTCTCTGATTGACTTATTTCACTTAGCATAATACCCTCTAGTTCCATCCACGTCATT
This sequence comes from Ailurus styani, assembly GCA_002007465.1. NCBI lineage: Eukaryota > Metazoa > Chordata > Mammalia > Carnivora > Ailuridae > Ailurus > Ailurus styani. Next base: position 2,132,247 of record LNAC01000077.1, on the reverse strand, counting down.
GCAAATGGCAAGATTTTGGGTTTTTTTGATGGCTGCATAGTATTCCATTGTATATATACACCACCTCTTTTTTATCCATTCATCTGTTGATGGATGGACATCTAGATTCCTTCCATAGTTTGGCTATTGCGGACATTGCTGCTACAAGCATTTGGGTGCACGTGCCTCTACAGATCACTACATTTGTATCTTCAGGGTAAATACCCAGTAGTGTGATTGCTAGGGTACATAGGGTAGCTGTATTTTCAACTTTTTGAGGAAACTCCATACTGTTTTCCAGAGTGGCTGGAAACTTGCAATCCCACCAACAATGTAGGAGGGTTCCCCTTTCTCTGCATCCTCACCAACATCTGTCGTTTCCCGACTTGTTAATTTTAGCTATGACTGGTGTAAGGTGGTATCTCACTGTGGTTTTGATTTGTATTTCCCTATGTTGAGCACTTTTTCATGTGTCTGTTGGCCATTTGTTGAGTGTCTGTTCATGTCCTCTGCCCATTTCTTGACTGGATTATTTGTTCTTTGGGTGTTGAGTTTGATAAGTTCTTTATAGATTTTGGATACTAGACCTTTATCTGATATGTCATTAGTGAATATCTTCTCCCATTCTGTCAGTTGCCTTTTGATTTTGCTGACTGTTTCCTTTGCTGTGCAAAAGCTTTTTATCTTGATGAAGTCCCAATAGTTCATTTTTGTCCTTGCTTCCCTTGCCTCTGGCGATGTTCCTAGGAAGAAGTTGCTGTGGCTGAGGTCGAAGAGATTGCTGCCTGTGGTCTCCTCAAGGATTTGGATGGATTCCTGTCTATATTGAGGTCTTTCATCCATTTTGAGTGTATTTTTGTGTGTGGTGTAAAGAAATGGTCCAGTTTCATTCTTCTGCATGTGGCTGTTCAATTTTCCCAACACCATTTGTTGAAGAGACTGTCCCCCCACCATTGGACATTCTATCCTGCTTTGTTGAAGATTCAATGACCATTAGTCAACAATTAGTTGACCATAACCTCAACCTAGAGTTGAGGGTTCATTTCTGGGCTTTCTATTCTGTTCCATTGATCTATGTGTCTGTTTTTGTGCCAGTACCATACTGTCTTGATGATTACAGCTTTGTACTAGAGCTTGAAGTCTGGAATTGTGATGCCGCCAACTTTGGTTTTCTTCTTCAACATTCCTCTGGCTACTCGGGGTCTTTTCTGGTTCTATATAAATTTTAGGATTATTTGTTCCATTTCTTTGAAAAAGGTTGATGGTATTTTGATAGGGATTGCGTTAAGTGTGTAATTTGCTGTATGTAGCATAGACATTTTCACAATATTTGTTCTTCTAATCCATGAGCATGGAACATTTTTCCATTTCTTTGTGTCTTCCTCCATTTCTTTCATGAGTACTTTATAGTTTTCTGAGTACAGATTCTTCTATATAAATTTTAGGATTATTTGTTCCATTTCTTTGAAAAAGGTTGATGGTATTTTGATAGGGATTGTTTCTCTTTCTTCTGTCTTGCTGTTGGTGTATAGAAATGCAACTGATTTCTGTGCACTGATTTTATATCCTGACACTTTCCTGAATTCCTCTATGAGTTCTAGCAGTTTTAGAGTGGAGTCATGGGTTTTCCAATAAAGTACCATATCATCAACAAAGAGTGAGAGTTTAACTTCTTCTTCACCAATTCTGATATAAGGATTGCTACCCCAGCTTTCTTTTGATTTCCATTAGAATGGTAAATTGTTTTCCACTCCCTCACTTTAAATCTGGAGGTCTCTTTGGGTCTACAACGAGTTTCTTGCAGACAGCATATCAATGGGTCTTGTTTTTTATCCATTCTGATACCCTATGTCTTTTGATTGGGGGCATTTAGCCCATTTACATTCAGGGTAACTATTGAAAGATATGAATTTAGTGCTATTGTATTGCCTGTAAGGTGACTGTTACTGTATATTGTCTCTGTTCCTTTCTGGTCTGTTACTTTTAGGCTGTCTCTTTTCTTAGAGGACCCCTTTCAATATTTCTAGTAGGGCTGGTTTGGTGTTTTCAAATTCTTTTAATTTTTGTTTGTCCTGGAAGCTTTTTATCTCTCCTTCTATTTTCAATGACAGACTAGCTGGATATAATATTCTTGGCTGCATATTTTTCTCATTTAGTGCTCTGAATATATCATGCCAGTCCTTTCTGGCCTGCCAGGTCTCTGTGGATAGGTCTGCTGCCAATTTAATATTTCTATCATTGTATGTTACAGACCTCTTGTCCCAGTTTTCTCTTTGTCACTGAGACTTCTAAGTTTTACTATTAGATGACAGGGTGTGGACATATTTTTATTGATTTTGAGGGGGAGTTCTCTGGCCTCCTGGTTTTTTTTTTTTTTTTTGGCCTCCTGATGCTTCTTTCCTTTGCCAATTTGGGGGAAATTCTCTGCTACAATTTGCTCCAATATACCTTCTGCCCCTCTCGTTCTTCTTCTTCTGGATCCCAATTATTCTAATATTGTTTCATCTTATGGTATCACTTATCTCTTGAGTTCTCTCCTTGTGGTCCAGTAGTTGTTTATCTTTCTTTTTCTCAACTTCTTTATTCTCCATCATTTGGTCTTCTATATCACTAATTCTCTCTTCTGCCTCATTTATCCTAGCAGTAAGAGCCTCCATTTTTTACTGCACTTCATTAATGGCTTTTTTGATTTCAACTTGGTTAGGTTTTAGTTCTTTTGTTTCTCCAGAAAGGGATTTTATTTCTCCAGAAAGGGATTCTCTAGTATCTTCCATACTTTTTTCCAGCCCAGCTAGCATCTTGATAATCATCATTCTGATCTCTAGTTCTGACACCTTACTAATGTCCATATTGATTAGGTCCCTAGCTGTCGGTACTGCCTCTTGTTTTTTTTTTTTTTTTTTTGTGGTGAGTTTTTCCACCTTGTCACTTTATCCAGATAAGAATAGGTGAATGAGAGAACAAAATACTAAAAGGGTAGCAATGACCCCAGAAAAATATACACTAATCAAATCGGAAGAGACCCTAAACTGGGGGGAGAAGAAAGGAGGAAAAAAAAAAAAATATATATATATATATATTAGGCTGGTGAATAGAACAGAGCCGCACACTTGATTTCGTGTGTATTTTTGTCTGTTAGAAGAAACTGCCTCCCAAAATTTTAAAGAAAGAAAAACTTTTATATATACAAAAATAAGGGGAAACATGATGAAGGGATAGAATATGACATAAAGTTAAAAAATTAAAAAAGATTCTAAAAAAAGAATTGATAAGATAAGAACTTGGTTGAAAAAGAAAAAAAAAAAGAAAGAATGTGATCAGGCTGGATACTAGAACAAAGCCATGTGATAGATTTAGAGTATATTTTGATCTGTTAGAAGAAACTGTATCCCAAAATTTTAAAGAAAGAAAACCTATATGTATACAAAAAATAAATACAATGAAGGGATAGGATATGACTATAACAATGAAAATTCAAAAAGATTTTTAAAAAGTATTGATAAGATAAAATAGTTTAAAAAGGTTAAATAGGAAAGAGGAAAATTTAAAAAAATAGAATAAGAAAAAAATGAAATTTAAAAAATTTAACTTTGAAAGACTAAAGAATCATGGGAAAAGACCCATGACTTCTATGTGTTGCATTCCCCTAGCTCTGGAGTTCTGAAGTTCTCATCGATTGGTGAACTTGGTCTTAACTGGATATTCTTGCTGATCTTTTGTGGGAGGATCTGTTGCAGAGATTCTTAAATGTGTTTGCCCCAGGTGGAATTGCACCGCCCTTTCCAGGGGCTGGGCTAAGTAATCTGCTCATGTTCGCTCTTGGGAGCTTTTGTTCCCAGAACACTTTCCGTACAGCTTTGGAGGACAGGAATGAAAATGGCGGCCTCCCAGTCTCCTTCCCCATAGGAGCTGAGAGCTCGGGGCCCCACTCCTCAGTGAGCCCTCAGAGAAAAGCAGTCAATCCCTACCGTGTTCCTGGTCTCCAGCTGCACTCCGAGCTCACCCTGCCTGTGACTGAGTATTTCTATCTCTGGTGCATGGTCCTATTTGGAATCTCCAAATCTGGCAGATTCCTGCAGCGCACTCCCACACCCCTCCTCCTGGAGGAGGAAGGAGGGGGTCTCTCTGCATCTGCCACTTGTGGGGTCCCTGCTTGAACAGCAGTGGCCCAACAGTGCCTTGGATCACGATTTAAGATAACCCTGAACTGAGAGACCACTCTTCGGCTCCATCTCTGCAGCTGGCTTCCCTGCTCTGATACCTAGGAGCTTGGCTGCACTCAGACACCACTGGTCTTTTTGTGTCCCCACGGGGCCTGAGACCCCCCCCTCCCCCCCCCCCCCCGCTTAGCCTCTGGAGCAATCTTCCTCAGTGGAGTAGACTTCTAAAAGTTCCAATTTTGTGCTCCGCTGCTCTGCCACTTGCTGGGAGCCGTCCCCTTTCCCTGCAGTCTCTCTTCCCGTCGCTTCAGATTCACCTCTCCACAAGTCCTACCTTCCAGAAAGTGGTCGCTTTTCTGTTCCTAGAATTGTTGCTCTTCTTCTCTTTGATCTCCTGTTGAGTTTGTAGGTGTTCAGAATGGTTTGGTAACTATCTTGCTAAACTCCTGGGACCCAACGATATTTAGGTCTCCTACTCCTCTGCCATCTTGCTCCTTGAGATTTGTTTTTTTTTTAATTGTAGTAAAATACATGTAACATAAAATTTATCATCTTAATCATTTTTAGGTGAAGAGTTCACTGGTATTAAGTACATTCATAATGTTGGGCAACTGTTACTGCCATCCATATCCCTAACACCTTACATCTGGTAAAACTGTACTCATTAAACAATAACTCCTCACCTCCCTTCTCCCCACTCCCTGACAACTTTCTGTCTCTGTGGTTTTGGTTACTCTAAACACTTCATATAAGTGGAACCATACAGTATTTGTCTTTTTATGACTCTCTTGTTTCACTTAGCATAGTGTCCTCAAAGTTTATCCATGTGGTAGCATGTGACAGAATTTCCTTCCTGTCTGAGGACAAATAATAGTTACATACCATTTTGTTTATATATATTTTGCTTATCCATTCATCTGTTGTTGGACACGTGGGTTGTTTCCACATTTTAGCTATAGTGAATAATGTTACTATGAACATGAGGGCACAGATATCTCATTGAGACCCTGCTTTGAAATTATTTGGGGGTATATAAGAAGTGGAATTGCTGCATTATGTGGTAATTCAATTTTTAATTATTTGAGAACTGCCACACTATTTTTCCACACCAGCTGTATCATTACATTCCCACTAACAGTACCCAAGGGTTCCAATTTCTCCACATCCTTGCCAACACTTGCTGCTTTCTGTTTTTTTGATAGTGCCTAAGCTAATGAGTGTGAAATGGTATCTTACTGTTGTTTTGTTTTGCATTTTCCTAATGGCTAGTGATGGTGAGCATCTTTTTATGTGCTTATTGGTCATTTGTATATTTTCTTTGGAGAAATATCTATTCAAGTCCTTTCCCTATTTTTGAATTGGGTTGTTTTTGTTGTTGAGTTTTAGCAGTTTTCTATATATTCTGGATATTAATCTCTTATCAGATATATAATTTGCAAATACTTCATCACCTTTCTGTTGATAGTGTCTTTTGATACACAAAAGTTTTTTAATTTTCATGAAGTCCAATTTGCATATTTTTTGTTACCTTTGGTGTCCTGAGAAAAAATCCCAAGTTATGAAGTTTTTGTCTATTTTACCTTTTAAGAGTTTTATTGTTTTAGGCCTTCCATTTAGGTGTTTGAACCATATTGAGGTAATTTTTGTAAATGGTAAGGGTCCAACTTCATTCTTTTACATATGGATATCCAGTTATCCCTGTGCTATTTGTTGAAAAGACTGCCCTATCCCTCATTGACTGCATCCTTATCAAAAATCATTTGGCCATATATGTGAAGGTTTATTTCTGGGTTCTCCATTCTTACTCCATTAGTCTCTATATATGTCTTTATGCCTTTACCATACTGTTTTGACAACTTTGGCTTTGTAGTAAGTTTTGAAACCAAAAAGTGTGAGTCCTGGGATGCCTCAGTGGCTCAGTCAGTTTAGCGTCTGCCTTCAGCTCAGGTCATGATCCCGGGGTCCTGGGATGAGTCCAGTGTTGGGCTCCTTGCTCAATGGGGAGCCTGCTTCTCCCTCTGCCTGTCTGCCTGCTCTGTCTGCCGGTCCCCCTGCTTGTGCACTCTCTCTCTCTCTCTCTCTCTCTCTCTCTCTCTCTGACAAATAAATAAAAACAATCTTTAAATAAAGAAGAAGAAGAAGAAGAAGAAGTGTAAGTCCTCTGGTTTAATTTTGTTTTTGTTTTTTTTTTCAAGATTGTTTTGGCTAATTGGGTGCTGCAAGATTCTATATGAATTTTGAAGGTGAGTTTTTCTATTTTTGCAGAAACCATCACTGGGATCTTTATATGAATTGCCTGAATCTATAGATTGTTTTGGGTAGTAATGACATTTTTAACAATATTGTCTTCCAACCCATGAACATAGGATGTATTTCCATTTATTTATGTCCTCTTTAATTTCTTTCAACAATGTTTTATGGTTTCCAATGTCTTTTGCCTTCTTGGTTAAGTTAATTCCTAAGCATTTTATTGTTTGGATGTTATTGTAAATGAAATTGTCTTTGTAATTTCCTTTTCAGGTTGTTCATTGTTACTGTATAGAGAAACAACTGATTTTGTGTGTTTCCTTTTATCCTCTTACCTTGCTAAATTTATTAGTTCCAACAGTGTGTGTGTGCATGTGGGTGTGCGTGTGCATGTGTAATCTTTAAGGTTTCTACATATAAGATCAATCATCTGTAAACAGAGATCATTTTATTTCTTTTCCAATTTGGACGCCTTTTTTTCTTTTTCTTGCCTACTTTCTCTGGCTAGAACTTCCAACACTATGTTGAATAGAAGTATCGAAAACAAGCATCCTTGCCTTCCTTGTTCCTTCTGTTGCTCATTTTTATATGAAACTAATTTCCCTGAACTTTTAAAAGGAGGTGTAGCCAGAAGGGGTTTTCTAACTGTACAGTTATCTTTTCTGTTTTTGTATAGTGTTCAAATAAATGGCACCTTACTTTCTGGGATCTCCATGCTCTATCTCTTCTCTTCCTTGCCCCACTGAATTTTTTGTCATTATGTTTCCTTTGCAACTTACACTGTCCCTGTTCTGCTCAATTGTGATTCCACTCTCCAGTTTCTTCTCAGTTTGGTGGTCCTGGGCAGTCAATCTCATGATTGTATAGTGCTAGAATTCTCCAACCTCCTCAGACCTTCCTGGGGATGGCCTTGCCCTGACAAGCTACTGGAGTGAGCAAAACCACTCCTGGTTTCTGCCGCTGTTCTCAGAGTCCCCGATTTCACTTTCCAGTAATACTTCCTTGTACTATTTAGTGGCTCTCCCTTCCTAAGGTCCTCCAGACACACGATTATTCCCTCTGCTTCCTCTGACACACATGCCGATATTGTGCAGGTTTGGTGCTATTGTTTTGGCCCCAACCCCTGTTATTTTGGGGTTTGTCCTTGAATTTTGTAATAGGTATTACCTATAAGATTTTGGTTTCACTATCTAGTTATACTTCTTTTTTAACATTAGGGGAGATTCATTATGATAATCTTAAGAGGTCTTACATTGTGTGATTCCATTTTCATAGCATTCTTGAAATGACAAAATTAAAGAGATGGGAAATGGATTAGTGGTTGCCACTGGTTAGGGATGACAGGAGGAGGGACAAGGAAAATCTTTGTGGTGATGAAATCGTTCTGTATCTTGAGTGTATTGGTAGTTATACGAATCTACACATATAATAAGGTTATGCACACTTTGTGTACCAATGTCAATTCCTGGTTTTGATATTGTACTATAGTTAGGTAATAGGTAGCCACTGGGAGTAACTGGGTGAAGAATATAAGAGATCTGTGTCTCTGTACCATCTTTGCAAGTTCCTGTGAGTCTATAATTATTTCACAGTTTAAAATTTTTAAAAAGAGAAATGAAGTATTGATAAATGGTACAATGTGGATAAACCTTGAAAACATGCTAAGTTAAAAAGCCAGTCACAAAACACCACATATTATATGATGCAATTCACATGGAATGTCCAGAATAGACAGATGTAGACAGATGTAGAGACAGAAAGTAGATTAGTAGCTGCCTAACATGGGGGTGTGTGTAGAAAGTGGGGAGTGACTTCCGATGGATTTGAGGCTTTTAGGAGGGTGATGAAAATATTCTAAAAATTAGATAGTGGTGATGGTTTCACAACTCTGTGAATATTCTAAAAATCAATGAACTGTATACTTAAATGGGTGAAATTTGTGGTATGTAAGTTATATCTCAATAGAACTGCTTTTAAAAGACTTGATGAAGATGGAGAATCACTGGAACTCTAATATACTGCTGTTGGGATGTGAAAACCACTTTTGAAAACTACTTGACAGTTTCTTAAAAAAGTTAAACATAAATCTGCTATATGATCCGGCCATGCCCCTCTTAGGAATTTACCCAAGAGAAAGGAAATACATGCCCATAAAAAGCTGTTCTCAGGGTGCCTGGGTGGCTCAGTTGGTTAAGTGTCCGACTCTTGCTTTCAGCTCAGGTCATGATCTCAGGGTCGTGAGATAGAGCCCCACATGGGGTTCTGTGCTGGGCATGAAGACTGCTTGGGATTCTCTCTCTCCCTATCCCTCTGCCCCTACCTCTCACCCCTGCTTGCTCACTCTCACTCTCTCTTCTAAACAACAACTGTTCTCAAGTGTTCATAGCAGCTTTATTTGTAATGTTAAAAAAATTAAAATAATCCAATGTCCATCCACAGGGAATGGCAAACCATGGTATATCCATACAATGGTATATTACTCAGCAATCAAAAGAAATGAAGTAGTGATACATGCCACAGGATAGATAAATCTTAAAATAATTACATTAAATGAAATAAACTTGACATAAAGGAGTACATACTGTATCAATCCATTAATACACCATAGGTTTCCTGGGAGGAGAGATAGGGGAATAAGAGAAAGGAAATATAAAATGGCCTGACCTAACTTTTGGAGGTGATGGATATGTTCATTATCTTGATTGTGGTGATGGCTTCATGAGTATATAAGTAAGTCAAAATTTGTAAATTTATACTTCATACATGTACAGCATATGTCAATCACACCACAATAAAACTTCAATTAAAAAAATACTGTGATATCATCATCATAGTCCCAAATTCAGTAATCACATTTTTAACTTTCAGGATTCTTTACTGTTTTCTGTTTCTTTTTTCATAGTATTATGACTTTTTTTTAAAAAAAGCTGGATCTTTGGAACTATTAATCATCTGTTATTGCTATTACTATTTCTATGCTATTTCTTGAGTTATCTCTGTTTTCAGAATTTTAATTTTTAATCTTGGTTTTTATACTTTCATGCTATAGGGCTTTCTCAATGTTGGGTGATCTTTGGTGTCCTGTGCATATTGTAAAAATACAAAAGAAGACATTTTAATGAGGACCATGTATGTCGGAGGTCTGCATTCCTTTAGGTAAAGTGTTAGGATCTTGTTTTTAGTAAAGTCCTCAAATTTCAGAAGGAGGACTTTACTCGGGGTGCCAAGATCACACTAGCTACCCTAGGTCCCTCTTGACTTTGTGTTTAGTTTTTTTTAGAGAATTATTCTGTGCTCTTTGCACTAGGAGTTGGGTGGAAGGGACTGTCAATTACCTTCCTGAGTTTAGCCACATTATTTGCTTCCGCTTTTATACCCATTAAAACATTCTCTCATTCCTTACCTGATGGAGCTGTCTCTCCCTTGCTTGAAAACCCATCTACCCCCTTCCTTTGCAAGAGAAGAACAATCCTTTATAGCTAGAGTCAGATCTGGGCACGCTCTGGGAGAGGAAAAATTCAAGTCAAATCTTGGAGAAGAGGCTTACACACAAAAATAATTATAGGGATTTTGCTGATTTATAGCATGACTAGATTCTGTGTCTGCCCACCAAGTTAGGAGGAATGTAATTTTAGATTGGGATTGAATTTATTGATGTGGGTGTCCTTACTCAATATTTATATTCATTGTGCTAGCAGCTGAGCATAGTTCTAACAATTTGCTCAGCTGGCTAACCAAAACCCTGATCCACCCTGGCCTCCATTTAACAATGCACCACACCAAACTGAGGTGCCAGAAGTTTCTAGAAATAATGCATTAAAAGAAACCTTAAGACTTAGGAAGACAGAAAGGTTGGAACAGTTTATCCTATGTAAATACCACCACCACCACCATGTACATACAATTATGGGCGCTCAGGGAACCCAGAAGATATTCTCTTCACCAAAGGCTTAAGACATTGGTGAGGGAGTGCCACCATTTTTGAAAATCACTTTAATGTCTCTTCTTTGAAAGCCACTGATGTTGCTGGAACATGGAAATGAGATGGAATATCTAATTTTAATGGGGTTGGGAGTTTCCCCGGATGGCAGAGGTCACTTAACCATCAGAGGCAAAGTGAGTATTGTTATTCAAATAGGCAGTGAAGAGCTTAGGGGTGTTTAGTTTGGGTCTATATTTGTCATGCTGTTTGATTTTCCAACATCCATTCCACCCCCAATGATTAGTCTCCAAGTCAATTATGGTATTTTTATTTCCTTTGCCAGTGATTGGTTTGGGATTAGACATGTCATCAATTCTGGACAAGGAAATATGAATTGAATTCTCCTGGAGGTTTTTGGAAAATGTATCCTCTTTCCTAAAATAAGATGCCTACACCAAACACAGGAAGGCACAGGGAGGGAACATTTCTTCTTCCTTTGGACTTTATGTCTGGATGTGACACAAAAATTACCATAGCCACTTAGTGAATTTGAAGGAAGCCAGCCTGAGCAAGGCCACCACACGGAGGCATGGAAAGTAGAGCAACCGAAGGAAACTGTGATGACAGGACTAAGTGCTGATCTTATGAACCCCACTGAATCACACCCCCTAATGACTCACAACTCACCCTACCTCTGGACTTCCACTTTATGTAAGACTGTAGCTTTTCTTAAGACAGTTTAAATTAGAGTTTTTCTTATAGGCAAGAGCATTCTGATGAGTCCCTGGGATGGAAGAAGGTGGGCAATATACTCAAGTCCTACTTGATGTATCTACTGAAAAACTCTAGCAAAGAGGCAGAGAATTCTTTCACTTCGACTTTATGACCCCACGGACCCACTGGTGTTCCACAAATGGGTGGCAGATGAAAATGTCAGGCCTCAGTAGGAATCTGAGCAGAAGCCCCTACAGTCATGGAGCAAAACTATGATCTCTGAGGCAAGTAGTTATTTTCATTTTGAGAAACTGCTCTAGGTGTGCTCCAGGGTACTTGGGGGGCTCAAATGTTGGTGTACATATTGAAGCTGCCAACTATGAGATTTCTGAGCCACAGGCTACAAAGTTGGGCATTCTAAGCAATTCTTTATCATTAGCTAGAAGAGGCATAATATTCAGGATTAGGGTTCAGCCGTTTCTGAAGATACAGTAAGTTGTATGAGTGTGTTACTCATGCTCCCTCCATACCCAGATGAGCAACTTGCCTTACAGAACAGAGTGGCCTATTGAAGACCCAGTTAAGCCTCCAAATGGGGACAACACCTCATGAGGTTGGGATGCTAGCCTGCAGGATGTATTATAGGTTCAGAATCATGAACCAATGTATCTGCAGCACTGCTTCTCCTATAATTAGAATATACAAGTGTGGAAACCATGACGTGAAAGTGGGGATGGTGCCTTTCTGATTAATTCAAATGATTTAACAAATAATTGCTTTTCTTGGGCTTTGGGCATACAAGAGATTACTGCTTCCTTAAGGGAAAAACTATCTTTCCACTGCTGGTCATTTTGCGTTTTTATACCACAAAAGAGTAGGCAAAAAAAGGGGGTCATAGTGTTAACTGGGGTGACTGATCCTGAACAGCCTTGACTATCAAGGGCAAAATATACTGAAGCTTCAAGGTGGGCATGGAAGATTCTTAACAGAACTCAGATATGTTGTTCTGGAGCAGGTCTTATACTACTACATCCAATGGAAACAAATTTTTAAAAACTTTTTAAGGAGTTATTTATTTTAGAGAGGGAGAGAATCTCAACCAGACTCCCCGACGAGCACAGAGCCTGTCACGGGGTTCAATGTCATAACCCTGAGATCATGAGCTGAGTTGATATCAAGAGTCTGACTTAACTGACTGCACCACCCATGCATCCCTCCAACAGAAAAAAGTTAATGGAAGATTACCCTACTGCTATAAGGACAGAATTATCAGGGGCTCAGATCTCTTGTGGAGTTTGGTAAGAAACCCCAACTCCCTGAGCTCCTGTGTGAAGGCAAAGGGAACATGGCACAAGTTACAGACAGGGAAAGTCACATACCACTACATCCTCATAAGTCATTCCAGAACAAAGACTGTCACCTCTGCATGTATTTTTTCCTTATTGCATAAGTGTTTTTTACATTTTAATAAATTTTTGTCTTCCTCTTCCCCACTTGCACTGTTTATATTTGGCATGGAAGTAGTGGTTAACTATACACTATTTAAATATCAGGTACACTCAGGTCTAATTTAGTACAGTAAAATTCATCCTTTTAAGGTATACAGCTCATTGAATTTTGACAAGTGTACAGTCATATAACCACCACCACAGTCAAGATATAAAATGTTTCCTTTACCTCCAAAATTCCCTCATGCCCTCTTGAAGTCAATTTTCTTCCACAACGCCCAGCTCTTGGCAACAACTGCCCTGAGTTTTGAACCCGAACTTTTTGCCTTTTACAAAATGTCATATATATGGGTTTGTGTACTATGTTCTTGTGTCTAGCAAATTTCACTTGGCAGAGAATATTTTTAAGTGTATGAAGAGCTTAAAGAAGTAAAAATGCAATCACACTATGAGGGAACAAGAGGCCCAAAATGGAGCACAGAGAGCTAAGAAGTTGAAAAACTCAGAGAGAGAACGAAAGTTTAAGGGATATGGGGGAATAGAATGAGAAGGTCTAATATAATCTATTAAGCTATGGAAGAGAATGAAGGGACTGGAGAAAAGAAATATTTGGAAAAGTAATTACTGAGAATTTCCCAGACCAGAAGAAAGACATGAATCCTTAGATCTAGGATGCAGAATGTACCATGCATGATAATTTTTTTTAAAAAAAGAACATCTAGACACAGTAATGTAAAACTCAGAATATCAAAGACAAAGAGAAGGCTTTAAAAGCAGCTAAGAAGAAAAGGCAAATCACCTACAGAGTGAAACAAACTGACTAAGAGCAGACTTTTCAATAACAACAGCAAATTCTAAAATATTGGAATAGTGTCCAAAATGCTGAGAGAAAACAGCTATCCACCTAAAATTATATATTAGAAAATTCCCTTTCAAGAAAAATTATGAACTAAAGGTACTTTGAGATAAACAAAACCAACTAGCCTCTCTAAAGGAATTTACATAGCATATAATTCAGGAAGAGGGAAAATAATCCCAGTAAGAACTTCTGAGATGCAAGAAATAATCAAAGGCTAAAAAAAAGTTGTGAACATGTAGGCAAACCTGAATAAGCATTTTGTAAAATGATCATAATGAAAATGCCTAATACATAGGGTTAACAAAAAGGGCAAGACGTGGTAAAAAGGGATTGGTGAGAGCCATTTCTCTCTTCTTAAAGATGTTTTGCATGAACCTCAAGATATACGCAGGATTAAAAACTGGCCTGCTCCTGCTCTCTTTCTCTCTCCCTCAAATAAATAAATAAATCTTTAAAAAAAAAAAAAACACCTTCAAGAAGCTACACAGAGATCAAGCACAATCGATACTACAGTCGATTAAGTGAACGAAAAGAGGCCAGAGGTGATAGATCTCAGAAAATATTAGTAAAACTACACTTCCTGTGGGTAAAGAACACTCACCTTGAAGTGAGGCACCGGTGTCCTTTACACACCACAAGAACTGAGAGAGCCGGAAACCACTAGGCAGGAAGCAACTGGTCAGAAGCTGTGTGGGTATAAGTACAACGAAGATGAAGGGAGAACAGAGAAATGCTCAGAGGTGGCCGATCTCAGAAAATGCCCACCTTAGACACTTCACTGAAGGAACCACCTGTCATTGCATAAAGCATCATAAAAAGGGAACTGGCACATCAGCATTACAAAAAAATACTTTAAGAAAAAAAAGTGGGAAGGGATAGCAAAAGTGAAGAGATGAAAAACCAGACAAGGAACAGATTAAAATTCTGATCAAAAGTTAACTACAGGGGCACCTGGGTGGCTCAGTCAGTTGAGCGTCTGACTCTTGATTTCGGCACATGTCATGATCTCAGGGTCCTGGGATCGAGCCCTGCATCGGGCTCTCTGCTCAGCAGGGAGCCTGCTTCGTCCTCTCTCTCTGCCTGCCTCTCTGCCTACTTGTGATCTCTCACTCTGTGTCAAATAAATAAATAAAAATCTCTCTTTAAAACAAACAAACAAAAAAGGATCCTCTCCCTCTCCCTCTGTGCCCCTCCTAAAATAAATAAAACTTTTTAAAAAGTTAACTATAAACAAAACAAGTAACTGCCCCAATGGAGAAAGGCTTCGTAGCAGAAATGCAAGAAATCAGGGAAGATATGGCAAGAAAATAGGAGATGGAATATGAGATGGCCAAACTTCAGAAAAGAAATAGAAGAGGAAAAATAAACCATCTCTGAATTCAGGATCTAATTAGTAAGGGCCCAAGGGAGAATAAACATAATGCAAACTACAGTTAAGGGACACAGAGGACAAAAGTGACAAAAGCAAATAAAATGAAATGGAAATAAAGTTCAAATGAGTAGCCCTGTCCACTAGAATTTTCTGTGATGATGGAAATGATCTATATGGGTGCTGCTCCAAACAGCTAAAGGATAAACTTTAGCCATGTGTGGCTATGGAGCATTTGAAATGTGGGCGGCGAGACCATGGAACTGATTTCTTAATTTGATTTAATTTTAATTAATTAAATGACCACATGTGCTTAGTGGGTGCCATATTGGACAGTGCAGGATGAGAGAGAAAATGAGAGGTGTAGAAGATAGGCAAAGGGAACAGAACCCCATGTGTAACTGGAATCTCTGAAGAAGAAAACGAATGGAGACTTAAGTATTTATGACATAGTTCAAGATCTACTTCAAGATATAAACTTGTTTATTTATTTTTAATATTTTATTTATTTATTTGACAGAGAGATAGAGAGCACAAGTAGGCAGAGCAGCAGGCAGAGGAAGAGGGAGAAGCAGGCTTGCCACTGAGCAGGGAGCCCGATTCGGGGCTCGATCCCAGGACCCTGAGATCATGACCTGAGCCAAAGGCAGCCGCTTAACCCACTGAGCCACGCAGGTGCCCTCAAGATATAAATTTAAATATCATCCCTGAAATAAAAGATTTGGATCTTCTTTTCAAATCAAAATATATATCATGTGCCAGGGAAAATGGATTCAAACACATCTTAATAAAATTATTGGATCGTAAAAACAAAGAAATGTTTGGGCAGCCTGGTATCTTCTCCTCCCTCCAAAGAAAGTCACTTATAGAAGAAAAAAAATTCAGACTGCCTTCAGATTTCACAGCAACATTCATTTTTGCCAAATGTGCAGCAATACTTTAAAAATACTCAAAAGAAAGTGTGAGAAAGGGATTTACCATACGGCCAGGCTGTCTTTCATTAATACGACTACAGACACACAAAACCTCGGGGGATATTGTTCCCATGAGCTCTCCTTGAGAAAACATCTAAAGGATAAACTTTGGCCAACTAAAAGATGATTGCAAAGACTATGACTATAGTATGGTGATGAACATTTAACCTAATATACAACCACTGGAATGAGATTAAGGCAAATGTGGAGATCAGGAAGGCGAATCAGTATTTAAGTGGAATATGGTCTGATGATACACAGATGATAGGATGAACAAAAACATGGGAGGGGAAGGGAAAAAGAAGATGGCAAATATATTAAATTGGATAACTGCCTCATCTGTAACAGCTGGAGGTCAAATAATACCGTTCAGAGCTGGCAAATCAAGTAACAGAAATAGAACCATATTTAACATTTCAAAGGTAAACATAAAGAAAGGTATTTTTTTTGTATAACTAACATTGGACTGTAGGAGAAAAGGAGGGCAATGGGAAAGAAGACAAAACACACTGATTTTTAACATTAGTCACAGTAGGAAATGCATACTATCTAAAGAAATAGAGAATTAAGGATATTATATAAAATAATAATAATAAAAGTAACATTGGAACAAAAATGAAAACCTCTCTAAATATCAGAAGAGCCATACAACAAAAAGCAGGGCATCATGAACATACTGAAAGACTTATACAGAAATATATAAAATACATGACAACTCAAACTAAATATTCCCATCATATCAGCAAATAAAAAGGAACTTAAATCATCCATAAAAAGAAAATTATTTACCCAAACAATAATTCAGAAAAGTAAAATGTAACAGGATATACGAAAAGCACATTTAAAAAATATAATAGGTAAATATGAATTTTTGAAAAGTGGGGTTTTGCTTTTAATGTCAGAAAGAAACAATTCAGACACTAAAAGAATTAAATGAGGCAAAGAAGATTGCTCCATAATTCTAAATGGCACAATTCACGGTAAAGATACAACTCTGAATATCTGTGTAATAAATAATATGGTAGTCAAATTAAAAAGGCAGACATGTCAGGAGAGATAGAAAGAAATATACTAGCAGGATGATACTTTAATTCATTCTTTTCAGTATTTGTAAGATCCCTATGGATAAAAACAAAGTTAAAACACACACACACACACACACATTCACACCTAGTGTGTGCACACACATAATTTTATACCCTTATATTGAGAATATACTTTCTTTTTAAGGGACCATGGATACGAATCAAAACACACATAAGAAACCTCACTGATTTCTCAAAAGAAAGATAACACAAACTTGATTCTCTGAATTCAACTGCAGAAATAAACAATATCAGAAAACAAAGCTTCTTCTTTGTTTAAACTTAAAACTTAAAACACTCTCTTAGGCAACATTTCCATCAAAGAGAAACTCAAAACTGACATTACAGAGTTTCTGGAAAACAATAATATTAAAACTATAAGAATCTGAGGGATATAACTAAAGCTGAAAAGGAAATTCACAACCTCAAATATTTCTGTCAGTGAAAGAGAATGAAAACAAATAATGCATCCCTACTCAAAAAGTTAGAAAAATAACAAAGGACCATGTTAAGGAATAAAGATAGGAAAAATAAGAGTAAAAGTAGAAATTAATAAATTAGAAAACAAAAACAAAAGAAACCATAAATAAGTGGAAAAGGTGTGGGGACAATAAGAAATTACCATAGAAACAACAAAAAAAATTAGATAATCATTTAAAAATTACTGTAACTCTATGCAGGCAATTTTGAAAACCTACATGAAATATATTACTTCTGAGGAAAACATAATTTATCAAAACAAACTCCCCAATAAGGAGAAAATCAAAACATGACAGTTTTTAAAGAACATCTCTCCCCAAAAATTCAGTTTCAGGTTTCAGAAAAAAAATTCCACCAAGCCTTTAAGAAATAGACAACTGTCCAAAGTTTCTTTCCCAAATTGCTTTTTAAACTATTTCAAGGCGGGTGCCTGGGTGGCTTAGTGGGTTAAAGCCTCTGCCTTCGGTTCAGGTCATGATCTCAGGGTCCTGGGATCGAGCCCCACATCGGGCTCCTTGCTCGATGGGGAGCCTGCTTCCTCCTCTCACTCTGCAGGCCTCTCAGCCTACTTATGATCTCTCTCTCTCTCTGTCAAATAAATAAATAAATAAAATCTTCAAAAAAATTAAAATAAACTATTTCAAGGCAATGAAAAATGAAGAAAACTTCTAAACTATTTCTATAAAACAAGTATTACATTAATATCCAAATCTAACAATGGAAGAAAGGAAGGAAGGAAATAACAGACCAGTCTCACTTCTGAATACTGATGCAAAAATACTGAGTATTAGTTGTCCATTTCTGTGACATAAACAACCACAAATAGAGCAGATTGAAACAATGTACACTTACTACCTTACAGTTTCTATGGACCCCAAGTCTGGGTACCGCTTACCTGGGGTCTTCTTCTCGGAGTCTCACAAGGTCAGCCAAGCTACAGTCTCATGTGAAGCTCACATCATCTTCAAGCTCACATGGTGGTTGGCAGAAATTCATTTCTTTGCAGCTGTAAAACTCAGGCAAGTTGGTATCTTCAAGGCCAGCAGGAAAGATTTTCTGAGTTCAGAGCCGGTCCTAAGTCCTCTTTGAAAGGGCTTACCTGATCAGGTCAGGCTCCTGCAAGGTAATCTCCCTTTCATTAACTCAACATCAACAGGTTAGACACTTTAATTACACTGGCAAAAATTTCTTCCCTTTTGCCATGTAACATAGCATAACCATGGGAGTTTTCACTGAACCTGTCTACCCTCAAGGGAAGGGGATTCTACAAGGGTGTAGAATGCTGCCTGCTACAGTAATTAAAATATAGCAAACAAAAACTAGGAAACATTAAACATTAAACAAAAACATTAAAGACAACACCTTATGATGTTGATTATTTCAGAAATACAAAGATAGCTCAAGAATATCATTTGCACTGATACTAAGAAAGGTTTGATAAAGTTCGACAAACATGCTTGATGTAAAAACACTCTAAAAGTAAGAATACCTTCTTCCTTCACTTTATAAAATAAATTTATTTTACCCCCAAATCAAATATGCTGCTTAATGAGAAAACAGCAAGAGCATTTCCCCTGAAATCAGGAAAAGACAAAAAATGTCTACTACCTTGACTGTTATTAACCTTACACTAGAAATGCTACCAATGCAATTGGAAGAGAAAAAAAATTAGTAGTATAAACATTGGAAAGGAGGGGGTGAAGTTATTACTATTTGTACACCATGGGACTGTATACATGGAAATGCAAGATAATTAACTGAAAGCTACTACAAAAAAACAATAAAATCCAGTAAGGTAGAGTACAAAACATAATACATGAATGGAAGTAGTTTTCATATATGCAAACAATCAGAAGGTAGACTGAAAAAAAGGCCCCACTTATTATAGAAACAAAAATAAAAAATACCCAAGGATAATCTTAACAAGAAATTTGTAAGACCTGGTACAGAGGAGGATGGAGCCTAAAACATTATTAAGCACACAAAAGATTTGAGCAAAAAGACCTCTTCTTGAACAGTGAGATTTAATATCAAAGAGGTTTCAATTTTTCCTTTAAAAATATAAAAAAAATGTTTTCCTCTTTCTTTTTAAAATCTCTTTCTTTGGTGAACCTGGCTGTCTCAGTCTGTAGAACATGCAACTCTTGGTCTCAGGGTTGTGAGTTCAAGCCCCATGTTGGGTGTAGAGATTATTTAAAAAAATAAAATCTTACGATGCCTGGGTGGCTCAGTCACTTAAGCACCTGCCTTCAGCTCAGGTCATGATCCTAGGGTCCTGGGATCGAGTCCCATGTGGGGCTCCTTGCTCCACAGGGAACCTGCTTCTCTCCCTACCTGCAGCTCTCCCTGATTGTATGTGTGTGTGTGTGTCTCTCTCTGACAAATAAAAAAATGAAATTTAAAAAAAAGTTTGAAATAAATAAATAAAATTAAAAAAAACTTAAATACTCATCCATAAAGCAAGTCTCAGCAAATTTCAAAGAACTGCTATATTGATCACATTTTGTGACTATATTGGAATGAAATTAGATGTTAATAATAAAAAGATTTTTAAAAATTCTCCACGTATTCAGAAATTTATTTACTTATTTTTTATTTTAGATGTTATTTATTTATTTGACACAGAGAGAGAGAGACAGCTAGAGAGGGAACACAAGCAGGGGGAGGGAGAAGCAAGTCTCCCACTGAGCAGGGAGCCCGATGTGGGGCTCAATCCCAGGACCCTGGGATCATGACCGGAGCCGAAGGCAGATGCTTAACCAACTGAGCCACCCAGGCGCCCCCACGTATTCAGAAATTTTAAAACACACTTCTAAAGATGTCAATTCTCCCCAAACTGACATACAGATTTAATGAATTTCTTATTAAAATCCCGTCAAGATTTTATGTGGAAGAGATAAGATTATTCTAAAGTTTCTATGGAAAGGCCAAAGAACTATAATAGGTAATATAATTTTGAAACAGAAGAAAAAAGTGGGAGGATCATTTTACCCAATTTTAAGGCTTTTTATAGAGCTACACTAATCAAGACTGTGTAGTATTGACAGAGGGATAGACACATAGATCAATAGATCAATGGAACAAAATAGAGTACTCTGAAATGGACCCACACAAAAATGCCCAATTGATTTGGAACAAAGTTGCAATAGCAGTTCAAGGGAGGAAAGACTGTCTTTCTAAACATGGTGCAAGTAATTGACATCTTTACACAAAAACCCACAGGAATCTTGACATAAGTCTCATACTTCATACAAAAATTAACCCAAAATATATCACAGACTTAGATACAAAGCATACAACTACAAAACTTTAAGAGAAAAAAGGGGAAAAATATTCAAGATCTAGCTCTAGACAAAGATTTCTTAGACTTTACACCAAAAACAGAAGATAAAAATAAAAATTAATAAACTGAACTCTACCTGGGTGCCTGTGTGGCTTAGTCAGTTGGACGTCCAACTCTTGGTTTTAGCTCAGGTCATGATCTCAGGGTCCTGAGATTGAGCCCCGAATGAGGCTCTGTGCTCAGCAGACTCTGCTTGAGATTTTCTCTCTTCCTCTCCTTCTGCCCCGTCCCCATCATGTGCGCACACTCTAAAAACAAACACACACAAAAAACAAACTCTTAAAAAAATAAATTGATGGTGCCTGGGTGGCTCAGTCGTTAAGCGTCTGCCTTTGGCTCAGGTCATGATCCCAGGGTCCTGGGATCGAGTCCCGCATCTGGCTCTCTGCTTGGTGGGAATCCTGCTTCTCTCTCTCCCACTCCCCCTGCTTGTGTTCCCTCTCTCACTGTGTCTCTGTCAAATAAATAAATAAAATCTTTAAATAAATAAATAAATAAATAAATAAATTGAACACAACCAAAATTAAGAACTTTTGCTTTGCAAAAGACCCTGATAAGAAGATGAAAAGAAGGATTACAAACTGGGAGAAAATATTTGCAAAATGCATATCAAAATGACTAATATCTAGAATATTTAAAGAACTCACAAAATTCATCAGTAAGAACCAAACAATCCAATTAGAAAATAGTTAAAAGACATTAAGATATTTTGCTGAAGAGGATATACAGATGGCTAATAAGTGCATTGAAAAATACTTAATATCATTAACCACAGGGATTCAAATTGAAACCACACTAAAACATCAACATGTACGTATTGGAATGGCTACAATTAAAAATGTTGACAATATCAAATGTTGACAGGGATCCAGACAAATTGGATCATTTATACATTGCCGCTGAAAATGTGAAATAATACAGTCATTCTGGAAGACAGATTGGCACTTTCCTGTAGTTGTTGCACAACGACGACAAAAGGATCTAACGATTTCATTTTTTAAAGGATTTAAAATTTTTTTATGTATGAACATTTTTTACATCAAAAGAAACAGCCTGTGAAATATACCACAAAAATGGCATTTCAATATTCAAAGAAATTAAAACAAGTAAACAAACCCTTTGTAAGATTGAAACTGTTTTCCAAAGAAATTGAGCCATTCTATGCTCCTACTGGCAATATGTGGGAGTTTCTCCACCTCCTTGTCAATACTTTCTTATTGTCTGTCTTTTATACTATAGCCACTCTCATGAGTGTGAAATGGTATCTAGGATTTTTTAAAAAAGATTTTATTTATTTATTTGACAGAGAGAGAGATTACAAGTAGGCAGAGAGGCAGGAAGAGAGAGAGGAGAGAGCAGGCTCCCTGCTGAGCAGGGACCACCCCCCCCACCCAACGCAGGGCTTGATCCCGGGACCCTGAGATCATGACCTGAGCCCAAGGCAGAGGCTTTAACCCACTGAGCCATCCAGGCGCCCTAGCATTTTGTTTTAAAGATTTATTTATTTATTTATCTGACAGAGAGAGAGAGAGAGAGAGAGAGAGGGAACAAGCAGGGACAGAAGGAGAGGGAGAAGCAAGCTCCCCGTGGAGCAGGGAGCCTGATAAGGGGCTCAGTCCCAGAACCCTGGGATCATTACCTGAGCCAAAGGCAGATGCTTAACCAACTGAGCCACCCAGGCGCCCCATCTCCCATGGCTTTAATTTGCATTTCCCTAATGTCTAATGATATTAACATCTTTTCATGTGCTTATTTGTCAGCTAGCATATCTTCTATGGTGAAGTGTCTGTCCAAACCTTTTGGTCATTATTTAATTGGGTATTACTGAGTGCAGGGACACAAGTCTTTTCTCAGATATACGATTTGCAAATATTTTTTCAGTGTGACTCACTTGTTCACTTTCTTAATGGTGTTTAAAGTATATAAATGTTTTAATTTGATGAGGTCCAATTTACCATTTTTTTTCTTTTATCAGTTGTGCTTTTGGTGTCCTATCTAAACACTTTCATTTTGGTACAGGAAGACAACATAATTTTGACTTTTATAACTTAAAAGATTCATTATTTTTCTTATCTTCTCACCAATTTTTAATAAATTTCATATTGTGGTGGCAACTCTCTCTTGATTTAGTACCTGCTTTGCAGGGTGAAAAATAAGTCACTGGGGAAACCTTTTTTTTGTTTTAATTTGAGATGCAATTGACATAAAACATTCTATCAGTTTCAGGTATACAACATAATGAATCAATATGTATATATATATATTGCAAAATGATCATCACAATAAGTCTTGTTAATGTCTGTCACCATACACAGTTATAACATATTTTTCTTGTGAAAAGAACTTTTAAGATCTCCTCTTTTGTCAACTTTCAAATATAAAATACAGCATTATTAGTTACCATGCTGTATGTTATATCTCCAGGACTAATTTATTTTATATCTGGAGGTTTGTACATTTTGGTCACCTTCACCCATGTCCCCTACCCCAACCTCCACCTCTGGCAACCACTCATCTAGTCTCTGTATCTAGGAGTTGGTAGATTTCACATATAAATGATATCATACAGTATTTGTCTTTCTTATTTCATGTAGCATAATGGCCTCATGGTCCATCCATGTGGTTGCAAATTGCAAGATCTCATTCTTTTTTCTTGATGAATAATAGCTCATTGTGTATATAGACTACATTTCCTTTATCCATTCATCCACCAATGGACACTTAGATTGTTTTCATGTCTTGATTATTATTATTATTATTTTTTTTTTTTTAGGGTTGGGGGAGAGACAGAGGGAGAGGGAGAGAGAGAATCTTACACAGATTCCACGCTCAGAGCAGAGCCCAATGTGGGCCTTGATCTCACGACCCTGAGATCATGACCTGCGCTGAAATCAAAAGTTGGATGCTTAACCAACTGAGCCACCCAGGTACCCCCATATCTTGACTGTTATAAATAATGCTGCAATGAACATGGGGGTGCAGATATCTTTTCAAGCTATTGTTTTCATTTCCTTTGAATACATATCCAGAAATGGATCACATGGTAATTCTATCTTTAATTTTTTGAGGAACCTCCATATTGTTTTCCACAGTGGCTACACCAATTTACATTCCTACCAATAGGGCATAAGGATTCTCTTTTCTCCACATCCTAACCAACACTAGTTATTTCTTGTCTTTTTGATTATAGGCATTCTAACAAGTGTGAAGAGGTATCTCTTTGTGGTTTCAATTTGCATTTCCCTGATGATTAGTGATGTTGAGAACCTTTTCATGTGTCTTTTAGCCATCTATATTGTCTTTTCTGGGGAACTGTCTATTCAGATCCTCTGCCAATTTTTAAATTGGATTTTGGGTTTTTTTTAATTATTGAGTTGTATGAGTTCTTTATACATTTTGGATACTAGCCCCTTATCAGATCTATGATTTGCAAATATTTTCTCTCATTTGGCAGATTGTCTTTTCATTTTATTGATGGTTTCCCTTGCTGTGCTAAACTTTTTAGTTTGATGTAGTTTCACTTACTTAGTTTTGCTTTTGGAGTCAGATCCAAAACTCATTGCCAAAGACCAAGGTCAAGGATTTTATTGCCTATGTTTTCTTCTAGGAGTTTTATGGTTTTAGGGTCTTATGTTCAAATCTTTAATCTATTTTGAGTTAATTTTTGTATATAGGATAAGATATTGGTCTAGTTTCATTCTTTTGCGTGCAGCCATCCAGTTTTCCCAGCACCATTTATTGAAGAGACTGTCCATTCCCCATTATGTAGTCTTGGCTCCTGTGTCATAAATGACCATAGATGGGTGCCTTTATTCTGAGCTCTCTTTTGTTCCATTGACCTATATGTCTGTTTTATACCAATACCTACTGTTTTTTTTCCCTAAAGATTTTATTTATTTATTTGAGAGATCGAGAGGGAGCAGAAGTGATGGCAGGGAGAGGGAAAAGTAGACTCCCCAGTAAGCATGGAGACGGACCCAGGGTTTGATCACACAACCCTGAGATCATGACCTGAGCTGAAATCAAGAGTTGGATACTTAACCAACTGAGCCACCCAGGCACTCTAATACCATACTGTTTTGATTAGTGTAGTCTATAATATGGTTTGAAATAAAAAAAGTGTGATGCCTCCAGCTTTGTTCTTTCTCAAGATTACCCTGGTTATTTGGGGTCTTTTGTGATTCTATAAAAACTTTAGGATTGTTCTATTTTCTGTGGAAAATGCTATTGGAATTTTGATAATGATTACATTGAATTTGATAATTTGATAATGATTACACTGACCACTTTGGGTATAGCATGAACATTTTAACAATATTAATTCTTTTAATCCATGAACATGGAATATCTTTCTATTTTTTTTATGTCTTTTGGCTTGGCAGTTTATTAAAAACACTAAACATGCAATTACTACATGACTCAGCAATTCCACTCCTGGGCATCTATCCCAGAGAAATAAAGGCATATTCACATAATAACTTGTACACAAATGTTCATAGCACTTAATCTGTAAAGGTTCCAAACTGGAAAAAATTCAAATATCCTTCCATGGGTGAATGGTTAAACAAACTGTGATATATCAATATCATGGATTATTACTTAGCAATGATAAAGAACAGATTATTATTTTTTTAATTTTATTTTTCATTGTTTCAAGATTCATTGTTTATGCACCACACCCAGTGCTCCATGCAATATGTGCCGTCCTTAATACCCACCACCAGGCTCACCCATCCCTCCACTCTCCTCCCCTCCAAAACCCTCGGTTTGTTTCTCAGAGTCCACACTCTCTCGTGATTTGTCTCCCCCTCCGATTTACCCCAACTGACTTTTCCTTTCCTTCTCCTAATGTCCTCCACGTTATTCCTTATGCTCCACAAGTGAAACCATATGATAATTGACTCTCTGCTTGACTTATTTCACTCAGTGTAATCTCCAGTCCCATCCATGTTGACACAAAAATTGGGTATTCATCCTTTCTGATGGCTGTGTAATATCCCATTGTATATATGGACCATATCTTCTTTATCCATTTGTCTGTTGAAGGGCATCTTGGCTCTTTCCACAGTTTGGTGATTGTGGCCATTGCTGCTATGAACATTGGGGCACATATGGCCCTAAAGAACAGATTATTGATAAAGGCAACAATCTGGAGGGATTTCCAGAGAATTATGCTTAGTGAAATAAGCTAATCCCAAAAGGCTATATACTATATGATTCAATTTACAAAACATTCCATAGATAACAAAATTATAGAAATAAAGAACATATTAGTGGTTGCCAGGATTTAGGAGGGCTCTCTGTGAAGGAAATATGTGTGGCTATAAAAGGACAACATAAGGGATCCTTGTGGTGATGAAATAGTTCTTTAGCTTGACCGTATTGATGTCATTATGATAGAAGCCACTTTCAAAATGGTGGAGTAAGGACCATCAAAAATTTGCTTCTTGATAAAAGTTATGGGAAGCACTGGCAAAAATTATCAAAATCAACATTTTCATAACTCTGGAAATTAACCAAAGACCCATAACAACCTGAGGACTGAGGTCATGTATCTCAGTAAACAAGAGAACTTTGTGGCATTTTAGCTTTCTCTATTCCTATCCCTCTCCTCAGTTTCACAGTGGTGTTGGAAACCAACAGCCCTGCAATCACAGTACCCACAAAAACTGGGAGCCTAGTAATCACTAGAGGGGACAAGATGGGATTTGGAGCTTCTCAAAGGTCCCATCCTCGAAGAATAGTAATTGTTTGACCTGTCTGGAAGTTCTAGGTAAAGCACCTCTCTCAGGGCTTGCATTTATTTGAACTGACATAGAACTCATTCAGTGTGAATACCCTTCTCCCTTGAACATTTATGGAAAACAATCAGTGGCAATTGTTTAACATTGCTGGTGTTTTAGGTGGTAACATTTGGGTGGGGCAAAGAAGTAGACAAAAACTTAAGAGGAAAAACTTAGGAATAAGATATCTATGGGTATCTTTGAAAAGTTCCAACATATTTCTGGAAATCTAGAAGACCTCATGCATGTATGTGCAGGATTCCATGCATGCCTAGGAAAGGCCAGAGAAGACTATAATTTCTCTCACCGTGGGCAGACCTTGAGGCAGGAAGTAAAGATTAAAACAGAGTTGTCCACAGTGTGTGGGAGTCTTGAAGATATACCCTAACACACACACACACACACACACACACACACACACACACACATCCTTAGCAAAGGCTGGAAGACTTATTAATGAATGGCATGTAGGGAAGTGTCTGTCCATTCATTGCCTGATCACTAACCTAACCAAGCAGAGATTATAATGGCCACATATGACAAAGACTAGACTTCACAGAATTGGTTCAGGAAAGTCACTAAACAAACAGCAGCAGCAACAACAATAAACAACAGCAACAACACCGTCTGGAAGTGAAGGGAATCTGACTTCCAGAGTTGCCACATTATATTATTTAAAATGTCTAGTTTTCAACAAAAACTTATGAGACATGCCAAGAAGCAGGAAAACATGACATATACAAAGGGAGGAGAGGAAGCAGTAATAGATTTTTTTCTCAGGAAGCTCAGATGAATAGACTTCATTAGACAAAGACTTTACATCAGCTATTATAAACATATTCAAAAAGAGGCGCCTGGGTGGCTCAGTTGATTAAGTGCCTAACTCTTGATTTTAGCTCTGGTCATGATCTCAGGGTTGTGAGATTGAGCCCTGTGTAGGGCTCCGTGCTCAGCAGGGAGTCTGCTTGAGATTTTCTCTCCTTCTCCCTCTGCCCCTCCTCCTGCTCTTTCTCTCTCTCTTTAAAATAAATAAATCTTTTTTTAAATTAAAAAATAAAAAATAAAATAAACTTTATTGAGGTGTGGAACCTGCTTAAGATTCTCTCCCTCTCCCTCTGCCCCTCACCCTTTATCTCTCTCTCTCTAAAAAAAAAATAATAAATAAATAAATAAATATGTTCAAAGAACTAAAGGAAACCATGACTAAAGAACTAAAGGAAAGTAGGAGAATGTCTCACCAAATAGAGAACATCAGTAAAGAGACAGTATAGAAGAGAACCAAATAGAATATTAGAAATACTGGAAAGTACAATAACTAAAATAAAAAATTTACTGGAGGGGCACGACTATAGATTCAAGCTGGCAGAAAGAGGAATCAGCAAACTTGAAGACATGTCAGTTGAGATTCTCTAGTCTGAAGAATATAAAGAATAAAGGAAAGGAACAGAGTGTCAAAGATCTATAAAACATCATGAAGTATACCAATATATACATAATGGAGGTCCCAGAAGGACAGGAAAGAGAGGAAGAAATATTTGAAGAAGTCATGGCCAAAAGCTTCCCAGACTGGGTGAAAACCATTAATCCACACATCAAAAGAGCTCAACACACTCTAAGTTAGATAAATTCAAAGAGATCCATACCTAGACACAACAACATTAAACTGTTGAAAACCAAGGACAGAAAGAATTTTGAAAGTAGCAAGAAAGAGGTGATTCATCACATATAAGGAAGCCTCGGTAAGATTAATGGCTGAATTCTGGTCAATGTCAATATTCTGGTTGTGATATTTTCTGTAGTTTCACAAGATGTTACTATTGGAGGAAACTGGATAAGGTGTACGTGGAATATCTTTGTATTATTTCTTACAGTTACATGTGAATCTATAATGATCTCAAAATATAAAATTTCATTAAACACACACACACACACACACACACACTCGCGAAAAACAGCCTTTGGGTCCAAGATGAAATCATAATAGAAGTGTAACAAATATTTAGAAATGAGCAATAATAAAAATACCATGTATAAGGCTTGAGAAACAAATAGTAGGGAGAATTCAAGTAAACTTATAGCCTTGAATGTTTATATTAGAAATTAACAAAGTCTGAAAATTAAAGAATTTGACACCCAACTTAATTAGAAAAATAACAGAATAAACCCAAAGAAAGTGGAAAGAAGCAAATAAAAATGACTAGAGCATCAAGAAAATAGAGTTAAGAGGATCAACAAAGCCAAAAACTGGTTATCTAGGGGGCAAAATACTAATAAAATTGACAAGAAAGGGAGAGAAAAGAAAAAGTATTAGTAATGCAAAGAGGGACATAATTACAGATGCAGCAGAGATTTAAAGACAGTATTTTGCAAAACTTAGATGAAGAGAATTCTAGAGAACTACAACTCAAGAGGTTAAAATCTCATTTAATTCTATTCCCTTTAAAGAAACTGAGGATAGTTAAAATTTCTTACAAAGAAATCATAAGGATTAAATAATTTATTGGGTGAATTCTACCAACATTTCAAGAAGCAGTTCATTTTAACCTTTTTTTTTTTTTAAGATTTTTTTTTCTTTTGACAGAGACAGTGAGAGAAGGAACACAAGCAGGGAGAGTGGGAGAGGGAGAACAGGCTTCCTGCGCAGCAGGGAGTCCGATGTGGGGCTTGATCCCAGGACACTGGGATCATGGCGTGAGCCAAAGGCAGACATTTACCAACCGAGCCACCCAGGCGCCTAAGTTCATTTCAATCTTATATAAACTCTTCCAGAAAACAGAAAAAGAGGAAATATTCCCAATTCATTGTATGAGGTTAATAAAGCTTAATTCCCAAAGCAATCATATTACAGCCAATCTCACTAGTGAACCTAGATGCAAATATATTAAAGTATTAGCAGATCAAATCAGTGATGTATAAAAGAGGTAATAAATCATGACAAAGTCAGTCTAATTCCAGGGATACAGGAATGGTTTATCATTAGAGAACCAGTTCTTCGCATTAACAGTAAAGGAGAAAAACAATTATCATCTTAATGGATGCAGAAAAAGCATTTGATAAACTTCAACACTCAACGTGATGAAACAACATTTAGCAAAACAACATTTAGCAAAGTAAGAATAGAAATGATCTTTCTTAATCTGTTAAAGGGTATTTAACATACACCTAAAGTAAACATCATTCTTTTTTTTAAATTATTAACATATAATGTTTTATTTGCCCCAGGGGTACAGGTCTGTGAATCATCAGTCTTACACATTTCTGAGCACTCACCATAACACATACCCTCCCCAATGTCCATCACCCAGCCACCCTATCCCTATCCCCCCCAACCCCCAGCAACTCTCAGTTTGTTTTGTGAGATTAAGAGTCTCTTATGGTTTGTCTCCCTACCAATCCCATCTTAGTAAATATCATTCTTAATGGGGAAATGTCAGAAGCATTCCCTTTAACTGAGTAACAAGATAAGGATTCTATGATCACTGCTTCTATCCCACATTGTGCTGAAGATCAGTAAGACAAACACACAGACTGAAAGAAAGAGGAAGGAGGGAGGGAAGGAAGGAAGGAAAGAAAGAAAGAGAAAGAAAGAAAGAGAGAAAAAAGAAAGAGAGAGAGAGAAAGAAAGAGAAAGAAAGAAAGAAAGGAAAGAAAGAAAGAAAGAGAGAGAGAGAGAGAGGGAGGGAGGGAGGAAGGAAGAAAGGGAACCTAATATTTGAGCACAGAAGATCAAAACTATTATTCACAGATAATATAATTATCTAAAGAGAAAACCCTAAAGAACATAGCAAATTATGAGAAATAATAAGAGAGTTTAGCAAGGTCTCTAAATATGAGATGAATATGCAATAATATATTGCACTCCCAATACCAGCAACTAAGAGAAGAATATTTAAGATACTATTTACAATATATAGAGTGATGGCAATGACCTGGCTAGATTATATTTGATTTTTAGCTTATCCTTCAGTCTCCTGTCAATTGTGAGCCTTCCTTAAACCCTTCCAATAAATTCTCTTTTTGCCTGAAAACGGCTAGATTTGGAGTTTTGTTGCTTGGAAACACATATCCTGTACTTATGCTATATTACTTGATATTTGGAATAAAATATGTGTCAGGGTCCTCAAAATCAACCCCAAATTCAATGATTGGTAGGAGGAATCACAGGACTCTGTCTGCAGCTGTATTTATGGCTATGATTTATTACAGAGAAAGGATACAGAGCAAAATCAGCAGAGAGAAAAGGTGCAGGGGGTTTAGTCTGGAGGAAACCAGGCCCAAGCTTCCACCAGTCCTCTCCCAGTGGAGTAACACAGGACAACCTATTTCCCTCAACACCAAGTTATAAAAACCTGTCAAGCATTCTTTACCAGCAAAGCTCATGAGAAACTCTGTCCAGGGGTTTTATCAGGGGTTGGTTACCTAGGCACCTTCCGCCTTCTGGAACTTACTCAAATTCCAGACTTCCAGAAGGAAAGCAGGTGTTTAGCATAAACTATATTGTTTGCACAAATAGTTTAAGCACAATGAGCCACTCTTATCAGTTAGGGTGGTGAGAACCTTCGAAAAATCCAAGTTCCCAGATGCCAGCCAGGGGCCAACCTTGTAAGCAGGCCTTCGAAAGGATGGCTGTCAGACCTACTATGCTAGCTCTTTTCTGCCTAATGGGCATTCTTTCTGCCATATTGAATTGGATAGTTAATTTATTATAGCCACTTATCAATCCATTTACTTAGCTCTGGAATAATATCATTTATCATTGAATATATTTCATATTAACTTTTATGATATTACACAGTTTTAAAAAGCCAAATAATACTATGAGACCTAAAAATAAAACCAGAGAGGGATGCCCAGGTAGCTCAGTCTGTGAAGTGTTTGTCTTCAGCTCAGGTCATGATCCCAGAGTCCTGGGATCAAGTTCCACATCAGGCTCCCTGCTCAGTGGGGAGTCTGCTTCTCCCTCTCCCTGCCACTCCCCACACTGCTTCTGCTCTCTCTCTCTTTCTCTGAAATAAAATCTTTATAAATAAATAAATAAATAAATAAATAAATAAATAAATAAATAAATAAAATAAAACCAGAGATACTCGCTTCATCCCAACTCCTGCTCACCCAATTCAAAAGCAGCTATTTCAAACTCTTCTGTTGTTTCTTCCAGTATTTATCTTTCACTTCTAAGTAGCATGCCTTTACTGTTCTTGATCTCCTGATTTTATAGTATACATTATTGTCTTTCAACTACAGACAATGAGAATTGAACCCTCTTAGGTCTCCCACCGCTCACCTCATATTCCCAAAATTGTTTTATCATCATTTTTAGATACCTCTCTATTCTGTTTTCCACTATTATAATTACATAAACATTTGCAAATGAGCCACATTGGCTCAACTGAAGTTACATTTCTTTTTCATGTGAGTCGTCTTTCCTGGATTTAGTAAGTGCGTGTTTTAAAATTTGTATGTACATATTATTAAATTCATCTACAAACTCTCCATCAGTATTTAAAAACCTCCTGTCATATTGGACCATATGACATATGCTTCTGGTAATCTAGCCATTCCAATTGTTTCCAGGGTCCTCCCTCTGTCCTCCAACTCTAGTGGTTTTATTCCAGGGTGGTGCACAATTCTTCCCAGGATTTCCCTTTACCATAATCCTGGGGTTGCCTTTTGCTTCTTTCTTGTATTGGATCCATTTTATAGATCCCATGACTTTCATTTTTCTTGATTATTTTCTCCATCATTTTGTGGAAAGTGTCTTCCAATTGCTACCTGAGAAAAGATAAGTGAGAGCTTGCACGTCTGAAGATGTCTTTATATTATTTCCACACTTGATTGATATTTTGGCTAGACATAGACTTCTATAGGTAACACAACGTTCTCTCAGTGTTTGAAAGGGTTATTCTGTTGGCTTCCAGCTTGGTATCATTCTGATTCTTAGTTCTTTCTATGAGATCCATCTTTTTTCTTTCTTTCTTTT
This sequence comes from Ailurus styani, assembly GCA_002007465.1. Lineage (NCBI taxonomy): Eukaryota > Metazoa > Chordata > Mammalia > Carnivora > Ailuridae > Ailurus > Ailurus styani. The sequence continues at coordinate 2,099,904 of LNAC01000077.1, read as the reverse complement.
TTTAAAAGATTTTATTTATTTCACAGAGGGAGAGAGACCACAGGAGGCAGAGAGGCAGGCAGAGGGGCGGGGGGAAGCAGGCTCCCTGGCTGAGCAGGGAGCCCGATGCGGGCCTCGATCCCAGGACCCTGAGATCATGACCTGAGCCGAAAGCAGAGGCTTTAACCCACTGAGCCGCCCAGATCCATCTTTTTTCTCCAGAAGCTTTTAGGATCATCCCTTTTTCTAGTGCTGGTGTTGCTGTCTTAGGCTTTTTTTTTTTTTGCATTCATTGTACCAGAGCACTAAGGGAGACTTCATTCCGGTAAACTTAATTACCTTCCTTTCTGAGAAAATTTCTCACTTCTCTTTCTAGAATTACTCTACAGGAGATGTCAGGTTTCCCGAAGTCATCCTCAAATACTCTTTTCTGATTACTTTTCTATTTCTTTCTTCTCTCTGGGAGACTTCCTCAACTTCACGTCCCAAATGTCTTTTTATATCATTAAAAACCTTTCATACTTTCAATTTCAAGACTTTCCTCTTATTTTCTTTTTTGTCTCTCTCTCCCTGATAATATCATGTTCCCGTTTCATGGATGTTACTCTTTGAGGCTAAGATACTCATTTGTTTGTCAAGATTTTCTTGCTTCTCTACATTGACTGTTTTCCTTATGTTCCTTTGTTTTGGGCTCTTTCAAGAGATTTTTCTCATCTATCTGTTGGTTCTCTACTGTCTATTCAATTTTAAGAGGTTTAAATTTAAAAGGCTATTTAAAATTGTGTGTGTTTGGGTACGGTGAGGCAGTACTTAATATCTGGTGGGCTTCAGTATAAGGCAAAAATAACAGGCTGGATTTTTTTTTTTTTAAGATTTTATTATTTATTTGACCGAGAGAGGGAGCACAAGCAGGGGGGAGTGGGAGAGGGAGAAGCAGGCTTCCTAATGCAGGGCTCGATCCCAGGACCCTGGGATCATAACTCGAGATGAAGGCAGATGATTAAAGACTGAGCCACCCAGGCGCCCCTGTTTTTTTTTTTTTTTTATTAGAGATGTTACACTATCACAATTCATAACTGGGTTTTTTCTCTACTTTCAGAGAGGAATCCTGGAATTCTCTAATGTCTTCTAATCTATGGCTTCTGAAACTTTAATATGCATATGAATCACATGGGGAAATCCTGTTAGAATGCAGGTTTTGGTTTGTTAGGTCTGGGGTGGGGCCTGAGACTGGGCATTTCTAACCAGCTCCCAGGGGACGCCAATAGTACTGGTTCTTGGATAACAGTTTGAGAATCATGGCTGTCATATAAACTCGGCTTCCAGTGTTCTCAAATATGAGGGGGGAAAGGGCAGGGCCACTGAGGATTTTGATCTCATGAAAAAATTAGAAAAAAAAAGAAAACATTTTTTTTAAATCCCCCACTGAAAAAATGGGTGGGCTAAAAATGTTTTCTTGGGATTTTTTTTCTCAGCCCCCTTCTGGACCACAAGTCCCAGCAATTTGTGCCAGCTTTCCCCTTTCTCTTTATCAGCCCTGAGAAGGGAAATGGGGTGGGGAAAGGGTCGTCTCACCGTTCATTATGTAGAGCTTCATTTTAATACCCATTTTCAAAATGGCATTTCATCCCTGCCGTCTTTGGTAACTGTTAAACTACGTCCCAAGTCCAGATCTCTTTATTTCAATTTCTTGAGATGGTAAATGTCCAAGGAGTTAGTGGGGAGATCTAATTGCTCCTTTAACAGATTTTTCAGCCAATTCTACCATCAGGTCTATTCTCCCAGTTAACCACGCCCATCCCTCCTTCAGAGGTTATCTGTGGTCTATGCAGTCTCCTACTCATTTATTTATTTTATTTTATTTTATTTTATTTTATTTTATTTATTTTATTTTATTTTATATTTTATTTTATTATTTTATTTTATTTTATTTTATTTTATTTTATTTTATTTTATTTTATTTTATTTTATTTTTTCAGTGACCCAAGATACATTGTTTATGCACCACACCCAGTGCTCCATGCAAAACATGCCCTCCTTAATACTCACCACCAGGCTCACTCCTCCCCCCTCCCCCCTGATTTACCCCAGTTCACTTTCCTTTCCTTCCCCTAGAGTCCAGTCTCCTACTTCTAAGCCTTTATAGAGGTGTAATGTGAGTCAGGTTTTTACCGGCTCTTTTTGCAGACTTATTTTAGCTTTTTCTGATTTGTTCATTCATCTACTTCCATTCTTCAAAATTTTACTGATAATTCTCATCCGCTATTCCCCCAATCTCTTAGTTCTTGGGGACTTTTTTTTTTTACCCTTTTCTAACATATTAATAAAGTTTTAGGGATAAATGCATGTGTTTAATCCAAGCATTCTAACCATCCATCATTAAACTTTTCCAGAAATGTCTCCCTCTCATGGTAGAGTACCACAGTGTAGAAGGTAGATTGAGTTTAAATCTACCTTCATTTCATTGCTTATTTGTTCCACCTTTACACTGCTCCTATTCCTTATTTTCTTTGTGGTTGGTTATTTTATTATTTCTTTTTTCCCTTTTACTAGTTTGTGAGTTATGTCTTTTTTTTTTCATTCTCTTAATGGTCAGTCTAAAAATTACAACAGGTATTCTTTTTCAACTCAACTGTGGTACAGTTTACATAAAATAAGCTACAACTATTCAGTAGCGTGAAGACTTCTGACAAATGTTTCTCCATCACCGCAATCAACCTACAGATTATTTCCATCACTTCCAAAAGTTCCCTCATGCGCCTTTATTGTCAGTCCTCTCTTCCACTTGTGGGCAGCTACCAATCTTTCTGTCACTATAGATTTTGCATTTTCAACAATTTCATGTAAATGGAATCATACTTTGTTACAATAGGTATTCTTGACTAATCAAAGGGTGATATTAATCTTTGAACTTTTCCCTTTTCCCAGACAATTCAAGGATCTTAAAAGACTTTTATCCTGGAATTCTCTAATATGCTGTAATCCACTGCTTCTTAACGTTGATCTGCATATTTTATCAGTCCGAGTTATCCAGAGAAATAGTATGTTTGTACATGTATGTATACATGGCTATGCATATAGGTGTATATACGTATATAGAGATGAGGATATTATAAGAATTGGATTAAGCGATTATGGAAGCCCAGAAATCTCATAATCCATCATCTGCAAGCTGGAGAACCAGGGATGCCAGTGGTATAGTTCAGTCCAAGTCCCAAGGCCCAGTAACCAGGAGCACCAATGTCCATGGATAGGAGAAGATGATGTCCCAGATCAAGCAGAGAGTAAATTTGACCTTCCTCTACCTTTTTGTCCTCTTCAGGTCTTCAACAGATTGAATGATGCCCATCCACATTGGTGAAGGTGCTCTTTACTCAGCCTACTGATTTAAATGCTAATCTCTTCTGGAAATGCCCTCACAGATGCACCCAGGAATGATGTTTTACCAGCTCTCTGGGCATCCCTTAGTCCAGTCAAGTTGTTGCATAAAATTAGTCATTATATATATATACATAATAAGCACTTTACATATATATGCACACATATATATGCATGCATACATACATATATATGTAAAGCACTAAACATATATATATATAATGGTTAATTTTATTCATCAACTTGCATAATATATATATATTTTATTATATATATTTTATATGTTTTTATTATATATATTTTATATATATTTTATTTTATATATATATATCTCATCTAGGGGAGGATCATGTAAAATGTAGATTCTAGCTTAGTAGGTGCCATTGTTTTTGTGTATTTTCCCTCTCTTTGTAAAATTCTAAAATAGATGACAACTTGCTGGGTTGGTTCTTTTGCTAAAATATGGAAATAACTTATATTTTATGGTGTCCTGACTTTACTCTGATTAAGAGTTCAGGATTTAATGAGAACGCTAATTAAAGGCTGAAATGAAAAGACATTAAACCAGTCTGAACAATTTACACTTGCCACAAACTATTTACTTTCAGGCCTGTGGTTAAGCATTCTACTGAGTATATGGTAAGTATTCCAGAATTCAAGTCCAAAGAGAATAACGTAAGCCATACTAGATCGATAATTTAAGCCATATTATTCCATACTCTTCTCACCTGACTAGATGTTCAAGTACTAGATGTTCAACTATTCAAGTCATTCCTGTTCTAAAAATCATCAGGGACTACTGCCCCTTCACATCCAGTTCCCTACCTACCAGTATCCACACTCTAACTTTATTTTTATCTTTCCAGCCTTTTCTCTCACATCTCCCATTTTTAGGTTAAATGGGGGTAACCCACTGTTCCCTGAATCAGTCTTACGGTGTTCCTTTCACTTTTCTTTGCTTATGCTGGTGCTTAGCATATACCATCCTCCTAGTTGACATTCAACGCAAATGTTAAGGTGGAGCTCAAATGGCACCTTGTTCACAGGACTTTCCCTCTTCTCTCTTCTCTAAATCCTCATGCTACTTTGCTTGTATCTCTCTGGAGTGGCTTATATGCTGTATGTATGTTTATTAATACACTTGCTTTAGTCCTCTGATTAGACTTGCAGTGCCTTCAGGCCTGAAAACATGGCCTTTTCACCTTTGTGGTCTTCACAAGCATAAAATAGAAACTTACCTGCAGCTCACAAAAAATTTTTGAATGAATTATGTATTTTCGTGTGACCAAAAGAGACTCCAGAAAACTTAAGCTGACTTATCACTTTGTCAATCCTTAGGCCCACAGACCCAACAGGGGCTCCTATGTAATCTTTTGCTACCTCTTAATTCTTAATTGTAGCAACACTGTAAATGCCTCCTAAGTCTGAACTTGGATGACCTTCTCCTTTGTTCCTATTTTCAACCAGCCATCAAATTATTGATCTGTCTCCTGATTTCTTTCTTTCCTTTTTCCCCCCTAAGATTCTATTTATTTTTTTGAGAGAGAGAAAGAATGAGCAGGGGAAAGGAAAGGCGCAGAGGGAGAAGCAGGCTCCCCTCCGAGCAGGCAGGGCTTGAATTCAGGACGCTGGGATCATGACCTGAGCCGAAGGCAGATGCTTAACCAACTGAGCCACCCAGCTGCCCTGTCTATTGATTTCTGATTTGAATTTTCCTTTCCCTCCTCTTTCTCTACCATCCCTTCTATCATTCTGGTTAATGTCCTTTTATTGTCTTAATACCCAATTACTTATAGTAAATTCTTCCCGGTTTACCTAATACTATTCCTAGCTCTAGTTTATCCTATACACAATGGGGACCATAATAATAATAATTTGAGTTAATAAACTGATAATGAGAAATAGGTCCATGTATATTGGACCTGTTTTGTATATGTGCCCACTGTATCTTTGGAGAATCACCTCCTGCACGTGTCTTCTGGTTCTAGTAATGGACAATGGCCAGACTTCATCAGAGTATCATGTCTTTCTGGTCACAGTTATCAGTTCAGGTTGGCTGAGAGACTGCTAGAGACAGTATCCTGATGATGTAATTTGAGTCTTTTGGCTTTGCCTAAAGCCAGATATACTCCTGGACTTTCTGGTTATGTGAGTCAATAGATTTCCTTTACTAAACTAATTTGAGTTTGTTTTCTAAGCGCAACAACGATTTTTGATAATACAGTATGTAAAGCACTAAGCATACTACTTTGCACAGAAGTATTAGGTATTGTTTTTATTATCCTTATACCCTTACCATATCCCATATCCAATTCAACCTTTTCTTAACATCTGCCCATACAGACCAGCTAGAATAATTTCCTTATTATTCCCTGCATATTGTTCCTTTGCCTGGGCTGCCCTGCCACCAACCTAATAATGTCATTCTATACTCTTTTCACCAATTCACATCCATCACTATTTAGAATCTGGCTAAAAAAAAGCCTCCCATCTTCCATTTGAATAATGGAGCTCCACACTATTCACTGCCTTATCTAATTTCTCCTGCATGTGTTTTCTAGTTATTTCTAGCTTGCTTCTTGATTGTACATTACTCAAGGCAAGGAAAAATATGATCGCTGGAAACTTTTTAGGTTGAGATTTTGTCATTATTTTCCAAAGCAACTTGTCCAGGGTTGGACACACAGTAGGTGTTCAGTAAGTGTCTGCTATAGGAATAAACGAATGGAATTAAATTTAGAAGGTGTGATAGTCAATTTTTTTTTAAGATTTTATTTATTTATTTCACAGAGGGAGAGAGATCACAAGGAGGCAGAGAGGCAGGCAGACAGAGAGAGGGGGAAGCGGGCTCCCCGCTGAGCAGGGAGCCCGATGCGGGCCTCGATCCCAGGACCCTGAGATCATGACTTGAGCCGAAAGCAGAGGCTTTAACCCACTGAGCCACCCAGGCGCCCTGTGATAGTCAATTTAAAGCCTGTTGTTAGCCTAAGCTTCTTCCTTTTTCTATGCAAACATTATATTCTTAAACCATTTTCATTATGGCATAAAAATATCATAATGATTCCAACCTCAAACATTCTTCCCATTTATGGTTTCATATTTCTTTTGGCCAAGGTCTAAGGAAGGAATATTCTTTTAAGATAATGTAACAATCAATCAAAGACTTTTTTCTCTCATTGTACATATTTTATTAATCCAGTAGTATTGCATTTGACCCTTCAGGGGTTTCTTGCCTTGGTAAACTAATGATAATAATAAAGCATTGACAAAGATACCCTGAGATGGTGAAAAAAAAATTGAGGGGGGAAATTTTTATATTCTCATTTTCTTCTTTTGATCTAAATGGTAAAATATGCTCCTACTCCAAGTAAGTTAGTTTCTACTCAAAAATGCAAAATTTTGAAAAACTACTGTTTGTAAACAAAGGTCTGTGCCTGTGTTTGTTGAACTTAATTACTATATGGGTTAATGGAAGGGCTGAAGGCTAGTGAATTTAAACTCTTTAAAATAGCTAAAGATTCAAGTTAATTAAATTTAATACCTCTGGGATTTTTGATACACATTCTAAATTTGTTTTTAATGACAAAATTGTCCCACATTACATTTAAGATTACATCATTGTGAACTGGTTATGTGTGGAGTTACACTAACAGAAACCAATCCCAGATGTCAAAAATAAGTAAATAAAAGTCAGAAAACAAATTATAGTTGTCCTCAACAACTGCAATGTTACCATTGGGAAAGTAGAAGTTGAAAACAGAAGAGAAACACGCCATTGAATAAGGTCTTACTATGAAAACTTTGAATAGAAAGACCTGGAAATCCAATGAATTAACTTCGTGCTTTTTCAAGAGCATTTAAATCATTCCTTTATACTTACTGTTGCAAGTGAAAACCAATGCATTTTCCCAAGATATCTTATTCATTAAGTTTAGTGGAAAAAGATAGCTCCCAATCACACAAATGGGAACTGTGCTAAATAAATTTTGTGAACATTTACCAAGAAATAAAAATTACTAGTCACATGTATAAATGGATATAGTTCATATCTTAAAAGAACAAGGAATGAAATTCAGTATTCTTGTTTCTTTTAGTCTTCAGGGTTCCTCCCCCCTTAACTAAAAGTAATTGTAGTATTCTCTTGCCTCTGGGGCTTTCCCTTCCACAATTAATCATCCGTTATCTACACCTTCCCTCCAAATGATTAGTCCCCCTAGCTTTAGAACACTTGACATTAATTCATACTCCCTCATCATCACAGTTTTCAAAACATTGCCCGGCCTTTGGATAGCTCCACAAGACACTCCCTTTTCTTTCAGAAAATTGTCTAAAGGAAGAATTTTTGCTATCACTGTTATCACTTTTACAAGGTGCTACCATGTAATCGGAAAAACATCTTTGTAATACAAATTAGCTTCCTTTCACCAAATTTTCAAATTCGAAACACAATTTTTTAAACTCCTTAGGATAATGAACACCTATACTTCAAAAGTAGCAATACGCTCCATCTAAACATTTGGAAGACTTGCATCCTAAGACTATCTTTCATCCTCTGACTCTAGAATCAGTGTCCTTGATCATCAGAACCAAGCAAGAAATTGTGAGAAGTCTCACTAAGCTACACCACCAGCGCGGGCAGAGGAAACGCTTTCAAAATATGTCATTCATCTTCCCATTTAAAGGCAGTCTATCCATACATCTTTTATACACATCACTAAATATTGGTACTTAAGACTTCAGTCATATGAGGTAAGCTTTCTGATTTATAGGTGAAGGGGGGGGTGGCAAAGAAGTCGTCTCCTCTTCTTATTTACTTATCGAAACAAAGCCAGTCTGATTACATCTGAAAGTCTGAAGTTGCCATTTGTCAAGTCTTTTAGAAAGCCGCTTATTGCATTAAATTAACCGATTCCTAGCCAAATCAGGTTTAAGGAGAATGTTTCCCATGTCTACAGTGACAAACGAGTTACCAGACGTCCTTAAGTAGACTGTCAAACTTTTATGTTTACTCTTTTTAAACACATCAGTGAGAGACTAGCACAGAACGAAAAGTCAGGTCTGTTTCTTGAGAAGGATGTCCTACGGGGAACAAGACGCTCACCTGTACACAACGGTGGGTCTTTTCCGGCTGTCCTCACTGGGGGAGGGGATGGACATCGCCAGACCTTTGTCCTCCGGACCCGAGCAGGGCCGGGGAGGGAGAGCGACTTTCTGGGAGTAGTGCAGGCACCTGCACCCCAAGAAACTACAGGCCGGTTTTGACTCCAACGACTGCCCTGGCTTAACCTCTGGAGGGGCTCTCTCGCGCGGGGAGGGGGTTTGTTGCCCCAAACCGTAGTCCCCTCTCCCGCAGGGACAGGGACGGGGGACGACTGACCACTCTGAAGAGTTAGGGAATCCCCGTCTTTCCCAACCAGACCCCAACGTCCCCCGCTCCCCTGCGGGGCTGGCCCCGCGACGGGGGCTGGGCTGGGGTGAGCCTTGGCCACGGCGGGCGCAGACCCCGTCTCTGCTCTGCGCCCCTGCCGCGTCCGCACCGCCACCGTGAGGCAGAGCCGGGGACGGTGCCCCGTGGCGGCGGCGGCTCC
>LNAC01000077.1:2049886-2090243 GCA_002007465.1 Ailurus styani | reverse complement strand
GCCGGGCCCCGCCCCCGCCATGTTCTCCGATTGGTCAGACCAGAGGAGGGTTCCACCCCCTGAGCGGCGCTTGCCCCCCCGTTTTCTCCTGACGGGCAGGTGAGACGACCAATGGGCGCTCGCCTCTCTGCCCCGCTGGTTCGCTGGCGCTAGCTTTCTCTGTCTGAGGGTCGGACTTCGCGTCAGTCTGTCTCTGGCGCGCTCGCCCCCTCCTCTCAGGGGAGGAGATGTTATTTCCCTCCTTTCTCCTCGGAAGGGTCAAGATTCTTCTGGAAGAGGTGCCCCTTTAAAGGAGCAGGAGCCTTGGCTGGGGCTCTCCCCTGTCTCCTGAGTCTCTCGTGGGGGTACAGGGGATACAGCCTAATAATTGCAGAAACTCCTCGTTCTTTGGGGACCTGGGTAGGGTGGACGAGTGGGGGCTTAGGGGGTTCTGAGGAGACCTGGGGGTGTTGGGGATATTTGGAGGTGTGTTTGTGGGAAGGGCTGTGTGGGTTGAGAAAATCCCGCCAAAAAATTGGACTATAAGCTCCCTGTGGGCGAAACTCCTCAGCAACAGCCCTTCCCTCTCCTGAATTTGCCCCCCAGTACCTAGAGGCTTGGGTAGGACCCACAAGGTTTTCCACAGATACTTGCTGCTTGGGTGAGGGCTGACCCAGGCTGCCAAAGAGGTAGCAGGTAGGGAGGAAGAATACACAGCGCTTTAACAAAGGAGGCTCCACACCCTCTGTCTAAACTATTTCAGGTTAGTGTGGAGGTAGATTTTCACACCTTTGCAAGAATCTCCCTTCCCATGAGGGTGTGGGGACCATGAAGCAGGTCTTTTGGCCTGGGCTACCCCCCAGGGAGTTGGCATTTGTCAGGCACATAGTGGCCAAGGGCCTCTGGAACCTGGACAGAATTGCTGTGATGATTCTTTTGCCTTTTGTTCCAAATAGGGTGTGCGCCTGCCTGACACTATTCCTCAGCCAAGTTGTTTTTTTGTTTGTTTGTTTCAGTCACACTTTGGGATTGGAAAGCCTTTTAAGTAAGGATGTTAATAATACCTTATTAACGTATAGCAACGCTTAAGAGGTAGATTTTATTTTCATTTTACTGGTGGAGTCTGGAGGCACAGAGAGATTAAGTGACTTTCTCCGGGTCACACAGGGCCAAGACTAGAACCTAAGAGCCTCACGGAGCATCATTTTGTACTGGAACATAGCATCTCTGTGGTGATCTTCCCAGTGAGATGAGTTCAACACATCATCTGGTTTTGAACTGTAGGTTTATCACTTAACTACCTTTGGGTTGAGTGACACCTTTTGGGGCTTGTTTCTTCATCTTTAAAATGGAGATGATAGTATCTTCTACCTCCCAAACTAGTTGGGAGAAATTTTAAAAGTAAAAGGGATTGGGCCACCTGGCTGACACAGTTGGTGGAGCATGCGACTCTTGATCTCAGAGTTGTGAGTTCAAGCCCAACGTTGGGGGTAGAGACTACTTAGAAATGTTTTAAAAAATAATATCTTTTAAAAAAAGTAAAAGGGATTTATAGTTTGCAAAAGTGCTAAATTATCATCATCTCTGCTTTATAGATAAAGATGGTAGGTAGATCCTGCAACCAAGGTGACAAACTTTTTTTCTCTTTGAAATCCTCACACTGTTCATACCTTTCCAAGTCTCTGCCCACACCTTGGCCACACCATATCCCCTAATGTCTTTCCTGGTAGTGGTGGCCTCAGTAAACTGCTTCCATAGCTCCTTATGAGCTTGTCATAGTTCCCTTTACCCAGAGAGTGACGTGGGAAACTTTAGGGCTTTCTCCTTGCTGCACGAGGGTAGACTAGATGTGAGTATTTGGGGAGAGAGGAACTTTTGAGGAAACAGAATGCTTTGAGAGTTTACCTCAGATATTTTCCCAGTCACCTTGGCCGTAGGTCCAGTGAGGGTTCCAGATAGGCCACTTAAAACTCAGTGCCACTTGGGGCCACTCCTAGAGCTTCCCGTGTTTCTGCTTAGAGATGTTCTAGCCAGTGAATCCTGAACGCTGACTTTCCCAGAGGAAACCCTGCATACTGTAGTTTGAAGTCTTTAGACTGCACACAGAAAACGTTTCAGGTGCCTTTGGCTCCTCATTCCTGGGCGTGGTCAGGGGATAGGATTTTTTGATCATTGTAAGGTGGGTTGGGAGAGGGCTCTAGACCTATGAGCTTTTGAGCCTATGATGGGGCCACTGGTCATGTACAGAGCTTGCAAGCGCATACTATTCTTGTTTTCTTTTTTTCTGAACCCTTGACCTCCCCCTCCTTTTCCATAGTTAGCTATCCCACAGCCTTATGTACATCGTTAGAACTTTAGATGTCTCCCCATGTTGTATTGTAATGATCTCTTTACTTTTCTGTCCCTTCAATTAGATGGAGCACCTGGAGGGCAGGGATCATGCATGTTGCATTTCTTTCATGCAGCTAATACTTATTGCGTGCTTACTTAGGAGCCAGGGACCATTCCAGGTGCTGGAGATACAGTGGTGAACAAGATAGACAAAAACATTTCACCTTATGAAGCTTACATTTTAATGGAAGGAAGCATTCATGATAAATAGGCAAATTACACAGCATAATAAAAAACGGTGAGTGTTATAGTGAAAAAGCAGAATGAAAGATTGCTGGTGGAGGAACGAGGTTTGCAGTTTTAGAGGAGTGGTCGGAGAGGCTTTCATTGAGAAGCAACATTTATGAAAAAACGAAGGAGCAAAGCTGTGTGGATGTCTGAGGGGCAGGATGTTCAGACGGAGGAAAGAGATAGTCTTTTTTCTTGGTGGCCACTCAGTCAGATGGAAAGGTGAATGAGTGCATGCTTGAACCTTCAGCTCAGTCTCCTGGTTTCTCCTTAGGCCTGTCCCCTTGGTTCCCAGGTGCCATGAGGAAGCCTCGCCGGAAGTCGCGGCAGAATGCCGAGGGCCGGCGCTCCCCATCCCCCTACAGTCTGAAGTGCTCACCTACTCGGGAGACCTTGACATATGCCCAGGCCCAGCGGATTGTCGAAGTGGACATTGACGGACGCCTGCATCGAATCAGCATCTATGACCCACTCAAGATCATCACAGAGGATGAACTGACTGCCCAGGACATCACCGAATGCAATAGCAACAAGGAAAACAGTGAGCAGCCTCAGTTCCCTGGCAAGTCCAAAAAACCCTCTTCCAAGGGGAAGAAGAAGGAGTCCTGTTCCAAGCATGCGTCCGGCACTTCCTTCCACCTCCCACAACCCAGCTTTCGCATGGTGGACTCAGGCAGCCAGCCGGAAGCCCCCCCACTGCCTGCTGCCTACTACCGCTACATCGAGAAGCCACCCGAAGACCTGGATGCAGAGGTAGAGTATGACATGGATGAGGAGGACCTTGCCTGGCTGGACATGGTGAATGAGAAGCGGCGTGTAGATGGTCACAGTTTGGTGTCAGCAGACACCTTTGAGCTGCTGGTAGACCGGCTTGAGAAGGAGTCATACTTGGAGAGTCGCAGCAGTGGGGCCCAGCAGTCACTTATTGACGAAGACGCCTTTTGCTGTGTGTGCCTGGATGACGAATGCCACAACAGCAATGTCATTCTCTTCTGTGACATCTGCAACCTGGCTGTACACCAGGAGTGCTACGGTGTCCCCTACATCCCCGAGGGCCAGTGGCTTTGCCGTTGCTGCCTGCAGTCTCCCTCCCGGCCTGTGGATTGCGTCCTCTGCCCCAATAAGGGCGGCGCCTTCAAACAGACCAGCGATGGGCACTGGGCGCACGTGGTGTGTGCCATCTGGATCCCTGAAGTCTGCTTCGCTAACACCGTGTTCCTGGAGCCCATTGAGGGCATCGACAACATCCCGCCTGCCCGCTGGAAACTCACCTGCTATATCTGCAAGCAGAAGGGGCTGGGGGCAGCCATCCAGTGCCATAAGGTGAACTGCTACACAGCCTTCCATGTGACATGTGCACAGCGGGCTGGGCTCTTCATGAAGATTGAGCCCATGCGTGAGACCAGCCTCAACGGCACCATCTTCACAGTACGCAAGACCGCCTACTGTGAGGCCCACTCGCCGCCAGGTGCTGCCACTGCTAGGAGAAAGGGGGACTCCCCTGGGCGCCTCAGTGAGGCTGGGGATGAGGAAGGGCTGCAGGAAGGCTGTGAAGAGGAGGAAGAGAAGGAAGAGGTAGAAGAAGAGGAGGAAGATGAAGGCCAAGGTGGGGTAGGTGGTCCCCTCAAGGGGGCGCCCAAGAAGAACAAGATGACTTTGAAGCAGAAGATCAAGAAGGAGCCAGAGGAAGTGGGCCGAGATACGCCTTCCACTGTCCCTATGGTCACTGTCCCACAGATACCCTCATATAGGTAAGCCTACTCAGGAGGGCTTCCCATGGACTGATGGTTTCTTCTTGGGCTGGTGTTGGCCCTGAGCCAGGACCTCCTTCCCCAAGCGTGGTTGGTGAACGTTTATTCTCTTCTGTGTCCTCAAATTTAGACTTCTCCTTTGGACCCTGGTCTGGTTTGTGGTTTTAATTGTGCCCTGAGAGCAATGTGTTTCCTTTGCTTCAAGGTGAGACAAACAGTTAAGTTGCTTAGAAACCCAGGTGAAGGGTGTCTAAGGCAGTATTTTTCAACAGGTGCACAAGTGGCATTTGGGACAGGATAATTCTTCATTATTAGGACCGTCCCATACAATTCTCAGTGTTTAGCATCACTGATCTTTGTCTGTCAGTGCCATTTTCATCCCCTCCCTCATTGCGTGGTGTTTGTGACAAACTCAGACACTCCCCACGTATGTTACCAAAAACCTCTGTGCGGATAGAACCGAGAACCACTGTTTCAAGGAGTCACTATGGGTCTCTGTTGTCCAGAAAGCTCTGTTCTAGGAATGATGGGACTTAGTGTGAGGGGGTGGTGGTGGTGTGGGAAAGACATGCTGTTTCTCTTCTTGAGAAGCTTTTAGATTTAGGAGAAAGAGGCTCACTCGGTTCAGCTGTATAGCTAAGCCACCTTGGTCCCTACTGAGTTTATAGAGGGACCGTTGTACCTTTTTTTAACCATCAGAGAAATAGTTGTTGGAGGGCAGAAAAGCAAAAGACCAGGAAGATTTTCCAGTGGATGCTCATCTCAAGGGTGATATTCTTTAGAAAGTAAATAGTATTAGAGCAGGAAGGAATCTTGGAGATTATTGATCTAATGTAGTCCTTGCACCTTCTCCCACACCCCCAGATGAAGAAACTGCAGCCACAGGAGGTAAAGTTGTTCACTCCTTTGTTCATTCAATGAGGTGTTTATTGAGCACTTGCTATATGCCAAGTCCTGTTCAAAGGGCTGGAACCAGGTGGGAAGCATAGAACCTAACCACAAGCTGGGGCTCATGATGCCTCCAGGCTCTATTCCTGTTGTCTGTTTCTCTTGTTGAAAAGGATGGGGAGGAAAGAGTGCTGGAGGATAGCGGCGGAATGAGTTGTTATAAGGGGAACAGACACCCAGACTTATCAGTCTGGGAAGGAGGCACAAGAGTGGAGAAGAGTAGGAGGGGAAAGGCTCTTGTGGCGATCCATGGCTGGAGTTAGAATTCAGTCATTTGGAACTGTCTTCTAGTCACAGAGCTATTGTAGGCTACGCTCTTCCCTGTCATTGAGTTGGTCCGTGCTTAGTAACATCTGTAGGGTGGCTGTGCCCTGAGACTAGACTTTTGGTTGTCACGTTTGCTCTGATAAATGTGTCTTGCAAGAGCCAGCATAGCACGCGGGCTAAGAAAAAACCAGACAGACCCACTTTTGAATCTTCCTGTTACTACCTGTGTGACCTTTGGCAGGTTACTTCTTTAAGCCTTATTTCTTTGTAAATGAGCCTCATAGGGTTGTTGGAGAAATAAATGAGATGATATAAGTAAAGCACTTAGCACAGTGCCTGGTAAATAGTAAGTGCTCAATAAATGGTGACTACTGCTGCTGCTGCTTTTTATTATTCTTTTCCCTACCTGCACAGATGCTGTGGGAACCCTCCATGGCCAAGAGGTTGTAGAGGGAGGGGGCTGCCTGCATCTGGGCAGGTGTGCTTGGCATGGGCATTGGTGGGGGATCTGTTCTTTGGGGAAAGGCCTAGGCCTTGATTTCGTAAGCTTGGCTTTGGGGCAGGAATGTCTGACTGGAAAGGCGCAGGGCCTGGGTGAGCAATGTCCGGCCCACCATGCCCATCCTTAGTTTCTGCTTGTTTAGCCACACTTATCTTCCTTTCAGTGGAGTGATGTGAAGAGAAAAAGTGGAGGAAACTCAACAGGGGCATGGAGGCCTTTCTTCCTCTATGGAGAACCAACTTTGGGACACAGGATGGTATAGCAGAGAGATCATCGATTCATATCCCATCCAGCTCCACCAGCTTTCTAGCTGCATTGGTGACTTTGACAGTTCATCCAGCCTCTGTTTCTAAGCTGCCTTTCCATCTTTTGTTACCTTGAGACTAATGTTACCCACCTTGCAACAAGGCTACTAGGATAAAGATTATAGGCTCTCATTAATTCCTACCCCTTTTGCTCCCACCCTTTTCCACCCTCCACCCCCCACCCACGTATTACTGGCTTAAATCCTGACCTTAAGACTTCTCTATTGGGTTAGTTTAGCCAGCTAAGTTTTCAGATTTTCCTTCCTCTTATCCAGTTTTTTTTTTTTTGTTTTTTTGTTTCTTGTTTTTTGTTTTTGCATTTGGTTCAAAATAGACATTTTTAGGCTGCTGAGATCTTTAATGAAAAACCAGAGGTCAGACAGCTCCAAGATGTTATATCTGAGCTCAGAAAACAGTAGCCTTGTGTACTTCTACTAGTTTCCCTTCCAGCTTGCCTATGGACTATTCCCCAGTCTGGGGGGACCCTCATCCACCGGGCAGAGGAAGTAGTGACCATTGCCCATGGTTTACTCAAGTTCCTGCTCTCTTTTGCTGCCTTTATCAAGAATTCAGGGCACAGGCCTGTTTCTCAGGAGTCCAGGACTGCAGGAAACAGGGTTCGTGGGAGAGTGTTCTTTTGGAGAATCAGTACTGTAAGGTAGGAAATGGAAAATCAAGTGATAAATCTATCTCATGCTGAATCTGAGCTGCTTAACTTTGCTGTCTTTTTTTTAAGCCTGTCTCTGAGGTGAGGCATTTGGCCACTTTATTCTTCCTTTATGTGTAAGGTTCAGAAATGAAACAGGGTCTAAAAGGAGACTGTAATCAGGGCTGCCCACTGACCTTGTCTTTCACTTCCCTGTGCCTCTACTCAAGGTTGAACAAGATCTGTAGTGGTCTCTCCTTTCAGAGGAAAAACCAATTCATACAGCGGCTTCACAACTACTGGCTATTGAAGCGGCAGGCACGGAATGGCGTCCCCCTCATCCGGCGCCTGCACTCCCACCTGCAGTCCCAAAGAAACGCCGAGCAGGTAAGTGAAGTGATTGAAGGTGCTGGAGGAGGTGGAGTGTGAAGGAGAAGGAGGGATGGTTGGGGCCTTCCCGGAGCCCTCTGCACAGCCTTTGCCTGTAGGCAGTCACTCCTCCAGGTGGCAACTCCCAGGAATGACCTCCAGCATGTAGAGTTCTTGATCTCAGACAGCAGCTCCTCCTGGATGGGAGAGGCTTGACTTTGAAGCAAATTCTAGGGGAGAGTGGACAGCAAGCCCAGCTTTCCATATACATGGGGGAAAACCTCATAGACATGGCAGAAAGGAAGAAGTGGGTTGATGAGGGCCAGGTGGCCGCGTTGCATAAATTAGGACAAGGAGCACTTTGCTTAAAACAATATACTGACATCTGCCAAAAAATTTTTCATAGAAGACACACAAACATGCCATCTAAGTTATAGCACAGAGCTTGGCCAGTTGTGGGGGCCTTTTAGCTACGGAGCTCCTGCACGTTAAGTGTTTACTGAGTTGGTTGGAGGCCTCCTGGGTTTTTTTTTTCTTTTTCTTTTTCTTTTTTTTTTTAACCACTTTTAGTTCTTTTTCCATCTTCACTTGCTCCATTATTTCTGCCTTTTAATATTTCCACACCACCACCCCAGAGATGAAGCAGTCTTTTATGTGACTCTGATGCCCTCTGGGTGCCATCTGATTTCACTTTTGCCTTTTGTAACTTAAGTCCTAAAGTGCAAGTCTGTGTCTGGTCCCTCCTTAAAGTGGTCCGTCTGCTCCCTAGAACATCAGCTGCCTCCTTCCAGCCCAGTAAAGCCGTACCTCATCTTCTGCCTGTAGTGGCTGTTGGGCTGCATTTGACACCATATATCACCTTGTCTTAGAGCTTCTCTATGACCCCATTTCCCTCCTCCTCCATGTGGCTGACAGTACCTTGTGCTAACCCAACTTTTTACTCCTCTGTAGTAACATTCCCGGGGGGCTCTACTGCCTGCCCATTTGCTGGGAGAGCTTTTACACTCTCATAGTTGTAAATAAGTGTGGCAATAGCTCCGTGTTTCTTGTCTTGTCCTCTTCCCTTTTTTCTGCCCTCAGTCCATCTGGGCCAGGGCACCCACAGATGTCCATGTAGATATTGTTTCCTAGAATTCAGATATTGGAAGCTGAATTCTTCATCTTCCTTCCTCTTGGTAAATGTATTCTCCCCCCCTCCTTTTTTTTTTTTTTAAAGATTTATTTGAGAGAGAGCAAGGGGAGGGGCAGAGGGAGAGAATCCTCAAGGAGACTCCCCGCTGATTGCGGAGCCCGACATGGGGCTTGATCCCATGAGACCATAACCTGAGCGGAAATCAAGAGCTGGACGCTTAACTGACTGGGCCACCCAGTGGCCCCTCCCCATTATTGACATGGATCCTTCTCTCTCCTAACCTCCAACATTCCCCATCTTGGAGTTACTTTTGATTTTTCCCTCCATAACAAGCCACAGTCAATCAGATCTTATGCTGTTTTGGGAGGAGTTTATCGGTGTATGGTTCTTTGTTCCCATTCTTCAGCTCCTCTCCTCACCTATGCCCCCTGTCCCCTTAATTTCAGCAATAGCTTTCTTGGGAGCCTTCCACCTCTGATTCTTTCTTTGCTGTGCCACTGATATTGTCTTAATCACACACTGTTTTCCAGAGTATATTCCTTTTCCAGAATATATTCCCCTTTCCAGGAAGGCCACATCCAGGTTCCTTTGCCTATAGTTGAGGCTTCTTATCAGCTGAATCCTGGATATTCCTTGGCTTTTGTGGTTCTCCAGATGCTCTGCTCTGGCTAGGCCATTTTTTTTCACCAAGCAAAGAGTCACTAATTCTGCCTTCACACTTCTTCCCTATGGTCTCTTTGGTTCCAGCAGAGGCCTTCCTTACTGTTTTGTTCACCTATGTCCATCACCATGTGAAATCCTAGTAAGATTGCTTCCATGGGAAGCCTTCCCTGACCCATCCCCAACCCACTCAGATCCTCTCTATTTTGTATCCTCTCTGCATTTTATGTTCAGTTTATCTCTTGAGTTTTTATTGTGTTTATGCTACTATGCCCTTTTGTGTCAAACCCTAGGTCTCTTCTTCCCCCAACTCTACTGTAACCTCTTCTAGGGCAGGAATCATGTTTTTTGGTGCTGGTGGTATTTTAAAGTATGTTCCAGTCAGTTAGTACAAGCTTGTAGTAAGAACTTCACTTTGTTTTCTAGCCAAGTGGCAGCTCTAGGGTGAACTGAAGTTCTTTCCACCTCAAGGTGTCTTTTAGTTTCCTTCTAAAACTCTTTCCAGCCCCAAGGGGCACAGCTGCCCCCTGGTATCCTTAGGGCATAGGGAAGCTATCCCAGCTCTCACTCCAGCAGTGGTTATCACAGGGCAGTTAAAGAACGTTGCTGCAAGGCTGGGGGAGTGTAGGAGGGAGGCATGGGGTGGAGAGGAGGTGGAAGGGCTCTCAGGAATGTGGGTCAACCAGGGTGTGGGGCCCTTACCTGTTGGGACCCTGTGGAGCTGGAACAGGGAGAAGACTCTGGGCATGAAGCCGGCCTCCAGCTCCTCCTTCCTTTCCCTTCCTTCCTGCAGCGAGAGCAGGACGAGAAGACAAGTGCAGTGAAGGAAGAGCTAAAATACTGGCAGAAGCTCCGGCATGACTTGGAGCGGGCGCGGCTGCTGATTGAGCTGATTCGGAAAAGAGAGAAGCTCAAGCGGGAACAGGTGGGGAAGAGCCCCTGGCCCCAGGGCTCTTGTTCAAGATCTTTTTCTCCCGCTCTCAGTGTGACATCAGGAGAGACAGGAGCCTCTTCGTGGTATCCACTTCATCTCCTTCCTGCCCAGCATGGGGGGCTCCAAGGCCTGCTAGTCTGTATTGGGTATGATGGTGCATGTGGCTCTAACTGCGGAGATTCGGCATCTGGTGGCCTCACGTGGAGGCTTACTATTTTACTCCTGGGCCCATCCCTGGAGTTTCTGACTAGGAAATCTTGACGGGGTCTGGTCTTGAGTATTTTGAAAAGCTGCTCAGGCCATTCTAATGGACATCACTGCTGGCCTGGGGGTTTTCACTTGGCCCTTAAAACACTTATGGTCTTGACTCACTCAAATTTTCCAGCCTTTAGCCAAGGAGGTTCTGAGCGTCTAAGCACGGGGAACGTTGAGGCAGGTAGTGTAATGCAGGGGTTAGGACTATGAGCTGTGGCACCAGGTGACCTGGGCTTGAACGTTGAGGCAGGTAGTGTAATGCAGGGGTTAGGAATATGAGCTGTGGCACCAAGGCGACCTGGGCTTAAGTCCTAGTTCTGTCACTTAGTGCTCGTGTGACATTGGTAAGTTGCTTAATCTCCTTATACCTCAGTTTCCTTGACTGTAAAATGGAGGGAGTAATAGAACCCACGTCATAAGGTTGTGAAGAGGAGATGTCTTAGTATATATAAAGAGCTTAGAACAGTGTCTGGTGGGGCACCTGGGTGGCTCAGTGGGTTAAAGCCTCTGCCTTCAGCTCAGGTCATGATCTCGGGGTCCTGGGATCGAGCCCCGAATCAATCCCTGCTGAGCAGGGAGCCTGCTTCTTCCTCTCTCTGCCTGCCTCTTTGCCTACTTGTAATCTCTCTCTCTCTCTCTGTCAAATAAATGAAATCTTAAAAAAAAAAAAAGTGGCACGTCATAGGGGCTATAGGAGTGTCAGCTTCTGTCCTCATCATTATTGGTGGCTTTTGCCTCCCTGAAGTGTCCACTGGCACACTCTGCAAATGGCAGAGAGTAAATACTATTAATTGAATGAATGACAAGCCAAAACTGTTTTCTCCAGTCTAGGAATAGCAGCTGTTACTTATATGCTTCAAAGGCCTGGGTTAAAGATGTTCCTTTCTCTCTTTCTCCAAACCCTCCTTTACCATTCAATCCCAGCACAAGCCCTTCTCTCAGAGGCCTGTAGCTACAGACTGGGCAGCTTTTGCCATACCTAGCATGCATAGGTAACTTAGAGGGCATCTCAGGACCTTCTCCATGGATTCAAACTGCCTGAGCTTTGTTTCTTGCCTCTGGTTCAGAGAAATAAAAGGGAAAAGGAAGCAGGCAGGCCGGTTGTGATGTCACCAGGAAGAAGGAACATTTCATAGCCTAATCCATGGCTTCCCAACTTTGTAATGTTAGGGCAGACTTAGAAAATCCCATTTGTGCAACATATTACTGTAAATGCACAAGGCTGCTGCTGCCTGAGGAGGGGAGCCTCCAGGCCCCAGTTATCCCAGGCCAACCCAGATGCCCCAAGGGCCAATGGGATCGATATCTCAGCATACCAAGTGAGAATTCTGGCCCAAGTCACATTTTATTTTTTTTTTTTTATTTTATTTTTTTTTTTTAAGATTTTATTTATTCATTTGACACAGAGAGAGAGATTACAAGTAGGCAGAGAGAGGAGAGAGGAGGAAGCAGGCTCCCTGCTGAGCAGAGAGCCCGATATGGGCCTCGATCCCAGGACCCTGGGATCATGACCTGAGCCGAAGGCAGCGGCTTTAACCCACTGAGCCACCCAGGCGCCCCCAAGTCACATTTTAAATCATCAGTGTGCTCTTTGAATGATGCCAGACTTGAGTTCAAATCCTGTCTTGTAGGGTTAGTGACTCCTCGGTCATACTTTTTCCAAACCTCAGATTCCATATTTGTAAAATGGGGGTAATATTTCTCCCTCAGGGTTATTGTGATGATTAACTGAGGTAATCTAAGTAGAGACGTAGTGTGGCATAGTTGTCAGGAGCACACACTGTGGAATCAGACTGTCTGGGACTGAATCCCGACTCTCCCCATTACTGGCTGTGTAGCCTCAGGCCAGTTACTCAGTCTCGCAGTACTTCATTTGTCTCTGTAAAACACCTCATCTGTACCTACCTCGTATACTTGTTATGTTACATAAAATGCTTAGAATCTTACTTGGCATTTAAGAAGGATGATGAAAGTGTTAACTTGTTATTGTAAGTTTCTGGTATGGTGCTTGAAACATAGGAAACAGTCACAAAATGGTAGCTCTTGGTCATTATTTCTAGGCTGAGGGCTGGGTGATTGCTCCTCATATACTGGTCAGCTTAATATCCTGTGAAAACTTATTGTATGTGATTGGCAAAAGTCACGTAATCAAGAAGTAGTCGGGTGCCTCTTTGCAGGGGTGTCCTGACCTCTTCCCACCTTCTCCACAGGTCAAGGTCCAGCAGGCTGCCATGGAGCTGGAGCTGATGCCCTTCAATGTTCTGCTGAGGACCACACTGGACTTGCTGCAGGAGAAGGATCCAGCACACATCTTTGCCGAACCTGTCAACCTGAGTGAGGCAAGTTCCCTCACCACTTCCCGAGCAGTGACCCCTCCTGAAATGGAAGCAGGGTCTGAGTAGGCCAGGAAGGGGTTGGGCCACAGGGTAGACAAAACCTGGGGGTTTCTGGCAAAGCTAGTAGA
This sequence comes from Ailurus styani, assembly GCA_002007465.1. Lineage (NCBI taxonomy): Eukaryota > Metazoa > Chordata > Mammalia > Carnivora > Ailuridae > Ailurus > Ailurus styani. The sequence continues at coordinate 2,077,412 of LNAC01000077.1, read as the reverse complement.
CTTGCCCATGGTGAGGAGTCAGCAGGCCAGAGGGGACCAGGACCCTGGGGCTCTGCCTGAGCCAGCGTGCCAAACCAGAAAACGGGGAGGCAAGAGTGCCGGTGAAGGGTGCATCTGTTTGGCTAGTAAATGGTTGTTGTAATTGTACAGGTTTTATATGTTTAGGTTCCAGATTACCTGGAATTCATATCCAAGCCAATGGATTTTTCTACTATGAGGCGGAAGCTGGAGTCTCACCTGTACCGCACCTTGGAGGAGTTTGAGGAGGACTTTAACCTTATAGTTACCAACTGCATGAAGTATAATGCTAAAGACACAATTTTCCACCGAGCAGCTGTCCGCCTGCGGGACCTGGGAGGGGCCATCCTGCGGCATGCCCGGCGGCAGGCAGAGAACATCGGCTATGACCCCGAGAGGGGCACCCACTTGCCTGAGTCACCCAAATTGGAGGACTTTTACCGCTTCTCCTGGGAAGACGGTGAGAACCTGGATGGGCGGGGAGAAGAGGGACCAGGAGGTGGCACAGGGATGGAGCCCAGAGAGCCAGGGATTGGGGTGGGCCTTGGAGCTATATAGGGTGAACATGAGGAGGAGAGCTGGGAGTAGGCACAGGCTGGGATATACCTGTTTGTGGCTGCAGTAGTTCCAGGAGTTAAAGTTTAACTAATTCACTGAGTATTTTTTGAGTGGCAAGAAAGGGAATCAGGTACTAGCTGTTTGTTTGAAAAGCTAAATCCTTACACGGGGACTTCCTCTTCTGAACACCCTCTCTGTGGCATTGGAGCATGGGGCAGGGAGAGTGCAACACTAATGTATGTCTGGCTCTTTCAGAGGAGTGCAGGTGGAGGAGCAGGGAAACAGAATTTCCTCTGAGCCCCGCACTCTGCCTGCCCCTGCTCTCTGCTTCTTGATGGCAGTAGCCAGTCACTCAGGCCGGGGGTTGCCAAGCTGCCTCGTGCCTGCTCCACGGAGCCTGTAATTATGACTGTGAACTGCTTCCTACAGATGTTTCCCAGATTCTGACCTTGTCCCCGTGGCTTCCCTCCGGGCAGTGTTGTTACCAGGGCCAAGGCCCCACAGTGAACGCTGCTAGAAGCCACTGGTCCAGGCATTCCAGGAGAATATTTTGCATCAGAAGGATTCAGTCCTTTCCCCTTGCCCTGGGCTGGGCAGGTCCTTCAGCCCCTTCTGTCCTCCCTTCTCCCTGGCAGTGGACAACATCCTCATCCCAGAGAACCGGGCCCATTTGTCCCCTGAGGTGCAGCTGAAGGAGCTGCTGGAGAAATTGGACCTGGTGAGCGCCATGCGGTCCAGTGGGGCCCGGACCCGCCGCGTCCGCCTCCTGCGCAGGGAGATCAATGCCCTTCGGCAGAAGCTGGCGCAGCCACCACCACCACAGCCACCATCACTGAGCAAGACTGTGTCCAACGGGGAGCTGCCAGCAGGGCCCCAGGGGGATGCGGCTGTGCTGGAGCAGGCCCCACAGGAGGAGCCAGAAGACGATGGGGACAGAGGTGAGAGACTGGGGCAGTCAAAGGGTTGGAGGCCAAGGTAACAGAGTAAGGGTTGAGCTGAAATGCCATAGTGGAAGCATCCTTCCCTGAGTTTAGGTCTGAGCCTGTGGGTAAGCAAAAACCCTTAGAGGGGTCACACTTCCATGTATGTCCAGGGGTGATATCCAAAATATTTAATAATCAACAGAGACCAAAATTCAACAGAGTAGATATTGGCTGTTGTATTTGAGCGTACTCCTGGGGACCACTAGAGTGGATGTTTAGTTGCTAGATTATGGACAGGTTTGGGGAGTTTTAGAGCCTGGGGCCCAGCAGGTCTTTACTAACCCGTAAGGAAGCATTATAGTATTTTGCACCTGATATGGCTATAGTGCACATACTAGTTAAATATTAGCTCGATTTTGAGCATCATGTCGATAGGCCCTTAGAGCAGATTAGGTTGTGGGTAGGAGGTTAGAAAAGGAAGAAAGACCCGAAAGATGGTCTGGTTTCTTGAGCTGCATCATGGCTTTGACCCCAGCTGACCAAGTCTATAGTCCCATCCCAAGCAGAAAGGCCAGATTACAAAAGATGTCCGGAGGTGATCCTCAGAGACCCAGCCTTAAAGCTGAGCTGCTTTCCATCCTTCCCCTTCATCGGGGACAGAATTGTACTCCTCATACAGGTCCTCGGAGCTGAGCCTACAGCTTGGGGATGATCTGTCATCCACACAGCCTAGAAGTCTTCAGTTATCTCCAGAGGGTAAGGGGCCAAATTGCAAGGAATGGCCCATTTTATTTTAGGTTGACCGAGAATAAGGACATGGCTGGGAAGTCCCACTTAGCAGTCCCTCTTCCTGACTCCCTGGGTGGCAGTCAGCATGCCACTTGTATCCCACTCCTGGGCTGTGGCAGTGCAGAGTCCTGCCCAGTGACTGGCTACAACAGCTTCTCCCAGAGGGTTTCAAAACAAAATTCCCAGGCCTCACCTCCCAAAGATTCAGATGAAGGAAATCTGGGCTGTGGCTTAGAAGTTTTAGAAGTTTCACAGTGGCAAACGAACAGACATGTTTGGGAACCACTGATTTAACTTACTTGCTCTCATCTTTCCACATTTGTAAACTTACTCTCTTTGCTTGTCCTCCTTGCTTCACTTGGGTGATAGACAAAATACATTGACAGAAGGGAAAACACTTGAGTGGAATGACAGTTGTGCACCTCTAATCTGTAAAGCTGAACTTGCCTGAGTATTGAAGCCAGGTGGCTTTCAGTTTTCTCAGGTGTGGAGTAATGGTTTGTAATACTCATTTCATCAGACTCACCTGGTAAAGCTTTTTTAAAAAATACCCCATCGTTAGAGATTTAGTTTCAGTTGGTCTGGGATAGGACCTTAGCCCTGGGATTTTTAAGAAACTTCCTAGGTGATTTTAATACACATAGCTTAGAATCACTAATGTAGATAAAACTTAATCCTACATTCTCTTTGCCTTAGACAGGAGACCTGGGATATGCGTAAAGATTTATAATAGCCCATGCCTTTGGTTCTTGGTTATCAGTGTCAGTTTCTGGCTTGTAGGGCCAGAGTTTTTCTAAAATGTTCAAGCAGGTTCTCTTTTTCTCTAACAGATGACTCCAAACTGCCTCCCCCACCAACCCTGGAGCCCACTGGGCCTGCACCTTCCCTGTCTGAACAAGACTCCCCTCCGGATCCCCCTACTCTGAAACCCATTAATGATAGCAAACCTCCAAGCCGATTCCTAAAGCCCAGAAAGGTGGAAGAAGATGAGCTCTTGGAAAAATCACCTCTGCAGATTGGGAGTGAGCCCTTTCAATGTCTGCTCAGTGACAATGGCATCAACAGAGTATCTCTCATGGCCCCTGATGCCCCTGCTGGTGCCCCACTCAGTGGTGTGGGCCGCCGCACCTCAGTCCTCTTCAAGAAGGCCAAGAATGGGGTTAAGCTACAGAGGAGCCCAGATAGGGCTCTGGAGAATGGCGAGGACCACGGAGCAGTGGGCTCTCCTGCCTCTCCGGCCAGCATTGAGGATGAACGGCACTCCCGGAAACGCCCAAGGAGCGGGAGCTGTAGTGAGAGCGAAGGGGAGAGGTCCCCCCGGCAGGAGGAGGAGACAGGTGACCACGCCTGTGACTTCTCTACTTCTCATCTGCTTTCCTGCTTTGCCTTGCCAGCCAGCACCTCCCCTAGCTGGCTGCCTCCTTCAAGGTCCCTGTGGACACCAATAGAAGCATTGAGGGCTCCGTAGCTTACAGTTGGGCCTGGCACATGAGTAGGGGCCTGGAGGAAAAAGCTTTGAGAAAGTAATTTGAAAGGGCTGGATTGTGTCTGGGGCCCTCTTTGGCCCTGAAGGGGATGCAAAACTATATGCCATAAAGTGGTTCCTACCTTTACTTCATCAGATAATTCTATGAGGCATTATCGTAGGTACTGGGGGAAAAAATCAGTGAACAAAAGGCAAAAATATCCCTTGGGGAGAAAAACTAAAAGCAAATGAATGGATCGTATCTTCTATTAGAAGCTGTGGAGAAAAATCTAGCAGGGGGAGGGAAGAGGGGCTATTGGGGTGGTATTAGCAAGGGTGGCCTGGGGAGGCCTGAGGAAAGGACATTTGAGTAAAGATCTGAAGGAGTTGAAGGCGTGAGCCATTTGGGTATCTGGGGGAAGAACACTTCAGAAAGTTAGGCTAGCAAGTGCACAGGCCCTAGAGGTGGAAATGCCTGTGTGCCTGGACAACAGTGAGGAAGCCAGTGCTGCTGCTGCAGGGTTAGCCAGGGTGTGGGTGGAGACAAGGCTCCAGGGCTAGGTAGCAGGGGCTCCGTCACTAGAGAGTCCTTACTACACGTTCAGCACAAGCTGGTCACAGGGGGTCATACAGTAAGTCAGACTGAGTTCCAGCTCTGGAAGAGTCCACAATCCAGAGGGGAGACCAAATGGTGTCCTGAGGTGCAGAGATGTTAGAGGGCCAGACTGTACGTAGTTGTCTGTTAAGGGACAGCACTGCTGGAGGAGGGCAGGGACTAGGAGCTGGAGGACTTGGGAAGCCTCCACGAGGAGGCGGGGCCTGAGCTGGTCCTGTGGGAGGAGGGCAGAATAGCGGGGAGTAGATGGAGCCAAGGGCTCAGGCCTTGCATGTATGGGAGCAAGGACAGAGAGCCCCTATGAGGGACAGTTTGGAGAGGGGCTTCTTGGAGCTTCAGGAGCTGAGGCTGGATGGGTGAGGTGGGCCTGGAGGTGCAGGCAGGGTTGTGTAGTCTTAGTGGGATGAGGGAGGGTAACCTGCTTGGTGGGAGGGGCCTGCTCTTGGCTTTTGCTTTTCGTGTTGCTCTCTTGTCCTTTTATATGGTGGCTTTGGGTTGTGTGGCCAGCATATGCTTTTTGTCTTCCCACCTAACACTTTGTTTCTAGCAATACCTTCCCTTCCCCATCAGTAGATTAGTATATAGAATCAAGAGTCTTAGGCCTGGAGTTAGGCAGACCGGGGTTCCTGTCCCATCTTCTGACCAGCTGTGGCAAATGAATTAACCTTTCAAGCTTGTTCCTTATTTCTAGTAGGAGGCTGGTGATACCTCCCTTGCGGGGCTCTAAGAATTGGAAATAGCCTGTCTGAAGTACTTGGCACGAAGCAGTCGATGGTCGCAGTTACCGCTGTCATCTCCGCTCCAAGGAGCAGCCAGACAGCACTGAGAAGGCTCTGCACTAAAAATGAAAAATCCTGCTGTGGGGAAATAGGTCTGGGTGTCAGCCTGAGAGGGCCTACTGCTTGGGGAACCTGCTGGAATCTGTTCATCCCCCACCATCCCAGAGGCCTGGCACCCAGGAATATTTCTGTATGACCTTAATGGAGTCTTACAAAAACAGGTGTTGATCTTTGGCAGCCAAGGCAGCTGAGACACAGCTGGCTTCGTGATTTAAACAGAATCCATAATGTTCAAGGCAGAGCTAGGTTAGAATCCAGATATCTTGGCTCAGGCACCTGCTCTTACAGGTGTAACTTGTACTCATAGTTCTCTGGCCAAGGTATCCATGACTGAGGGCTTTTGAGTTCTTGGCTCAGCTTCCAGACTTGTAGGATTCTGGATTGTGATTAGGAATCAGGGAATAGAGAGGAGAGTTGGAGCCTCGGCAGCTCATGAGCATCATGTCCCTGGGATGACTAGACAGCCTTCATTTGCCTCCAAAGAGTCACCTTCTATAAACAGACCTTCTCTCACTCATGCCTGATACTGTCCTCTGTAAGAAGGTATTACCTTCGGAAATGGAGAAGCAGAGGTTAAAGAGGAAAAGGGATCTGTACTTCAGAGCCCGGTCTAGAACCCAGGGAACTCTGACTCCCCAGGCCAGCAAGGTCAGATCTGCTTTAGAGCTGCTGAAGTCCCCCATCCTCAGCTCTGACCAGCTCTGCTAGATATCTCGGGGTGGGACTGACACCACCATTACCCTGCCCTGACCTTTCTGACACCATCCCAAAAGAATGAATCTGGCTGTTGCCAGCTGTGTGATGGATAGGGTGTGTGAGTGTTTATCTGAAGAGGCAAGGCGGGTGGGCTCCCCAAGAGGCAGAGGAGACTCCCTGATAATCGAGGCTTGAAATTAGAAGCAGATCCAGGGACTTAGGAGCCAGCTGGAGTAGGGAAGTCTTGGTATTTCCTTTTGTAGCCAACTGACAGTAATTGGTGTAAACTATGCGCTGTGTTGTCCTTAAAGTTAAACCAGAGGGATGGGAAGGAAAATGCAGTGTCTGCTCACTGCCCTAGTCAACATTTCCCCTACATCTTCACTGGGTTCTTTCTACCACCCAACACCTATTTCCCACGTGGGAAGGAATAGCCACCCTTTTCCACCCCTCCTCAATGAGCCCTCCTGAGGCGGCTGCCTCACACACCAGCATGGGTCAGGGGAAGGGAGTTTCCGCACTGAGGCTTACTCTATGTGTCCTTGGCAGGCGTGACCAATGGCTTTGGAAAACACACTGAAAGCGGGTCTGACTCCGAATGTAGTTTGGGTCTCAGTGGCGGACTGGCATTTGAAGCTTGCAGGTAAGAACAGTTGTTCCCAAAGCTTTGTTGGCAGCTCTGCCACCTCCCCCTTTATTCTCTGTTCAGCTACAGATGGAACCTCCTGCTTATCTAAGTTTTTTCTTTCCCCACCCCTGCTATTTCCTGAGGCCTCTGGTCTGTAACTCTGGTAGCTCCTAGGAAACGGGGTAACCGGTAACCCTTGCCTCTCAGGCTGATCCGACTGGGAGGGGAGGAATGGCGCTGATGCTTTACAGGGTTTGTAGAGCGGGATTGGGCTCCAGAGGGCAGGGACAGCCAAATCTCTCTTGCCCAGCGAAGTTAACATTTGAGCCAATCCCCCACCTTCCCTGCTGGGCCACTCTGATAATCCAGTTACAGACACGGTTTTGCCCTTTGCCTTTTGGGGTATCGTAGCAAAGGCGTCTTGAGAGGTGTGGTGTGCAAATAAGAAATGAGCAGATAGGAAGTTTGGAATAGCCATTTATTCAAAGGCCCTAGCTCTTCTGCCATCCTTGAGTTGGGAAAGGATGGGTTTCTTCTTCCATTTTTTTTTATCAAAAGGGAGGCTTTCTGAGACCAGAACGTTAAAGTTTCTTCCAAGTCCAAGGGTTTATTGGATCCCTACACTGTGTTATGGGTTCTCTGCCAGACACCAGGGAGTGTGGGATTCTTGGAGACCTTCAGTGCCACAGAGGAGAACCAAGTTGTCCTGAAGGCTAACTCATGGTCCCCCAGCATGAAAGGATCCTGGCTTCAGAGAAGGGGAGGAGAGGTCCCAGGGCAGCACCAAGACTCTGCGTCTAGGTTTGAAGTGCTTCCAAGGCAGGTTGAGTGTGTGTTTTGTTAGATACTCACTCTACTGTGGCTACTGGGCTCCTGGAGGCAGGGGGTGTATGTGGCTATGGGAGGACCCCTGCCGTAGCATGTGGTTCCTTTGAGATTTTCCTCCCACCAAGCTTCAGAATCACCCTAGCTTTCTTCTTTCATGGCCTCTAGAGATATGGGCAATGAATGGGAAAAAACACAGTATTAGGCATAGAGGAGGCAGAGCTTTCAAAATCTTACAGGATGCTTTCACCCTGGTCCTGGGTTGGAATTCCTAAGTCCTTTCAAAGATAGTGATGCCTGGAAACCCAGTTCATTGGGGTGGGGTAGTAGTGGGATTATCAAGCTATCCCCTTCTAGCCCTTGACTAAGGGTGGAAGGTGTGTTGGGCCCTTTGCTCCATGAAGGGCTCTCGTCCCAGCCATGAACCACAGGAAGGAAGACAGGCCAACCTCTGGTTAGCCTGCTGGTCAGGCCATGTGTTTGCCTTTGTCCGGAACTCCAGTCCATGCCACCGATTTCTCTAGAGTCCTGCTCAGTGTGGAAACAATGCTCTTGGAAGGCATTTCCTCTTTATCTCAGTGGATCTCAGAATTTCAGGGTTTAAAACAGGTTTGGGACTCCCAACTGCAAGATTTTTTTTTTTCCTTTTCCTTTCTTTTTTACCTCCAATACTGTGGTGGTAAGTACATAAAGGAAGATTTTACTTACTAATTTTTTTTTCCCTAAGATTTATTTATTTGAGAGAGAGTGCAAGCACACATGGAGGGTAGGGGCAGAGGGAGAGAGAAACTTTAGCAGACTCTGTGGTGACCACAGAGCCTGATGTGGGACTTGATCCCAAGACCCTGAGACGGTGACCTGAGCAGAAACCAAGAGTCAGCCACTCAAATGACTGAGCCCCAGGCGCCCTTTTACTCACTAATTAGACTGGAGTCGTATAATCCCAGAATTAGAAAAAACCTTCAGGGCGCCTGGGTGGCTCAGCGGTTTAAAGCCTCTGCCTTCGGCTCAGGTCATGATCTCAGGGTCCTGGGATCGAGGCCCACGTCGGGCTCTCTGCTCGGCAGGGAGCCTGCTTCCTCCTCTCTCTCTGCCTGCCTCTCTGCCTACTTGTGATCTCTCTCTCTCTGTCAAATAAATAAATAAAATCTTAAATAAATAAATAAATAAATAAATAAATAAATAAATAAATAAATAAATAAAAAAGAAAAAACCTTCAAGGAACCTGTGTTCACGAATCCTGTCCCCCTGCCCACCTATGCTGGGGTTTCTTTCCTGATGGTTTTCTGAGCAGACTGGGGCTCTGCCCTCTTTCTATGGGTCTCTTACTCAGTTATTAATAATTGAGCACCTATTTCAAGCCAGGTATTGTTCTAAGTACTGATAAGGTGTGTTCTCATGGAGCTTATCTTCCAGAAGGAAGAGATGAATGTTAAATAAACAAAATAATGATAGATTGGGTTGGCTGCTTAGATCTGCATAACTTGGAAAGAGGGCTGAAATGTAGGCCAGGTTGAGTCACTTGTGCTTTTTCTATGAAACAGGAATACACAGACTTAGTTGTGTTGTATCTTATTTTATTGAGCTCCTGCTCCTCAGAGCTCATAGTTTGAATAGTATACAACATTAGTAGTTTATAATATTTAAGGTGAGACATTAAAATTTACTGCCCTTCATGTAATAATATTATGTAACTACCATCTACCATTTGTTGAGTACTGGGTATGTGCTGTAGTGAGTGCTTTCTGTGTATTAATGCACTAAATCCTCATAGTAGCCCATGGGGACACCAGCCTCAGAGAGGGTAGGTAACTTGCTCAGCGTCACAGAACTCATGAATAGAAGAGCCAGGTTCTGAACCCGGGTACTCTGGCTCCAGAGTGTCTGTCTTAACCACTTTGTTGTGCCCTCTTTTGTCATATTTGAAGATATCTCCCCAGATCCATGGTAGGAACTCTGAGAGGCCTCAGAGTCTCTAAGCCCAGTGGCAGATTTTTATAGGGCGAGTGGGAACTGAATCCGAAATGTAAACTGGGTGTTAATTTTTTTTTTTTTTCTAAACAGGTTCTAATTTTGACTAGCAGGAAAAAAAGCTACCAACCTGCCAGTTACTGAAGGATTAGGATTTACTGGGTTCTGGTTGTGCAAGATTTTCTGAATAGGACCATAAATAAATAAAGTCAGCTATGATTCAGTAAACCAGGAGTACCCTACTCTCTCCAGCCAGTCTTGACGCCGGCCTTCTTTTATCCCACCAGGAGTGTCCTAAGCATGTCTACTCTTCTGCAGATTCGTGCCCCATCTTTTAAGCATTTCTTTTTCTTTGAAAAATTATATAGCAGTGATATCTTTCACAGTTTGGATGGGAACACGCCCTAGCCACATCATTCTTGCCCAGAGGCTCGCAACTATGGTCGTACATTGGAATTGTATTGACAGCTGTTTAAAAATACAGATGCTTGGGTGGGTTCCAGGTATACCATTACCCTGGTATTACCATTCTCATTTTTGCTTTATTGCCTTCTAGTCTTTGTCTAATATATATATATATGTATGTGTATATATATGTATATATATAATATATATTTTTTATCTCTTTGCAGTAGCCATATGGAAAAAAAAAGTTGGTCTGGTTGTTTGTTAAAAAAAAATCCATCTCTGTCTAAGAAAAACTTCACACACAAAGTAGAAGTGAGAAGTAGATTTTTTTTTCAATTAAAAAATGTCTTTTCTAATTAAGGAAGTAAGACATGTCCTTTATAGAAAATTTGGGAAAGAGGCGCAGTTTTGTACCTCAAAAATAAATTGGTTTCTAAAGAAGCAGTGTGAAACACAGAGTAAAAGAATTCTGGACAGATGTGGGACTGGCCCTCATGACTAGGCTGCTTAGACCCTGGAAAGATGGACAAGTGCCTGGAGTAACCTTTTCTCTGGGTGAAGGCCAAGATCCCTGAGCAGGGAAGGAGGCATCTCTTTCCAGAGCCCTTCCACATGGATGAAGTGGTCCCTCCTCAAAGCCTCATGGGAATTTTGTGGTCAGAAGTGTATCATGGGTTAGTGCAAGTTATTAGGAGAAGGTGAGAAACCATTCTTCTTGAAGGGTTTTTGCACCCTTTAAGGGTTTTTGCACCTCCACTCCTCTCAGAAATAGGAGAGCAGCAGTGGATGTGTTAGTCATTGGAATTGCTCATTTTGCCCTCTCTGCCTTCTTGCTCTATATGCAGTGGTCTGACGCCCCCCAAACGCAGCCGTGGGAAGCCAGCCCTATCTCGTGTCCCCTTCCTGGAAGGTGTAAATGGAGATTCTGACTACAGCAGCTCAGGTGAGGAGTGGTGTACAGGTGGATCTGGGGGGGCCCAGGCCTTCCAAAGAACCAACTCTGGGGGCTGCAGCCAGACCCGTAGTTCTTCCAGACATTTGGGCACTGGGCATGGAGATGGCACCCCCTCCCAGGTCCTTCATACTTTTCTTTTTTTTTTTTTTTTAGGTTCATCCTAAATTTGAATAGTAATATATGCCCATGATAACAAAAATCAAAAAGGTACAAAAGGGTGCACAATGAAAAGCCAGGGGTCCTTTCCTTAGAACAACCACTGCTAGCAGTTTCTTTTGTGTCTCCCTAGATGAAATTTATATAAGCCAACACCTGTGCGTCTCTTTAAGAGAGTGAGTAGAGAAGCTAATATACATGTGTTTCTCTAAACCATGCCTTTTTTCAGTTAGTAATATATCTTGGAGATCCTTCTGTGCTTTTTATTGGTTGCCTGACGTCCCATTATCTAGGAGTGCCAGCCCTTCACAGATGGACATTTAGATTGTTTTCACTTCTTTGTTATAATCAGTGAGCAAGCTTGTACACAGATCATTTTGTATCGCTAGAGAGCACGCACTTCTGTAGAGAAGTGGAGTTGCTGTACTTGAGAGAAGTGTGTACTTGTAGTTTCCACTGGCATTGCCAGTCTGCCCTCACTGGAGTGATCAGTCACAGCCTGGATCACTGAATTTCACACATTGCCCTGGGATTTCATGGGATCCAGTACTTTCAGCCCTGTCCCCATGAGACATTCTACTCCAGCTAGTCCAAACAGTGAAATACACAGACTGAGGATTCAAGAACGGGACAAGGCAGGACCATAGGAGAGGGCTGGTTGGTACTCTGGTGGAGTGGGGACAGGGCGGGCTGTTCTTCGAGTGCACCTCTGTACAGCCCTCCTGTGTGGTCCTCATGTGTGTGTGTGGGGGGGTGCACTCTGGATGCCCTCTGAAGCTTCCATGTAGCACACAGGCATCAGGGCCTCTCTTCTTTCCTTTTCCCCACCACTTTATTTTTCCTTAGCATCAGTTTCTTTCTCATATGTGTGTTGAGGAATGCATGCCTGTGTGTTTCACTGTTGTCTGACTGTCAGCACCCAGAAAGCAGGGCTCATGTCTAGATGAATTGGAACAGCATCTAATGCAAAACTGGCAGTGGATTGGCACCTACATTGTGATTCTGGTAGCGACATTTTATTCTTATTTTTAAAACCACATACTTGTAAAATGATGCCAAAGGAATTTAAAAATTTCGACCCTCTAATGTCCCATCATCACCTTAACGCAGTTGTCTTCATTTCTGTGTGGCCTTCTGTTTATTTCAGGCACGTTTTTAACAAAATGTTAATCTAGAACATTTCGTTTTCTGCATTTTTCAGTGTTCTCTCATACTTTTTCCATGTTGACATGATCTTTATCTCATATTAGTGGAACAATATATCTTCCAATCAGTGCATTATAATTTACTTAACTTTTTTATTGTTAGACTTTTCGTTATTTCCAACTTTTAACATTATATGTTAAAATGTAGTAAATGTGTATTTTTGTTCAAAATCCTTTTATTCATTTTTAAAGTTATTTTTCTTTGAATAAATTACCATGGAAGGAATGTACTGAAGCAGATGATTCATACATTTTTTTAATGGCTCTTGAGACATACCGCCAAATTATTTTTTTTTAAGATTTATTTATTTTTAGAGAGAGTGAGAGAGAGCCCGTACATGCAAGCAGGGGGAGGGGCGGAGGGAGAGAATCTCAAGCAGACTCCCTGCTCAGCATGGAGCCTGATGTGCAAGGTTCAGTCTGGACCCTGAGATCATGACCAGAGCAAGAATCAAGAGTCAGATGCTTAACTGACTGAGCCACCCACACGCCCCCTGTCAAATTATTCTTAAGGATTAGACTGGTCTGCAGTTTCTTCAACAGTGTGTGATTGCGCCAGTTTCCCCACAGCCTTCCTCTTTAGTATTGGATTTTATCTTTTTGTTGTTATTGCTGTTGACCCAGTGCATAAAAAACATCACCTTGGGGTGCCAGAGTGGTTCATTCAGTTGAGCGGCTGCCTTCGGCCCAAGTTATGATCCTGGGGTCCTGGGATCTAGCTCTGTGTCCAGCTCCCTGCTTAGCAGGGAGTCTGCTTCCCTTTTCTCTCTGCACACCCCCTCTCTCGCTCATGTACTCTCTTTCCCTCTCTCTCTCAAATAAATAAAATCTTTAAAAAAGAAACAATACCTTATTATTAGTAGTACATTTCTTTCAAATTATAAATGTGGGTGGTTATATTTCCTTAGGAATATAATTTCCACTCTTCAGGGTTTGGGCCTTTTTCCTTTCTTGTGCTTGGTCACCTTGAGTTCTTAGTTTCTAGCTGTGGGGAGGGGAAGGGAGGTTCCTCTTTCTGTTCAGGAGCATTTGTGAAGTCCGTCCACGTGTGCTAGTGCATCGGGTGCAAAACAGAGTAAGCTGGAGAGATGTGGTGCCTGCCCCAGGTGGGACACCCAGTGTAAGGTTCTGAGAAAAGCATGTCCATGAGGGACTTGCAGACCTGCTTGGCTCTGCTGAGTGTTCTGTATCCAGGTGACCTGGGTGGCCAGGTGTGGCCCTGTCAGGAAGGAGCTCATTTAGCAAGTGGTTTTCCTGGGATGTCTGTCCCAGGCATCTTTTTCCATGAAGCCTCTGTTGTGAGGCCTACCGTGCAGGGAGGCCCAGAGAGCAGGTTGTGGTTTTGTCAAGCTGGGTTGTTATTCTTCTTGGGGTCCTGGTGATGAAGCATTCATATTTTTCCAAGGAATACCATCCTAGGGTTCTAGTCCAGAGGTCAGCAAACTAACATATTGCCTGTTTTTTTGTAGGGCCTGCAGGCTAAGAATGGTTTTTACATTTTTAAATGATTGAAAAGAAAATCAAAAGAAGAATGATATTTTGTAACACATGAAAATTGCATGAAATTCAAATTTCAGCATCTAAAAATAAAATTTTATGGGGACATAGCCATACTCATTCCTTTACAGAATATCTGTGGCTGTTTTCATGCTGCAACAATAGAGTTGAGTAGTTGCAACAGAGACCATGTGGATCGCAAAACCTAAAATATTTATCGTTTGGCCCTTTACAGAACAAGTTTGCTGACCCCTGGTCTAGTCTAAGAACTAAGGAAAGGGCAGGGAAGAGGAAGGGTGGAGGGGATGTGACTGACTCATTCCTGGGTTGCCCCAGTCAAATGGAGGCCACAGGCAGGCCTCCTGGGCACCATTCCAAGTCCCCTTTGGGTGCTGTCTCCTCCCCTCCCCCACCCCCAGGCAGAAGCCTCCTGATGCCCTTTGAAGACCGCGGAGACCTGGAGCCCCTGGAGCTGGTGTGGGCCAAGTGCCGAGGCTATCCCTCCTACCCTGCCTTGGTGAGTCTGCCCCAGACACCACCCTCCTCCTTCCCTGGGCTATTCTGGCCCCTGTCTTGCCTTGGGGGCTTATCTGATTGGATCAAGCCAGCAGAGTACGGTGGGAGTCAGGGCGCCTTTAGCTGCAGAAGAGAAGAAGGTTTTACCCCCAGCCTGGGTGGGTCAAACCATCAAGGTCCCCAGGTTGGAGCATTCAAAATAGGTTAAAAGTATGAGACAGATACTAGGGCTCGTAAGGACTTAATAGCATTTTATTTATTTGCTTATGCATAAAAGTAACGTGTGCTCGTCGTAGAGAATTTATTAAACACTTGTTATGCTAAATTCTTGAAATACTGAGGAAGGTATGGTTTTTCTCATGTTGTGGGGAAGAAAATTGAGAATCTCTCTGTTGCCTGTGGTCATCTAGCTATTAAATGGCAAGGTTGGAATTTGAGCCCAAGGTTCAACATGTGTGATGTCAAAGCCTGTGTTCTGAGCCACTCAGTTCAAAATCACCCATAGTCTTATCTATTCAGAGATTACCTCTTGGTGTATATCCACTCAGCTTTTCTTTGTAAATGCATAAATAGGAGATCATACTCTGTTTAACCTCCTTTTCACTTAACAGTGTACCATGAACATGCATGTCTTGTGCCATTAAACATTCTTTATCAACATCACTTCAGTGACTGTATTATCCTCAGTTGTATGCATGCACCATATTTAACCATTCCCTAGTTGGTCATTTAGGTCGTTTTGAGTTTTTCACTGTGATAAATAGCTGGTAGTAAACATCACTATAATTTTACTCTGTGACATCATGATTATTTCTGTACAGTGAATCTTAGGGGTGCCTCCTTGGGGCAAGGTTTCCATAAAATTCTGATATAAATTGCCAAGCTGCCCTTTAGAAAGTTAGTTCCAGTGACTACTCCCACCAGTAGTAGCTAAAATTTCTCATTTTTTCCATAGTAGCAGTAGCTAAAAATTCCATTTTTATCACCTTGATTGATATTTCTTAGAGCTCCCTCTGTATTGGGGAGGTAATGTCCATCTGGCGCTGGAAGATAGTGATTCTAAACCTTTGGGGCATGCCAGAATCATGGAGGAAGTTTTTTAAACAATACAGATACTGAGGCCCCATCTCAGAATGACCCAATGAGAATAAGGCCAGACTAAGCAACGAATATTTTTTTTGTTTATTTAATTTTTTTAGAGAGCAAGTACGAGAAGGACTGGGGGAGAGGGAGAGAATCTTAGGCAGGCTTCACACTGAGTGTGGAGCCTGATGCGGGGCTTGATCTCACGACCCCAAGATCATGACCTGAGCTGAAATCAAGAGTTAGATGCTTAAAAGCTTCCCAGATGATCTGTAGTCAGGGTTGTGAACTACCCTGCCGACTGCATGTATACAAGGGTTGTGGGCTTCTCGCAGTTCTTTTGGGTCTAACAGCAGCCTCTTAAGGTCAAGAGGGAAGAAACTCTGACCCTTTTGGGCTGGAACAAGCTACAGCTCTAAGAGGTTGTACAACTTGCTGGGGCCATATTGGAATCCCTTTTGCCTACCTCACTCCCCCTGTGGTGGCAGGTGGGGGGATCCACCCTGCAATCTAGCTGCTGAGGAGGTTGGGCCTGGGGTCTGCCTTCACACGGCTCTGCTCCGTGTTGTCACTGAGACCCCAGTGTAGTTACCAAGGAGGTGCTTAAAGCTGTATAGGTTTGATACTGGTTTATTTTTAAGTCTCACAGTGCAAAAACAAATCACAACAACCGAAGTCTGAAACTAGTCCTTTTTTTTTTCTTTTTAATTATCTTCTTTATCCTACATTTTCTTTTATGATTAAATAAATTTAGCCACCACCTGAGAAAACCCACCACCTGAACACAGCCTGTATTTTTATTTCGGTTCATGCTCTCCCAGTTCTCCTGTGCATTCTTAAATATGTACCTGTGTCCATAATGAATATACTATTTTTAAATTTTTGGGGGGGCTCTTATTTTTTAAAAAAATGTTTTTTTCTATAAAATAATGTACCTGTATTATAGAAGTTTCAGAAAAATAGAGAATAGCAGCAGGAACCCCACCATTCTAGCATGTCAGCTGTCAGCATTTTGCATCATTTCTTGTCTCTGTTTATGTAATAAACATAATAATAGTGTAATAATAATTATATACACATTTATTAGATTATGTGTTAAAGTCATGTTTTTTTACATCTGCATAACATTTGAGCGAATGGTCCATTATTTGTTATTTTGGGACATATTTGCCTGTATCTTCTTTAAAAAGGGAGGACACCTCTCCTCGAGGGGCAACTTACCCACCTTGCTTCTGCCCCTGGGGAGCATTTTTCACGATCTGCCCGCCCTCCTCCCTTCTCCCCCCACCCCCTTCCAAGGCAGGAACCTGCATAACTTTAGTGAAGAGTGGCCTGGCTGTCTTGTTCAATTGAGGAAGCTCAGGGGGGCTTGTGTGGTGGTTCTCATTAAGGACCCTTAGCTTCTGTCCCAGGGGGACAGACAGGCTGGGAGATAAGGATTTTGACCAAATTACACAGCTGGGGGCAGGGTAGAGGTGGTTCTTCCTTAAAGCAGACTCTTAACCAGAACACCTGCTTTCATCTGCTTATCTTAAGAGGGAAGTAGGGAAGCTGGCACACACCCAAAGGTAAACAGCCAGAGCAGTTTATTATGAGAACAGGCCTCCTGGGACAGGGTATAGAAATTAAGATTGTTCCATCTCTGGAGAAAGCTGCTTCCTCAGTACATTTCCAAGCCCCTCTGGGCTCAGCACACAGAGATGATCAGCCCACTGCTTTGGAAACGGGCTGTGTAGGGCAGCAGGCAGCAGAGGTTCAAGCTACCATGGCTGCAGCCAGCCATGTCCTGTGCTTGGTGCTTTTCTCGGTCAGCTGATAGCTAGCTGTCAGCAGACTTCTCCGCATCAGCAAGAAGATGAAATAAGATGGTGATGTGTGAATAAGTAGGAGCTTTGGTCACTTTGTCAGTGTTTCCTAGAGCTAGAGATCATGGTTGTTGATGCCACCAGGCATTTTGCTGAGCCCCTGCCCTGTGGAGCTTGCAACCTTGAGCATTAATTCCTCTGGTGGCCCTTCTTTCCAGCCACATCCTTCTCCCCTCTCCAGCAACCCTCCAGGTTCAGTCTTGCAGCTTCTTTCTGATCTTACATGGAGGTGCCCACAAATGTACCTAGTCCACACAGCAGGCAGATTATTGTCAGGAAAGTAGTGGGTAACCAGGGCCTCTGGTAGGTAGAACCAAAGGGATGGGCCCTGATGCTGTTGCAGAAGCTCCTTCCTAGCCCTGGTTTCTAGGAAGCCCTGGAGCCTTTGATGTGAATTGCAAAGGTTTTAAAGGGAAATTGCCAAGGGCAAAAATGGCCTCCACTCGCTTCCCCTGAGGGATGTTGGTAAGAATGAATTTGCCAATCTGGTCTGGATATCACAGATACCCCCTCAATTCTGACACAAGCCAGCACCCCCTCCACACTGCTTCTGTTTCAGCTCTGGTCCCCAAAGGTTCGTGGAGCAAGCTCACCCACTGGAAGAACTGACTGAGCAAGGCTAGAGGATTAGGCCAATGAACTGGGAAAGGGAAGCCAAGACTTCCATTTTGGGGCTCTGAGGGGGTCACAGAAGAGGTCAGCCCCCTTCATCACTTGGTTGTGGGCCTGGCTAAGGCCCTGCATAGCTTGATTGGCGGTGGGGGGGGGGATTCAGCAGGGAGTCCTGGTGCAGCGTGCTCTGCTCACCAACCCCTCCACCCACAGCTGAGTGCCATCTCCTTTCCTGCCTCCAGATCATCGATCCCAAGATGCCCCGGGAGGGCCTCCTGCACAATGGTGTCCCCATCCCTGTCCCCCCGCTGGATGTGCTGAAGCTGGGAGAGCAGAAACAGGCCGAGGCTGGAGAGAAGCTCTTCCTTGTCCTCTTCTTTGACAACAAGCGCACCTGGTGAGTGGGTGCTCCCGCCAGGAGGTTGCACCTGGGTGTGGGCTGCGGGGCCTGACTGGGAGGCCGTGCACACACTGCCACGCTGGGGAGGTCCACAGAGGAGCTGCAGACTCCATGAGCCTGCCTCCACCTAGGTAAGGTGAGGCATTACTAGCAACTGGCCTGCCCCTGACACATTAATAGTAACTGAGGATGTCTCAGATCAGATTCCCTGGGAAACACCCTGAGATGGAGATTTCTCTCAGGAGGCTTACTGCGGAGAGCTGTGGGATTGAGGGATGCAGGGCTGGGCAGAGAGACCTGTTGGACAGTGTTACTTGCTACAGAGGCCTCTGCTGATCCTCAGGGGAGCTCTGGAGCTGGGCGGCTTGTTAGCGATGTCAGGAATTGGGTCTGTGCCTTGGTATCCTCGTGTCAACTAGTCATTGAATGCTGGCTGCCCTCGGGTGGGGGTGGGGGGGTCACCTTGGGCCAGGTAGCTCCCTTGGTGGAGGGTGGTGCCTGGAGAGGATTCAGCTGAGAGCCTCCCCGTGGCTGTGGGCATGCGTGTCTTAGTCCTTGGGTTGTGGGATGTGGAGGTGCAGTGGTTCTGGGCAGTGCAGGGTCCATGGCAAAGGGCTTACTCGGCCTTCAAGATTTCTCTTAGCAGCAGGAGACTTCTTTTACTTGTACTTTGATAGAATGAGGAGGTAGGACTAGCTAGTCCAAATAATAATAGCTACAGTTTATTGTTTACTCCGTGCCCTTATGCAAAGTGATTTACATACATAATCTCATTTAATCCTCATTAAATCTTCCATCAGTCCCCTCCCAATCCATTTTGCAGCTGAGGAAGTTGGGGCTCCGAAAGTTAAGACCCCATGCCAGAACTGGGATACAAACCAAGATCTGGCCCCAGAGGCTAGCTTTTAGTCACATGTTAGATTCACCTGGGGATCTTTAAAACACATACACACACATACACACACACGCACACCAGGTGTGGTCGCCACCAAGGAATCATTGATTTTTGGTATCAGCCCCAGTTCCTAGCCATAGCTCCCTGATTCCCCAAGGCAGGGTGAGGTCTCACCCTAACATGGGCTCCCAGGTCCCAACAGCCCTCTAAGCAGAGTGAGTGCTGTGGGGCTCAGGGAAGGGCCTGACTGCAAAACAGGTCCCTTGGGGGCCTCCTTCCTGGAGTTTCCCTGTCTCCTCTTGCTCTATCCCCTCCCCTGGCTTTGCTTGTCCTGGGCAGGTGGGCCCAGAGGAGCCCCCTCAATGCAACCCACACCCCAGGCCTCTTACTATGCTTGTATTTTAGGCAGTGGCTTCCAAGGGACAAAGTGCTGCCCCTGGGTGTGGAAGACACCGTGGACAAGCTCAAGATGCTGGAAGGCCGCAAGACCAGCATCCGAAAGTCGGTGCAGGTGGCTTATGACCGTGCAATGATCCACTTGAGCCGGGTCCGGGGGCCCCATTCCTTCGTCACCTCCAGCTACCTGTAAGGGCAGGGCCCGGCCTGCGTCTGCCTGCCCTGCCTCTGTCCCATGAGGCTCAGAGGCCTCTTCCTGCCCCAGCCAGTCATATGGCTGGCAGCTTCCCCCCTCCATGGCAGGCCAGGGACTGGGCTGTGTCCTCCCCACGGGCAAGGCCCCAGTTTTGACCAACTGTGTGGTTCCCCTGGTGGGCCTGCTGTGTGCCAAAAACTCCCACCTGAGCTCGCTCGGGGCTAGTCCACTGAAGAACCAGTTAGAAGTAGAAATAGCTGTGAGGCTTAGGCCTGGCCAAGGAGATAGACCTGAGCCCAGAAGGCAAGAGGTCCTAGGCTCTTTCTCAAAGGTGTGCCTGGCCCCCTCCTCCCCACTCCCAGCTAACTACACCTCAGGGCAAGTGAGGCTCTGACATTGACCCCAGAGGTGCTGTGGATACACGAGGGTCCCACGGGCAAGCTCACAGAGCTCACCCTCTCTCCCCTCATCACCCATTCTCATACCTCTTCCCTGTCCCATCTTCTGCACCAGGGCCGTCTCTCGTTTTCCCATGTTCCTTTCCTTTCTTTTGTGCCAAATGGACAGAAACCATCACCAAACTGGTCTTTTTTCTTTTTATGTCTCATTCCCTTTGAGGCCAGCTGCTATGCTAGGTGGGTGCCTCCGCCTGGCTCCTCAGGGCCCAGGACAGAGGACAGCCTACCACTCGGGTGACCCCTCCACCAGCACATCCTTCCCACCCCCCATTTGCTGCAGACACACAGCTGGGGCCAGGCTGTGAAGGCTTGCCCCCTTGACTGAGGCGGGGCCCCTCTTCCCCTCTCCCTGTGTGCTGAGTGGCGGGCTGAGGCTTGGCGGGTTCCTGTCAGACCAGGCTGGTTGGCCAAGTGTCCATCCGTCCACTTGGATGGCGAGGGCTGTGGGGTGCAGCCATGCTCTTCAGCTGGGTCTGCTGCTCACCCCTGCTGTCCTGTCTCTGTGGGCCTCACTGTCCGCCACCACAGATGGTGGGGCCCGCAGTCCACTGCTCCCTGCCTGTGCTCTGCCTCGCCCAGCCTCTGCTGCTCCCGCTCCTGCACTCCAGGGGACACCAAGCTTTTGTTTCACGCTCTCTGTCCCCTTCCCTCTTCTCCTTTCAACCACCCTCCCCACCTTCACCTTCTCAAAAATGGAAGGAAAAAAAAAACTGTGAAACTGGGAATGCTGACTGACAAACCAACACAACTTTCAGAGGCTTCGATGTCCTCTGGATGATTCTTTTCACCTCTTAAGCACCAAAGCCGCAGGGCCAGGTTGCAGGCCACTGTTCACCATGTTGATTTTTAACCTGACGTTCTTTTTAATTGTTTTAAATTTTTCATAGGGCAGTTTTGGACAAAACAAAGTCATTGGGGAGATCACTGCCATTTTTACACACTCGACTTTTTAAAAATACAACCAACCAACCACCACAACTTCTTATACATTTGGGATACGAGCCAGAGTTTAAAAGGGAACCAACAAAACTCTCTATAACATAAAGGATGGGGTTTTGGATTTTGTACAATAATAAAAATACAATACAGCATATGGCTAGGAAAGGACATGGTGTATATAATTGTAAAATACTGTTCTAAATTATTCAGGCCTATAGTTTCCATTACTGGAGTCCTCCATTGTGTGGCTGAGTATTTTAAATGCACACAGTGTGGTTTGTTTAAAGGAGCCAATGCGTCCCCCTCTCCCCAGGTAGTCGGTCAGCTGTGGACTCTGTGACCTTTGTCTCAACCTGTGTTGTAAGATCTCGGGGCTTTCTCTCTCTTTCTCTGTGTCTCTCTCTTTCTTTCCCCCACCACCTTCTCTTTCTTAGTCTCTTTTTTTCCCCAATCTCCTTGACTCTTTCAGTCTCTCTCTTTGAGTCTCATTTTTAAAACTGCTCTTTTAGAATGGGAAGCGGCTCAGATCCTGCTGTGGCGTGGGGCCTACGTGTCTCAGTCGCGTCTGCTGTGAAGCACACGATGCTCTATTTATTGTAGAAAGTGACTTTATTTGCTTTCTAGAATTGTTTATAACAGATGGTATAAGAGAGGTAATAAACAGAGAAAAATCTATGCTTGTAAAGAATACAAAGTTAATTTTACCTACTATAATATGATTGTCTGAAACTTATTTTCTCTCTGAGAAATAAATGTTCTAATGGGCAGCAATTGCTGTGCTGTGTTTGGTATCGTCGGTGGGGGCCCGCCCCTCGCTTCCTAATTCCTATAGCCCACCCCCTCCTCAGAAGGCGGGAGCCATTAAGAATGGGGCTGTCCAGCTCTTGCGGGCTCCCAGCTGGAAAGGGCTGTCTGTCTGTTTCTTGGATCCCCGGGAGGGGTGTGAGGAAGCGCTCCGACATTGTTTCCCTCCCAAGCAGCACCAGCCTCTCGGTTCTGTGGAAGGTCCAGCCTGCCTGCCCACGGCCTCAGCTTTCCTGTGGCCCTGTTCCTTCGGGAGCATCTGTTTCTCCTGCGTCAGGAGAAGTAGCCCCGTGTCTCTGGCACCTGTTTACCAAGCTTGCCAAATCTGAGACCAGAGGATGCTCACGTCTCCTCTGTCATTGTTGCCGTCCCCATTCTACAGATAGCTGGGACACACAGGCCTAACGTGGGCTAGTTCCTTTTAGAGCTGGAAGGGATCCTAGCGCCTACCTGGTCTTCATTTTGCAGATGACCAAACAGACCAGCAAGATTAAAAGACTTATGCAAGGCCAGCCAGCCAAGTAATGGTGGCAGAATCCTGTGACAAGGATCTGGCCAAGGGTTTCCTGGTGGGCTCCACAGCATCTCAGGGCTGTGCTGGCCTTTTCTGTACCAGCCCTGTTCTCTCACTGGCCATATATGGCTCCAGCGTTTCTGGAAAGCAACATCTTGAAGAACGAAGGTAGGGTTCCCAGGGACAAACTGCCCCGTTGCTGGACCCAGGACAGCTTATCCCCATTCCCTCCCCTGTCCTATCTTTGTTCCTGCCTGGCTCCTGTGCTTGGCTGGGAGTTATGTGTCACAGTGTCACAGCAGGGTGACAAGAGGACAGGTCTATGGATCACCTCTTCCACATGGCCTTCGAAATTCTCACTGAAGTCACTGGAGTGTGAAAGTGCTTAATGTAATCATATAACATTGATACGGTACCTGCAGTGCGCTGATAATTCTGGAATTATGCATTGGGGGTGCAGAGATACACACCCCCGGTTGTGGGTCCACAGGCTTCTTTCCTGAGACATGTAGCAGACAGCCCTGAACAGGGCCCAGTGTGAGGCTCCCACAGAGGGGAGGAGTTCGGGAGAGACACCACGTTTGATTGAATAACAAAAGCTTTCAGAATGAAACGATTCATTCAAGCCTTTAAAAAAAATGGGCTTTAAGGCACCTGGGTGGCTCAGTGGGTTAAAGCCTCTGCTTTCGGCTCAGGTCATGATCTCAGGGTCCTGGGATCGAGGCCCGCATCGGGCTCTCTGCTCCGCAGGGAGCCTGCTTCCTCCTCTGCCTGCCTCTCTGCCTACTTGTAATCTCTCTCTCTGTGTCAAATAAATAAATAAAATCTTTTAAAAAATGGGCTTTAAAATCCCTCTTTATAAATTTATATGTTGAATTACAAAGGCAATATTTAGGGCAAGATGGGACACTCATCCTATAAAACCATTTTGAACAGAAAGGGAGAATGACCAGAGGGGCAGGGTTTTAGTGGGTGTGAATGAGAAGAGAAGGCCTTGTAAAGAGAGTAAGCAAGACGGGCAAAGGCCAGGCTCAGGGTGCTCCACTCCAGTGACCAATGGCCACTCCGTCTGCCTAGCGGCCACTGACCTAACAAAAGCATGTGATGGGGTTCAGAGCCCTGTCGCTCACAGGCTGTGTGATCTCAAGCACGGTACTCAACTACTCTGAGCCTCCCTGAGGCTGACTTCAGGCCCCTGAAGCCAGGGCGAGGCATTAGTGCACCCTTGGAGGATTTGAACCGGGAAGGGACATGACTGGAACTTGGCAGCTAATTAGATCTCGGAGTCAGAAAGCAAGAGTGCGGAGACAGAGTTGCTACCTGGCTGGAGGTGTCAGCCGTGGGTTTGAAGGGGCGGAAGGAGAGCTTAGTTTTGATGAGTTAGTGTCGCCCGCAGGACATCTGAGAAATACCCTCAGCAAGCAGATGGGACTGGGCCCCGAGTTCAAGAGGAAGGTAGAAGAACTTGATAGAAAATGTGGGGGCACCGGAGCCCACAAGGGCAGTTTAAGACAGTGGCCAAGGACAGGGACCTGAGGAAAGCCCCTTACATTTGGACCCCAGGGGTGGGGTTGGAGACAGACTTCAGGGGGCCTGGTCGCTGGGGAGGGCCTCACACTGAGGAAGTCAAGTCCTGGGGAGCAACGAGGCCCACCTACTCACTTCACAGAAAGAGGTCACACGGGCTCAGCATCGCAGAGCAGGAAGAGGCCGTGCCGACCAGAAAGACCCCCAGAACCCAGCACTTTCTACTCTCCATGGGCCCACGTATTCAGAGCCCTCAAGGTGAGCAGAAGCATCCTTAATGAGTTTTATCAATACCGTGATTAAAATTCATGGACGGAAGCCTAGAATATCTTGATATTGGAGTATGTGGGGATACTGACTAGAAATACAAAATTTCATTTTCCTCACAAGTTTAAAAATATAATTAAAGGCATTTGCCAGACTCTGTCAACTTGGCCACTTCTATTAATGTATGAATTGTCATTAACCCTTGAGTGTGAATTTGCCTTCCAGATGGACTCTCCCGACCTGGCGGGGCTGTGAGCTTTGACTCTGAGAGGAGAGGGATGAGAGGTAAGACTGCCAGGCCCTGGGAGGGGTGTCGAAGGGAGACAGAGGGTGGGCTGTAGGCCTCCCCCTAGCATCTGTGGGATGATGAGAGCGAATATCTCATCCTGCTAGTGAGAGAAGAGGGACTTTGCAGGAGAGAAATGGTTTCTCCCAAAGGCGGGGCTGAAGTTTCTGCCTCACCGTGTGGTGGGGCAGAGGGGCCAGAGATGTGGGTATGCTAGTCCGGAGCTGGAGGGGTCCTGACTCAACCTTGGCACTTGGGGTGCCCTTCTGCTCCCCCTTTCCCTTCAAGGGTAGCAGATGGTACTAGGGATGGAAAGAAAAGATACATATGTGTATTTCCTACAAGTTTAACACTCCTGAGAGGGCCAGGACTCAGGCTACATGGAGTAGCAAAAGCTAATTGTCCCCAAACCTCAGAAGGGTCACTGTATCAAAGAACCTTGTGTCCTTTGCTTGGCCCCTGTAAGGTTGGTTGGAAGGATCTGGTTTCTGTCTGACTGCCCTTGCTCCTGAAGCAATGTGTGAGTTCCTTCCTCTTCCTTTCAGCTTTGTAGAGACTTCTTTGGGGGACGAAGAGGAAGTATTGGCAATTTGGTCCTAATGGCTCCTGACGGGCTAGGGAGCAGGATGCATGGGGACTCGGGGGACGGTCCCTTCTCCCCTAGCTTCACAGTCCAGAAGGGCCCTCAAGGGATTTTATCTGAGCTGGTACTGGAAGATTATAAAATTTGCTCTTTGCAGGCTCATTCAGGATTTTTTTTTTAAAGCACAAAGGAGAAAATAAGATTATTTGGACTATCCAGAAATAGCCATTTCCACTATTTTCATGTCATTTCTCATAGTCTCTTGTTTTTTCCTAGACAGAGCACATACTTCAGTTTCTTGCACTGGGTAGCTGAGTAATTGGCTTCCCCTAGAGGCTCTGGGTTCTGACATCAGGGCAGAAGTTCTTGGCATGACCGGAACTCAAGTCCCAACACGTCTCCCACTCAACTTTGGCTTTTCTTCATTTACTGTGTGTTGTGAACTGGCCCAAGCCAACTGTTGCCTGTTTTTGTTTTTATTTTTTCCTCCTTTGTTTTGCTAACATACCGGTAGTCTCCAGCAGTTGAAATTGAATGGGAGTTCTACATCTCTGTTCTGGGGAACTTTGCTATTGGGTGTGCACTTCCGTGGAAATAAGTCCTAGGCCAAATTCTGCCCTGCATTCAAACATCTGCCAAAGAAGGACACCCCCCCCCCCCCCTTCTCTAGCTTGAGAAGTTCCCATTCTGCTCAGGTACAACCACCAGCACCCGGTGTGAAAGGTCACTCCAAAGGTACACACAACACTGTTCTGAGGACAAGACCAGCAGCCTGGTAGGCAGAAGCAATGGAACTTTAGACCTTGAATTTTATTGTTGTTTTATATTTTTTTTAAATATTTATTTATCTATTTGAGAGAGCGAGAGAGCACATGCATGAATGGGGGAGGGGCAGAGAGAGAGAGAGAGAACATCAAGCAGACTTCCTGCTGAGCACAGAGCCCCATGCAGGGCTCAAACTCGATGACCCTCAGATCATGACCGGAGCCGACACCAAGAGTCAGACGCTTAACCGACTGAGCCACCCAGGCGCCCCTTTGCTGCTGTTGTTTTATATACACCTTTACATACAATAATTAAGGTACACAAACCTCAAGTTTAATCTCTGTGAATTTGTACTTGTGTATCCACCCATGAAACCGCCACCCAGATTAAAGTCCTGAACATTTCCAGTGCCCTAGAAAGTTCCTCATACTCCTTCCCAGTCCATATCCCCCTTCTCCAAGGGTAACTACTGTCCAGACTTCTATGGCCATAGATTAGTGTTGCCTGTTCTTGAACTTCTTATAATGGACTCATACAATATGTGCTCTTTTGAGTCTGGCTTCTTTCATTCAGTGTTATGTCTCTGAACCCCATCACTGTTTTGCATGTAGCTCTAGTTTGCTTTGAAAAGTACTCCTGCTGGTGGACGTTGGGTTGTTTCCAGCGTGGGGCTCTCATGCATGACTAACACTGCTGTAAACATTCTTGTTCGTGCCGTTTTGTAGACACGGTGCCCCTTTCTCTTCAGAATGTCCCCAGGAGTGGTAGGGCTTGGTGTTTGCCTTTAAGCATTTAGCTTGAATGTAACGTTTACGTGTTTAGCCTTATGAGTTTCTTCCAGTTTTCCGTCGGTTGCACAGTTCGTGCTCCTACAGCGGTGTGTGGGAGCCTGGTCTCTCCACATCCTCGACAGCACAGCACTGTCGGCCCAGAGCTTTGCTCTAGGCAGCCTTGTTGACCGATTTCCACTAAGCTCCACTATACAGTTAGGCTTCTTCCCTTCTGGCTAAGGTGCTTTTCTATTGCAGAACCCATTGCTTGGTGCCACCCAGATGCGTGCTCTGGCTCTTTGTGAAATAAGGTCCCTCTTGGTTCAGAGTAACACCACTTTCTCTGGCCCTCTTCTCCTTATCGTTGTTGGTTGGGCTGGGGCGGGGGGCACTGAGGCCAGCTTCAAGGGGCACCTCTCTTATCCAGAGCCAAGCTGCCAGCACTCCAGTCCTCAAGCAGGGCAGACCATGCCCCTGCACACCACGTCCGAATCCTTCCTTGCTTACTGGCTGATGCCACTGTTTTGTGCCTTTCCCTCTCAGTCCAAGGACCTTGGGGACATGTGCATGACCCTGGTTCCCTTCGAGTTAGCGATATCCCAGTGTGAACTAAGGATGTACCTGGAGGTTTTGATGAGGTCCTCGAGGGGAGGAGTAAAAAGGGGATAAAGAGAGCCTGTTTGCTGTTGACTGCCCTTGGTGACACACAGCACATTTCAGAGCCATCGAGGATGAAGGCTCAGAAGACTCTGAAGCGACTTCAAAAGAGCTGTTCAAACCACCCGTAGGACGAAGGTCTGAGATAAGAAGGCAGGGTCGGGGAAGGAGACCCAGGGAAACAACAGACTGCAGAGCCAGAATTGATGTGGGCAACTGTTTGAAGCTGGCCCTGTTCTTAGGGGCGAGATGGTGACCCGGTTCTAGGCCTGAACTGTGGGATGAGGACACAGGCTCCTGGGCTGTCCAGTGGGGCTGCTGGCTCCCCGTGCAACTCTGGGCACACCCAGAATGTTCTGGCGCTCAGAATCCAGCCAGACCTCCTCCTCCCACTCCAGCCCTCCTCTTCCTTCCCTCACACCTCCCCTTCCCTTCCCCCCTTCC
>LNAC01000077.1:1971160-2049843 GCA_002007465.1 Ailurus styani | reverse complement strand
CACTTCCTTGTCTTAGAACTTGATTATTTTTAAGTTGGTTTATAAGATTCAACATTTTAAAGATTCAGGGCAATTTCCCTCCTTGCCCCCAGTCTCCCAGTTCCCCTACCAGAGGCAACCAGTTTTGCCCGCCGCACAGGTAACCTTCCAGAGATCCATGAATACCAGTGTGCGTGCACATGCTTGGGCGTGTCCCTTTTACACACGTGGTAGCATACTGTCCACACTGGTCTAGGCCTTCTTTAAAAATTGTTTCTATTAAATATTGAGCAGATACAAAAATAGCAGTTATACAATAACATAGAAATAAAAAAAAAAAAACCTCCACAATACAGTAAGACATCTGGTATCTGCCACCTGCCCCAGACAAAGAAGCAGAGCTTTTAAAATCTCTGTGGCCCTCCCTTCCCAGCCCCAACCTTTTTCCCCAAATACTATCCCGAATGTTATACTTATCGTGCCCCCCCCTTTTTTTGGATAGTCCTGCCATATGTTTATATCAGCACACAATAAATATGACGCACTGTCTCCTCTTTTGGGATTTCGAAGAGAAGGAAGCGTATCATGCGTGCGATCTTATGCGACTTGCTTTTGTCCCACCTGTGATTACAATCCAGAGATTTGGTTATGTCGATGTTTGTGGCTGTGCTTGGTTTGTCATCCCTCGGTACAGAATTCAGTTGTATTAAGAGAACGCCATTAATTTTTCATGGCACTATTTAAGGACATTTGGGTTGCTTCCCATTTTTGGATTCTAGGAACAGTCCTGATGTGAAAGCTCTTTATCATTTCTTTCCTGGTGTGTATGTTTGGGGGCATGGGAGTTGGAGGGAACTTGGGTTCGGGTCTCCCTCGGGGATTTGCAGGCTCCCAGGGAATTCACACTGTCAACTGCAGTAGATGACGCTAAACTGTCTTCCCGAGTGCTTGTGACAATTCACACACTTGCCAGCGTGCTCGAGGGTTCCCTTTGCCCCACTTCCTTGCCAGTACTTGGAATTAACAGTTTTTAAAAATTTCCAGGCAGATATGTGTGAAACCATAACGCATCATGCTTTAAAATTTGATTTCCCTGATTATGCACATGGCATTTGTTACTTAAAATATATCTTGATGATTGTGGCCTGTCAGAGCAATGAGGACTTCCTCCTCCTTGCTTGGGCTGGAGAGTGTTCTATCACATGCAAATCTGACTGATTTCACCACTTCCTTGTTGCTAGACATACAGTCGGCTCCAGTGTTTCCCAGACAATTCTTATTAATTAATTAATTAATTAATTAGACACAGAAAGAGAGATCACAAGTAGGCAGAGGCGCAGACAGAGAGGAGGAAACAGCCTCCCTGCTGAGCAGGGAGCCTGATGCGGGGCTCCATCCCAGGACCCTGAGATCATGACCTGAGCCAAAGGCAGAGGCTTTAACCCAGTGAGCCATGCAGGCACCCCTCCCAGACAATTCTTCAATGAATAGCTTTGTGTCTTGGTGGTAAAGTGTGTCCCTATGTGGAAGAGTCTATATTCAGGAACTTCCTGAAATGTTGAGATAGAAATGGAAGACCATTTTTGCTCCCCTCTGGCAGTGCATCTGGCTGTTTCCAGCACATCCCCTTAATTCCCTGAGTTCTGCCAGGTGGGACCCGTATCTGCCCTGTCTTGTGCCATCACACTGTCTTTTCCCTCAGAGGATAGTGACGTTCATCTGTGCTCCCTTCCCTCTTTCCTAACCCAGACCTATCCTGTTGGCTCTGCATGCTACCCCCATCTGCACAGAGATTCCTCAGGGATGGGCCCTGCCCCCAGCATCTCCTTCTTAGGAGATCCCCCGCTCAGAATTAGCATTCCCAGAAGGGCCGGACTTTGCCTGGCTCTGAAGGAGAGGGAAAGAAACCCTGCAACCTTTGGAGAGGGCGGAGTTTCCAAGGGGGCAGGCAGCATATACACAGAAACAACCAGAAAGGCTAAGATGGATCACGACCCAGCACCCATCAGCTGTGACACCCTGAGCAAACCTTCATGTCCCTGAACCTCACTTAACATCTCTTTGGGGCTAGGGACAGAGTGGGGCCGAGCACCCAGAGCAACCCACGTTCACGCACTCACAAGTCATAGCTTTCCTCATTACCAAGGATACTTCTAATTCAAGGATGCCCTGGTGATGCTAGGAGAGACGCAAATTCTGGGTCTGAGATGCCAGAAGGAAGGGGAAGGAAGCCCAAATCTGAGGGCCTTCCTGGAGGAAGAGGTACTTTCGCGGCCTCCATGGAGACGGGCTTCATTTAGGCAAGTGGGGAAATCTCTCTTGAGGAAGGGATCCTCAAAATCAGAAGTATGGAGGACGGAGGAAGAGTTTGAATGTCCTTGAGGACAGGTGAATGATTTGGGGGAGAGACATGGAGTGTGAAGGGTGTGGTACGGAGTGCCGGGGATGTGGCTGGAGCTCCATCTCAGGAATCCGGTGTGCACCAGCCATTCAGATGCATGCTCATGTTCAAGAATTGCTGTTTTCAGCAGTCAGGGCCTGCAGCCCAGCATGAAGGGATGTGGGGCTCAGTGGAGTTGAACCTGGTCACCAGAGAGCCCAGCATCCCGTCTGCAGGGGTTTCCTCTGGGAGGAAGAATTGTATTGCACGTGACTCACCACACACACACACACACACACACACACACACACACACACACACCCTCATGCCTCCCCCTTACCCCTCTGTTACCCCTACCACCCGCCCTGCAATTGACCTGGTGCCCTGGAGGCACAGGGACTCCCTTGGGCTGGGTGCCTGGGGCATTGCATGGGAATGGAAAAGAACTGTGAGTCCCCTCCAGGAAGTTTGGAAGCTGATCTGGAGAGTGGGAAGCCCTGGCTGGTTAAACAGCAACAGCAAGCATTTTCCATCTGAATGCTTCTAAACTCAGCCTCAGCCTCCCATGAGTCCAAGTGGATTTTACCAGGAGCTGTTACTGTGCTTATTATCATGCTCCTTTCGTGCAGAAACTGAGCCTCAAAGAGATCGAGTGACTTGTGCGAGGTCGCACAGCTGGGAAGTGGTGGAGCTGGGACTCCTGCCCCGTCACCTGATTCTAGAGCCCACACGCTGCACCTCGTCCCCTCTCCCCGTCCTTCCACCGGCCCCCCTAGCTACTACATTTACATGGCCTCAAAATCAAAAAGTTCAAACGGATGTGCAGTGATATTCCTCTTCTTCCCCTTCCTAGAGACAACAAATGGGAAGAGTTTCTTATAACTAGTTTTAGCATCTTCTGTGCCTACATAAATACATATATTCCATAGAGACTCTCCCCTGCTCTTTTTGGACTAAAAAATGGTAGCATCCTACATACTGTTTTGCACCTAGTTTTTTTCTTTCTTTCTTTCTTTCTTTACTTAGTATTTCTCAGCAGTCTTTCCATGTCAGTCCACAAAGAGAACATATTTTCCTTATCCTGCTTTATAGCCCATATTCAACCCGAGCTCGGGTCATTGTCCATGAGCAGGCACCTCTGTTGGATAATGTTCTAGAAGGGGAAGTGCTGAGCACACTCAGCACCATCATTCTCTTCTCCCCAAATCTGCTCATAGACTTAAGAATGAAACCACTTCTTCCTCCTGTAATCTGACTGCCCTCGCACTTTCTCCCGGAGACTCTGGCCATCTGGGTATACTGTCTTTTGGGTACTTCTCGGGAGGGGAAATGCCACAGGCCGGACTCTGCACCCCCGTGCCCAGCACACAGGAGGCAGGCACTC
This sequence comes from Ailurus styani, assembly GCA_002007465.1. Taxonomy (NCBI): domain Eukaryota; kingdom Metazoa; phylum Chordata; class Mammalia; order Carnivora; family Ailuridae; genus Ailurus; species Ailurus styani. The sequence continues at coordinate 2,046,100 of LNAC01000077.1, read as the reverse complement.
AACAAAGTGAGCCACAGGCCCTCTTCCAGAGGCTTATCATTTACCCTCGTGGAACCCTTGCTCATTTGGTCAAAACAACCTTTTGTGGGCCTCATGGGATGATCGCCCCCCTTTGTAGCAGGGCAAGGGGAGGCTCTGAGACACCAGCTGTGCCCTTGGGCACACTTGGCCTGGGCCTGGGAGGCTGAGGCGGATGTAAAACCCAGGGCTCCTGACTCCCAGCCGACTCACTGGCCCCTGGGCCACACTGCCTCCCCGTGGCTCTTACACTGCAAGAGTAGAGGAAGGAACGACGTCTCCGCTTTACTCTCTGGCTGGCTCTCCACCAGCAACAGGAATGGAACGGGACCTTCCAAGTCAGTTTTTATTTGCCTGTTTATTTGCCAACAGAGATGAGAACGATCAGAATATCTAGCCAACATTTTTTTAGTCCGCCCACACTCCAGGCTTCTCCTTCTGCCCCTATTCGCTCATTTACCTCTCAGAGGCGGGAAGGGTAGGTGCTGTTATTACCTTCCCCCCTTGTCCAGCTGAGGTGAAATGAGGGGTAGTAAGGAGCAGAGCTGAGATTTAAACCCAGACAGAGCCCATATTCTTAACTCCTCTATACCAGGGCCTCTCAAACAATGGCTTTCGATAGGTGACACTCATAAATTATCATTATAATATTATTTCAAGCTTTGGCAGAAATGGTGGCTATCTCCTTGGTGTTTTTTAAATTTTTATTTCTTGTATTATTATTATTATTATTATTACTGAGAGAAACACAGAGAGAGAGCGCGTGCATGTGCATGGGGGGAGGGCCAGAGGGAGAGAGAGAGAGAGAATCCCAGGCAGACTCCATGCTGAGCTTGGAGCCCCACATAGGTCTTGACCTTATGACTCCAAGATCATGACCTGACCCAGAACCAAGAGTCAGACGCTTAATTGCCTGAGCCACCCAGGCGCCCCCCTCCTCGGTATTTCAGGGGAAGCAAGAAGGTCCTTCACCCCTAAAAATGAAATACCTTCCCACCAGCTTTCTGCTGCTTTTGACTGTGCAAGGAGAGCTGCGTCTCTTAGGCTGACAGCTTGGATCCTTGAGGAAATGAGATTCTCCCAGTTAATCACCGCCCCCCCCCCCGCTTTTAATGCTCAGGCCTGCCTTTCATGAGAGAAACAGCTCTCTCCCTTCCTGTAGTTCTTATAAAAACAAGAGGGGTGCCTGGGTGGCTCAGTGGGTTAAAGCCTCTGCCTTCAGCTCAGGTCATGATCTCAGGGTCCTGGGATCGAGCCCCACATCGGGCTCTCTACTCAGCAGGAAGCCTGCTTCCTCTCTCTCTGCCTGCCTCTCAGCCTACTTATAATCTCTCTCTCTCTCTCTCTGTCAAATAAATAAATAATATCTTTTAAAAAAGAGAGAGAGAGGACTTCCCTGAGTGTAACATTAAATTACACTGTTAAATATGTCTTTACAAGCTCCATCACTTACTCTGTCAGTTTTGTGGATTCTCTGAAGGTCTGAGTTCCCCGCTCACTGTCCTCTCTCCACTCAATTCTCGACGTGTGGTGCTTTCGCCATCCACCAATGTCCTAGCCTCCCGATTCCCTGATCTCCTCTCCTGCAATGGCTCAGCTACTCAGTCCCAGGGTCAAGCCCTGGACCCTCCAAAGATCCCACATTCAAACTTCTTCCCAGCTCATTCCTTCAAGCCTTCAGCCCTACGGGTCCCACAGGCCCCATGGGCTCCATGGTCACTGAACTCATCACCTTTCACGGTGCCCTTCAAGCCCGCCTCCCCTCTTGTCCCAGGCCTTGACTCCACAGTTAGTTATTACAGCTCCTTTCTTTAAATTTTATGTATTTATTTGAGAGAAGGAGAGGATGAGAGAGAGAGAGAGAGAGAGAGAGAGAGAGAGAGAGAGAGAGAGAGAATGAGAGGGGAGAAATTAAGGGAGAAGTAGACTCCCCCCTGAACAGAGAGCCCGATGTGGGACTCGATCCTGGGACTCCAGGATCATGACCTGAGCCAAAGGCAGACGCCTAACCAACTGAGCCACCCAGGTGCCCCTTAACAGCTCCTTTCTTGTCTACACCTCATCTCACCCCTACAACAACTCCCCAGGGAGGCACTGTCACCAGGGAGGCGACAATCCCCCAGAGAGAGGGAAACTGAGACACAAGGAGCTTACACCAGGAGGACATACAGACTGAGGAAGGATCAGGGCAGAAATCCAAACTGCCATGTGATTCAAGAGTCTTGTGCCTATAACCTTCTCTCTCTAGGGCTAGAAATGTCACACCCAAGTGACTTGTCAGTTTAAGCAAACTTTTCCCCCAACAGGTTTGATTCCTGTCAGTAAAAGGAACTCGACCCTCTGGAGACAGGGCGTGGTGTGGGCAAGGTGGGCCCTGCTTGTTTGGCGGGCTGCTGGCTGTACTTTGGCCCTAAGTCCAAAGGGTAAGTAGCAGAGGATCGGAGAGAGAGGCTCACCCCCTCCTGGGTGCCCTTTGGAGCCAGGGGCTTTTTGTATCTCAGCCCTGCTTGATTCTCACAATGCTCTCCCACAGCGAGTCAGTCATGGAAGTAGGATTTGAACCAGACACATTTACTCAACTGAGAGGCTCCCCAAGGCTGTGTTGTTAAATGGGACATACTGAAACCCCACAAGTAAGGCATTTCTGGGCCGTGAGCTTGGAGTCTGAAAAGATCCTCAGTCCCAGCTGAAGCTCGGACCGTTGGGTCTTTCCTTTCTCTTATCCCTTGAGAACAGGAAAGTATTGTACGGACTGGAGTTTCCCCTGAGGTGGGGAAAAGAGTTTGAGCCGACTCATCACCAAGTTTCGACTCCAAAAAAGGAAAAGAATTGTTCTAAGATTTGCCAAACCTTAAGTCAAATGCTTTGTTTTGAAAACTGAATTGTCTATGGGATCCCCAGTTTGGCAATTTGTCTTTTTAAAGATCCGTGAGAGTTCTTTTTAAAAAAGATTTATGTATTTTAGAGAGAGAGAGAGAGTGCACAAGTGGTGAGGAGGTGCCAGAGGGAGAGAGAGAATCTCAAGCAGACTCCCCACTGAGCAAGGAGCCCTACATAGAGCTGGATCTCAGGATCCTGAGATCATGACCTGAGCAGAAATCAAGAGTCGGACACCTAACTGACTGAGCCACCCAGGCGCCCTAAATCTGTGAGATTTCTTATCCCACTGGGTTAGAAAGAACCCTGGGAGTCAGGACTTGGACTTGCTGTGTGACCTTGAGCAGGTTGCCTCCTATCTCTGGACTTTGGCACCATGAAAATGAAGGGCTTGGTTCTGATGAGCTCTCCATTCCTCTCTAGACCTGAAGTTCTAGGATAGAACGTGGGCTCTGGGCTCAGACACTGGAGTTCAAGCCCTGTTTCATCATTTACGAGCTGGTATGGGAGCAGGTTGGACAGGTTGCTTAACTACTGTGGGATTCAATTTCTTCACATGTAAAACAGAGATTGATAATGACTTTGTCATAAAGTGGCAAAGCCTGAATTAGAAAATTCATCAAACTTGCTTGGCATAGGGGGCCAGCGTGAACAGAAGATGCACTCAAATTAATTTGGCATGACAACGATGAAGTTTCTTTCTGTGTTATTAGAAATCCATGAAGAACCAGATCATAAGGAGCTCCTGGGGGGCTCAATTGGTTAAGCATCTGCCTTCAGCTCGGGTCATGATCCTGGGGTCCTGGAATGGAGCCCCTTGTCTGTCTCCCTGGTCAGGTCCCTCTGGCACCTCCTTACCACTCAGCTTCTCCCTCTCCTCTGTGCCTCCCCCTCCACTCTTGTTCTCTCCTGCTAGCTCTGTGCACTCTCTCTCAAATAAATAAATAAATAATCCTAAAAAAGAAAAAGAACCAGATCATAAAAATCCGAACTTCCACCAATAAATAGTTATTGAGCATGTATTTTGCATTTGTGGAGAACCCTTTCAGTTGGCTATTGGCTATACCCAAAATGGCTATACCCATTCCCAGCCCCTGGTTTGCCATATCTAACTGCAGAGACTGGAAATGCAGATACTCTCTCAGCCTCACTTGAAGCTTGGGGTGGCCATATGATACATGTTTTGCTGTGAGACATAAGCTATCAATGACTTCTAGGAGAACTTTCCTTTTCTGTGATAAAGGAGTCACCAGAGGGGAGCCCCTTGCCACTGTCCTTTTGATTTTTTTCTCACCTTACATATGAATACATTATGTGGGGCAATAGCAGCAGTGTTGTAGCCATGAGGCACACCACAAGGAGAAAAAGCCAACAAGCCAAGCATATCAGAGCTTACAGATGGAAAGAGCTTGGATCCAGAAAAACCAACCACAGCAGCTGTGGTTGTATTCGTCACCATTTAACAATACAAGCCCTGTTTGTTTAGGCAGCTATCAGCTGGGCTTCCTGTTCTTTGTAACTGAGCCCATCCTAGCTCATGTATCATTCAACATTTATTAAATTCTACCAGTGCTAAGCCCCATTCTACATATGAGGTTTATGGGGAGGGAGAAGACATCTGTAAGGCTTTACAGCCTATTCAAGAGGAGAGTTGGTATTTTTTTAAGACCTATTTATTTATTCCAGACACAGAGAGAGAGAGAGAGAGAGAGAGAGAGAGAGAGAATGAAAGCATGAGTGGGGGCAGGGAGAAGGGGCAGAGGGAAAGGGAGACAGGCAGACTCCCTGCTGAGCATGGAGCCCAACATGGGGCTGGATCTCAGGACCTGAGATCATGACCTGAGCCGAAACCAAGAGTCCACTGCTTAACCAACCAAGCCACCCAGGCGTCCCTTTTTGTTTGTTTTTAATGCAACGAAAATATAAAATGTTGTACAGTTGATGTCCTTGCATGTTAGCATGAGGGCCTAAAGGAAGGACTTCCTTCCTTTCTAGACTGTAAATGCTTTCAGAACAGATACTTTGTTTTTCTTACCAATACCCCTCCAGTGCCTTGCCTAGCATATAGTCAATGGTCAATAAATATTTGTCGGATGTGGTAACTGTGAGGGCAGCTTACCCTGCACAAAGGATGATCTCACTTTTATGCCCTTTTGAAGTTAGGTGTGGCTGTGTGACTTGCTTTAGCCAATAAAATATGAACGGAATTGATATATGTCGATGGTAGGCGGAAGCAGGTGAGAGCTGGTATGGATCTCTATTCTCTATCTGCCCCCGGTGCCATGACCATTGAAAATTAAGCTGATTCACCAATGGATGAATCACTAAATGAATGAATAAATGAATGAATGGCAGTGTTGTGAATGGATTAAAGGAGTGAGGAGACCCAGACAGGGACTTTGAGGCAGATACTATTACGTCTCTATCCCCATGCTGTGTGTTGAGGTGGTTGCGAGGAACCCAGAGAACTGAGCAGTCAGGAAGGCTGGGCTTTGGTTGCGATGGAGAGAGCAGGTGATCATAGTCTGGGAAGGGTCTTCCTAATATATCTGAGACCAAATTTTACAGCTAGTACCTTACCAATAATCCTTGCCTTACAACTTAGACATTTTTTCATTTTGCTTCAGCCATTTTCACCCATTGAATGGAAAGGCAAAAGTGGGACAATTCAGGTTAATACTGAATATACTGTAAATGTAAGTGTCATTTAAAATATGGTTACTTGATATATCATTAGGGGGATATAGGGTATGTCATGTAACTTTTCTTGTATTCTCAGATCTTATGAATTTCCAATGCTTGAATATTTAAATTAGTGCTATGGCAAGCCTCTTCTGGCCAGAGTTTTCCTTATGACTTAGATTATTAGGATAAGTTTCCAGAAGTGGAATAACTCACTCAAAGCAATATTGGAAGCAGTGAACCTCACCCAAGACAAAACTGCTACGATTTTTAAAAAATATTTTATTTTTAAATAATCTCTACACCCAGTGTAGGACTCGAACCCACAACCCCGAGATCAAGAGTTGCAGGATCCACCAACCGAGCCAGCCACCCCTACGATTTTTGAAAAAGAGTCAAATTGCTTTTGCAAACTGGTATAACCAAAATGGTTCTGTCGTTGCATATGAGAATTTTGTTTAACATTACACATGCAAGACTTACAGTCAAGGCATACTGCTCTGGTTCTAAGCTCCTACAGTCGAATACGGGGCTTAAGTTGTAGATATTATTAACTGAGCTAGAAGGTAAAATATTTCCTCTAAAAAACAAGATTGAAACCCTTTATCAAACGGCTAAATAAAGTAACCATTAAATAGCCAAGCAAGTAATCCAACATTATGATTTTTTTTAACCTCTTAGGTTTTGTTTTGGTTTTTATTTATTTATTTAGACAGAGAGAGATACAGTAAGAGAGGGAACACAAGCGGGGGGAGTGGGAGAAGAAAAAGCAGGCTTTCACCAAGCAGGGAGCCCAATGCGGGGCTCGATCCCAGGACCCTGGGATCATGACCTGAGCCGAAGGCAGATGCCTGACGACTGAGCCACCCAGGTGCCCCAAACCTCTTAGGTTTAAATAATACTTAAGTTTCTTGAGAAATAAATGTTCTGTTCTTTTCTCTCTAACCCTGAGTTATTCTCAATCACAGCCTAATACTATCCTCATCTTGATCCTCTAATTGATTAGAATGGGCTGTTTAAAAGTCCTTGTTTGGCTGATGTAAGGACCTGTCTGGATGTAAGGACCCGTCTGGATATAAGGACCTGTCTGGACCTGGAATCTGTTATTCCAGCTCTTCAGCCTTGGGCTCTGAACCGCTCCAGGGCTTGAGACCTCTCTGGGCCCTGGCTGCGCAGACAGGAGGGGCTTGCTTGTGAACTGGATTGCCATATATTTTCTCCTGAGGGGCAGGACAGCGCTGGGCATTGAGAGGAGCACAGTCCTAGCGGAGACTGAAAAGAATGTTCAAAGGGCTAGCAGGGACTGACCTCCCAGTTTGGTTAGATATCAAAGGTCTGCATCATCAAAAACCATTCTAACAGGTGTGAGACGATATTTCATGAATGTTGTGAGTTGTGTTTCTCTAATGTTTAGTGATGTTGAGCACCTTCTCATGTAGCTGTTGGCTTCTGTATGTCTTCTTTGGAAATATATCTATTCAGATTTTCTTCCCATTTTTTAATCAGATTTTTTTTGCCATTGAGTTGTTTGAGTTCTTTATATACATTTTGGATATTCACCTTATCAGACATATGGTTTGCAAATATTTTTTCCATTCCATCAGTTGTCTTTTCATTTTGTTGTTCATTTCCTTTACTGTATAGAAGCTTTTTGGTTTGATGTAGTTCCCATTATTTATTTTTTCTTTTGTTGCATCCCCTTTTGGTGTCAAATCCAAAAACTCATCACCAAGACCAATGTCAAGGAACTTACCGCCTATGTTTCCTTTTAGGATTTTTGTGGTTTCAGGGCCTTTTGTTCAAGTCTTTAATCCATTCTGAGTTCATTTTTGTGTGTGGTGTAAGATAATGGTCCAGTTTCATTCCTTTGCATGTGACTGTCCAGTTTTCCCAGCACCATCTGTTGGAGGAGTTACAGGATTTTTTTTTCTCCCTTGGTGCCCGAGGATCTTGGTCACAGCGCTTTGAAGAACAAGGAGGTAGACCAGACGGAGGGGTGGACAGTGAAGCGAGGTGTATTGAGTGATAGCAAAGTGATAGCACAAAGCTCCTGAGGAGGGTTGCCACTGGAGTTTCTAAGTCTCGGGGGTTTTTATGGGCTTGTTAGCAGACTCTTTTCATCTGATGAACCCTCCCTGCGCGTGTTATCCAATCAGGTTTATGTCACCCATCTATCACATGGGAAAGGGTGGAGGGATCCTTCCAGGACGGTGTAAAATTCTTCTAAGGGTGGTTTTCTCTTATCACAGGGCCCCCTTGTCCCTGCCTGCCTGCCTGCCAATCATCCTTCATCAGAGGACTGTCCTTTGCTCATTGTATGTTCTTGGCTCCTTTGTCATAAATTGACTATGTATGTGTGGGTTTATATTTGGGCTCTATGTTCTTTTCCATTGATCTGTGTGTCTATTTTTATGCCAAGTCCATACTGTTTGATTACTGCAGCTTGTAGTATAGTTTGAATCAGGGAGCATGATGTTTCCAGTTTTGTTCTTTCACAAGATTACTTTGGTCATTTGGGGCCTTTTATGGTTCCATATAAATTTTAGAATTGTTTGTTCCATTTCTATGGAAAATGCCATTGGAAATTTGATGAGGATTGCATTGAATCTGTAGATTGCTTTGGCTAGTATGGACATTTTAACAATATTAATTTTTCCAATCCATGAGTACAGAATTCCTTTTCATTTATTTGTGTCTTCTTCAATTTCTTTCATTAATGTCTTGCAGTTTTCAGTCTTTCACCTTTCAAAGAGGTCTTTCACTTCTTGGTTAGATTTATTCTTAGAAATTTCATTCTTTTTGATGAAATTTTAAATGGGATTGTTTTCTTAATTTCTCTTGTTCAATAGGTTGTGATTAATGAATAGAAGTGCAACAGATTTTTATATATTGATTTTGTTTCCTGAAATTTTACTGAATTCATTGATTAGGTCTAACAGTTTTTTGGTAGATTCTGTAGGATGTTCATTTTTTCTTTTTCAAGATTTTATTTATTTGAGAGAGAGCATGAGCAGGTGGGGGGGGTGATGAGGGCAGAGGGTGAGGGAGAAGCAGGCTGAATAGGGAGCCGAGAAGAGGACAAGGATGTGGGCTCAGTCCAAGGACACTGGGATCATGACCTGAGCCGAAGGCAGAGGCTTAACAGACTAAGCCACCCAGGCACCCCTTCTTCTTCTTCTTTTTTTTTTAAAGATTTTATTTTTAAATGATGTCTACACCCAACATGGGCTTGAACTCAACAACCCTGAGATCAAGAGTTGCATGCTCTGCTGACTGAGCCAGCCAGGAGCCCCTTTAGGATTTTCTATTATAGTATCATGTCATCCTGTATGAAGAATTTTTGTTAGTCTCTCTTTAAAAACCAAAGAGGACTTTCTCAGAATTCCTCAGTTGATTTCTTCTGTCTCATTGGCCAGAATTACATTCATCTGCTCTTTCTTAATTCCCCTTGTGGGGGCGCCTGCGTGGCTCAGTCTGTTAAGCGTCGGACCCTTGGTGTCAGCTCAGGTCATGACCTCAGGGTTGTGAAATCAAGCCCAACGTGTGACTCCATGCTCAGCACAGAGTCTGCATAAGATTCTCTCTCTCTCCCTCTGCCCCCCTTCCCCCGCTCTCACTCATTCGCTGTCTGTCTCTCTCTCAAAAAATTTAAATGTTTATTTATTTAAATTAATGGATGGATCAAAAATTGAAAGATTTTTAAATCTTTAAAAAAATTTTTTAAAATCCCCCTTGTTCTGGGACTTGCTTGCCCTGAAGGGACATGGTTGCCCTGAAGAGGGTAAACAGAATTAGAGTTTGATTAGCTAGGAAGAAGTTGAGAACCTCCGTTAAGCCAGAAACCAAAGGAACTTGCCTCCCAGGACTTTGTAGAGCCTTTAATATGAAGGTTTGCACTGTGGATCGCCAAGTTCTTTTTGTTTGTTTGGTTTTTAAGGTTTTTGCTTGCTTGTTTAAGATTTATTTATTTGTCAGAGAGAGGGTGCTCACAAGCAGGGGGAGTGGCAGGCAGAGGGAGAGGGAGAAGCAGGCTCCCCACTGAGCAACCTGAGGGACTTGATCCCAGGACTCTGGGATCATGACCCCAGCTGAAGGCAGACGCTAACTGACTGAGCCACCCAGGTGTCCCCATCTCCAAGTTTTTATCCCAATCTCGCCTGCAGTATTTCTTAACTTTTATTTATTTATTTTTTAGAGATTTTATTTGTCGAGAGAGAGAGCATGCCCAAGCAGGGGGAGAAGCAGGCAGAGGGAGAAGCAGGCTCCCTGCTGAGCCAGGAGCCTGATGCAGGACTCGATCCCAGGACCCTGGGATCATGACCTGAGCCAAAGGCAGCCACTTAACAGAATGAACCACCCAGGTCCTCTCACTTGCAGTATTTCTTAAACTTGATTATTTGATTAAGAAATCCTCTATCCACAGAGCATGTGTCAGAGCTGAGTCCTGCAGGGTACAAGACACTGGTCTCAACTGGAAACAATTTTCCTGTGCCAACTTTTGGTTACAACACTCACATGTGCTTCACCCGGCACTCGGCTCTTTTTATTTTTTAATTTTATTATTTATTTATTTAGTTAGTTAGTTAGTTGAGAGAGAGACAGCATGAGCAGGGGATGAGCAGAGGAGGAGGGATAGAGAATCTCAAGCAGATTCTGTCTGCACTGTGGAGCTGGAGGCTGACATGGGGCTTGATCTCATGACCCGGAGATCATGACCTGAGCTAAAACCAAGAGTCAGATGCTTAACCAAATGAACCACCCTGGCACCCCCAGGCACTAGGTTTTATCAGTGTTTTCAACTCGACAAGTGTTTTGAACCATGGCAATGGTTTGGACCAAAACTTGAAGTCTGAACCAATTGCTGAAATAAACACCCATAGTGGCCAAGTAAGTGTTGTCTCAATTTTTGATGACATGTTCCTGGAAGGCGGGTATTTCTGGAAAAATCCGAGGAAAATGACTCTTTCCTTGTAACAGCTAAATGTAGGGCCCAGGGCTTTGCTCTGATAATTATGTAAACAAAACTGAGGAAGTGGTGACTTTCCAGGGTTAACTCCTTTGCAGGTTATCTAGACCCTAGTACTGAGGAATGCCGCCTCCCTCTAAACCACTGGTTGTCTTAAAACAGTTTAAAGTATGTTTTTAAAAGAACTATTGAGGGCGCCTGGGTGGCTCAGTGGGTTAAAGCCGCTGCCTTCGGCTCAGGTCATGATCCCAGGGTCCTGGGATCGAGGCCCACATCGGACTCTCTGCTCAGCAGGGAGCCTGCTTCCTCCTCTCTCCTCTCTCTCTGCCTGACTCTCTGCCTACTTGTAATCTCTCTCTCTGTGTCAAATGAATAAATAACATCTTTAAAAATAAATAAATAAAAAATAAAAAAATAAAAGAACTATTGAAAAGATGATATAAAAAAACTGGTAAGGGCCATTTTAAAGTAGAAAGATCCCCGCCATCCCACCGCACAATGGTTTTCATTGTTACAGTCCCTTTCCACTTGCCACATTTTTATGTACTGCTTTTCCTTGATTCTAAAACACCATCAATTTTAAGATGCAGCATCAATTTACTGAAAGTTTTTTTAGGGAGGAAAAGAAACCACCACAAGAAACTATTAAGAACACCATTGATTGTAAGATACATTCTGAGATCAGAGATTTTAAAACATAGGGGGCAAAACTCATGCCTTAGAATTGAGGAATATAGTAGGAAAAAAATTGATCTATTTTACTTTACTATGTATCAGCAAGTGTTTTATTTTACTTCTCTCTCTCTCTCTTTTTTTTTGAAGTAAGCTCTATTTCCAAGAGGGGTCTCTAACTCATGACCCTGAGATCAAGAGTCAGATGCTCTGCAGAGCCAGCCAAGCTCCCCCTAAACTTTTCTTTTTTCTTTTTCTTCTCCTATCAAGTGTTTTAAACTACTTGGCTTTGGAATTGGAAACATTCTCACATGGTTCAACATTCAGAAGGTACAAAAGAATTGTCAGTGGCTTGTCCTCCACTGCTCACTGCTGGCAAAGGCCCCCAATGTTATCAGCCTCCTGCGTGTCATTCAGAGGTATGTTATGCTTATAACTGCCAGTGAAACCTTATATTCCCTGATCCCTTTTTAACACAGATAGCAGCTTATTATACTTCCTTTTCTGAGCATTGCTTTTTCACTTAACAAAATATCACCAAGATGGATCAACATCATGTTCAGCCCATTTTGATTTCTTTTGTTTTTCTAAAGCTACATCACAAACATATCTCTATCTTTCTATATAATTGCAATAATTATCCTTTTCGATGACTGTTTGGTTTTGTGGGGTGGCTGGGCCACATTTAATAACAACTGCCTGTTGTTGAGCATTTAGATCGTTTGCAGTGTTGCTATGACAGGGCACACGCTATGGCCGTGGACTCATTGAACAAGTATTTATTTGACAACCAACAAGTGCGCTCCTCCTATGCACCAAAGTGCTTTCCCCTAAGAGGCGGCCAGGCAAGCCGCTGGAGCTGCCCTGGAAATAAGTAAGAGCCCAGAAGTGCTCCCATTCCCCCAAGGAGCTTCTGAGTACAGTCTGGACTCCCACATGGAGAACGGGGAGAAGGGTGATGATGCACCCAACCAGTGTGCTGGCCCGTGTAAATGAACAAGTGGGGCTCGTGAGCGTGGTTAATGCGCATGCGCCACAGGCCCAGCTCTCGCCTCCAGGTGCTGACTGGGCACCGCCGGGGTCTCCGCGGCGCTGAAATGTACAAAGGTGGTAAATGCAGACAGAATTAACCGCGGTTACCGCTTCATAAGCATTTACCGTATGCCAGGAGAACCCCCTGTGGGGTAAATATTATTTTTCCATTTTACAGATAAGAAAACCAAGGCACAGAGATGTTGAGTAACTTGCCAGCGGTGCAATGACGAGGCTGTGATTTCAGTCCCGTAGTAGCCCGGGCCCTGAGAGCAGCCGCTGGATTAAACCCTGGCAGCACTTTCTGTCTTTGTTCTATGACTCCTGGCCCAATTCCTTTCCCTTCTTAAATCTCAAGGAGGGTAAACTCAAATGCCTTTAATTCTCACTTACAGGATGAACGATTTCGTACTTGGAGCATGGCTTTTCTCCCTCTCCAGAGAATTGCCTGCCAGCAGCTTTGAGGTGGGGGCTCTCCTCCTCCCCTGGGGAAGAGGGCGGCTCCTCTGGGCTCAGACCTGCCCCGACCTCCCGTTGTCTTTCCTCCGCCCCCTCCCCCCCACGCCCTCCAGTTCCACAGACAGGTCCCCATCCCCCACCTCTCTCAGTTCCCCTCTCCCTTGTTCCGCAGACAGCTCCCCTGTCCCCCAGACAATGGCGAGTCGGAATCTCATCACCCGGAGCGGCGGTGCTGCGGGGAGGGCTGCCCTTCAGACCCAGCGACAGAACACATGTAATGAAACTGTCCTGCTGATGCGCCCCGCTCCTGCCCCAATTCTAATAATTCAGTGTCCTCTCAGCTATTGCAACGAAAGGCCCTCTTCACCTCAGAATTTTTCAAATGCCAAAACAAATAGCAGCTTGTGGCAAAACGGGGCTGTCCACCACGATTCTTCTTTGTTTACAGTCAAAGAACTAACCGTGAAAACAGCACAGAAGATGGGCGGTGAACACTGGGTTTCCTTCCCACCCTCAAATCCTGGTCCCCCTCCTCAGAAGTAACCATCCACCAGTAATTTTATTTTTGGAATTTCACAAGCACACATAAAGAGAATCTCTCCCTCCCCTCCCACCCAACCTTTTCAACATAAATGAGAGCATACTGTTTGGATCCTTGGGTTTTTTATTTTCATTTTTCTTACCTACCAATATATCTTGGAGAACTTTCCATACGAGCATTTCCAGATCTTCCTTATTCTTTACTATGGCTAAGGAGAATTACGTTATGACCATACCATAATTCATTTACTAGCTTTCCACTGATAGACATTTAGGTTACTTCTAGATTTTTGCTATTACAATTGTTGTTGTATTGAACAAGCCTGTGCATAGATTTCTGGGGACTCCTGTGAGTATGTCTGTAGGATAAATTTCTACAAGTATTTATTTTAAAATAGATGGTGCCAAACTGCCCACCAGACTGTAGTTTTTCAGTGGAGACAGAACTAATAGCTTAGGCTTGATGTTTAAACCATTTAAAATAACCCAGACTCTATTTTATATGGGAGAGCATTTTTATGACTTGAAGCCACAAAAACACAAATCATAAGGGAAAAAGAATGATACATTTTAAACTTCTGTACCATAGAGACATCATTTTAAAAAGTTGAAAGACAAGCTACAAACAGGGAGGGGATATTTGCTATGCATTTAATATTAGCTCGTATTAGTACCAACATCTACACATTCTTGACAAAAGACAAACACTGCTCCCACCCCAAAGAGCAATTGAGAGACGAGGAAACTGGATTGACCAACGGATGGAAGAAATGATGCCCAGCCTCATGAATAACCAGGAAAATATCCGTTGAACAATGAGATAGCATTTCATATCACTCAGACTGGCAACATTTTTCATTTTGGTAATACCAAGAGAAGCAAAGCCATGAGACCTCTTACAAATTCTCAGTGGGAGTACAACTTGGCATGACCACTGTAGACAGCAATAGTCAAATTGAAGAAATGCCCTTTGCATTAACTATATCTTTTTATTTTATATATTCTGGATGTTCTGGCCTGTGTGTCTTTCCTGACCATGAAGAGACTGCCCTCCCTTCCCACCCCTCACCCTAGGACTAGCCAATTCTTAGAGCAAAGAACTGGGAGCACAACTTTCCTATGCAAGCAAGCAGTCTGGAGCCCAGACTCTGACCCACATCCTCTCTCTGGCTCCTATACATGGGGAGGTGACATTCCTCTGCCCTCATCACCCAGGACCAGCTACCAGACAGAGACCACCCCTAGAGTTCACAGCCCTGGCATAGCATGCCCCTGGTCTCTGGAAATGTAAGCGCAGACGTCCCCCCTTAATCAGCAGCTCACGTTCCATGGTTTCAGTTACCAGTGGTCAACCACGGACCAGAAGCAGATGATCCTCCTCCTGATGTCATGCCAGAAAGTTGGTAGTGACCCCATGCTGTGTCCCACTCCTGTGCCGTTCACCTCACATCATTCATCTTGCAGGCATCTTGTCATCTCACATCAGCATGAGAAAGGTGAGCACGGTACAGTAAGATATTTTGAGAGAGAGACCACAGTCACACAACTTTTATTACAGTATTTTGTTATACTTGTATTATTATTTGTTATGCTTACTAATCTCTTACTTACTGTGCCTACTTTATAAATTAGGTTTTATCATAGGTACGTATGTATAGGAAAAAGCATCATATATATAAGGCTCAATACTACCCGTGGTTTTGGGGATCCATTGGGGGTCTTGGAGCATGTTCCCAGCAGATGGGGGGGCCGATGTAGTAGAAATCTTTCAATGGTATAAGCCTCTCCCATTATCACTCAGTCCCCTCCAAACATTCAGATTTTGTGGGTGCAATTGATAACACCCACACCGTGACCTGAAAAATTCCCATACCCTGCAAAGAGAAATGTATATAAGGGTGTTCACTGCAGCATTGTTGGTTATAACGAAATGCTGGACACAACCAGAATGTCCATCAGTAGAATGATAAATATGTTGTCCCATGGTCACATAATGGGTTACCCAAAAGCAGCACAATGGACAAGACCAGAGCCTTGTGTATCACAACATTGAATGATAATGGCAAATCGCAGAATAAACCAATGTGTTTGCTTATGTGAAATTTAGAAATAGGTTTAAAACAATACTATACATTGTTTATAAATCATATTCATGTAGTAAAATTGTAAGAACATGGAGGAGACAGATTCTATCCAATTTGGGAACCTGGTTTCCATGGGAAGGAGAGTAGGAGGTAAGATTAGGAAAGGGTTCAAAGGAGGTTCACCTTCCCCGTGGTGTTTCGCTCCTTTAAGCCCAAACAAATATTTGACCGAGATGGTAAAATGTTAAGGTTGTTCAATATGTCTGGTAGGTACTTGGATGTTTGCTGTTCTATTTTGGGTACTTCACTGTATGTGGGAGCTATTTCATAATGAGAAGATATGATTTAGGCTGTGTGAATTATCTCAAGGTCATATAAAGGACATGACAGGATGCCAGCAAGCTCTGTCCCCACCTCCGTTGTGTCAGATTTTCTCCTCTCTCCCTAAGCCTCATTTTTAAAAAATCGCTGGCTTTTTAGAAAAAGGTGTAAACACTTGCACCACACGGAGAATACACCGATAGTTGATCAAGTATACTTTTGCTATCTTCAGTGCAGCTCCAAATCGACCCTTGACAATTCCTATCTTCTGGTACTCTCATCCCTCCTACATTTTACCAAGGCTGGCCCATGTGGCCAATGGAATATGGCATAAGGGATGGTGTCACTTTTGAGATGAGGTTATAAAAAGACTACAATTTCCATATTGCGTTCACGCTATTTCTTGTTCTTTCTCTCTTTATCTCTCTTCCTCTCTCTCTCACTTTCTTGCATCTCACTCTGGGGAAAGCACGCTGTCTTCTTGTGAACAGCACCTTGGAGAGGACCATGTGGTGAAGCATCAGAGCTTTCTAACTCAGAGAAGAACTGATGCCCACCAACAGCCATGAGAGTGTTGAACCACTCAGATAAGCCATTTCTGGCTTCCTAATGCTCAGAAACTGTGTAAGATCATAAATGTTATTATAAGGTATTAAGTTGGGAGGTCATCTATGACACAGCAATAGATAACTAATACACTCCATGTGTCCGACATGTTTCCCCCAGTGGGTACAAGATGACTGCCATAGCTCCAAACATCCGAGCTCTTAAAGAGGAAAGCCTCCCTTAGAACCCACCAGCAGATTTCCCCTTGCTTCTTACTGACCACAACTGGGTCTTATGATTGTGTCCAGATGCAGGGGGGAGGGGCTGAAAATCAAGGATCAGGTCTTTCAGCTGCTTATAGGGATGTGGACAAAGAACAAGTGGACAGGGAATGGCTACCTTCCCAGTTTCACTTTGTCTGGTTATTTCCTCCTGGCACTCTCCACTTTTTCCTTCATACTCTGTATTCACTGTGAACTGGAAAGTTAAGTCTTAATTAGACTCAGGTTAAACATTATTGGCAAGATTATTCATGGGCGATGCCGTGACCTTCACACTCACTCACCTCAAGAAACAACCCGTTTCTTCACTAAATAAACACTTTACAGGATTTGAGCAGAGGGTGGGGTACCATCATTGGGAAGCTAACTCAGAATCCAGATGCTGTCTTTCTCTCCGAGAGCTGTGTCCTGGGAGGCTTCACATATTTTATACTTATGGGAACTCCGGGTTCTTCTGCAAATTCGTTCTGGGTTGCCTTGTTGGGATCATGCGTGGTGAGCAGTCTTGCCCAGGTCTGCCTCGGGGACTGGTGAGTCACACGGGCCGTGCCAACTTAGTTCAAAATCCCTGACGGGATTATGAGCTGACTTGAAAAATCAAATGCAGAAATGCTGGAATGTGATCCTTTCTTGATGGCTTTCACTTGAAGTTCTTAGGGCTTTCAGTATAAAGTCAGGAACAAGGGGAGATGAGATGAACCTTCTCAGTTGTTCAATTCCGAGGGCCAGGACAGGTGAGACCTGCGTCCCGCTGGCCCTCATCAGACGTGCTCAACGGAGACTGTGGCCTAGTCCAACACCAGGCCTGGGAAGCAGGGGTGCCGGAGGCTGCATCAGGACAAGGCACCATCCTTGAAAGGATGGTGGGCCCCAGCCATCTCGAGCTTGGGCAGCTTGTGTAGAGCAAGGTGGTCTCACTTCCTATTTCACTGGGGAGAGCGAGGTGAACCTCAAAGGAGAATACTTGTCAAAGGTTGTCTTTCTTCCACATAGACTCCTGCCAACCTCCTCCAACTTCTCACCCTTCTCTGCGGCCTCAAGGGCAGGGGTCTCTGCCCACCTCTCTGGAGCCTTCCCACCCGCTGCCTCCAGCCCCAACGTCTTTTTGTTTTCTCAGACACTTCTCCAAGTTAACTCATCCTCTACCCAGTTTCCCCAGCTCTGCCCCCATTTCCTTAAGTCAGCCAAAGGCCCCTGTACCCCTCCCAACCCCCAGGCTGAAAACGAGGCAACAGCAGTGACTCACCCTCACCCAACCAGTCCCCTGGTCACGAGAGGCTCTGCAGCCATGACTTCATTAGCTTGTCTTCCTCCAGCTGTTGCCCTGGCCTGGCCTCCAACTTCTCTAGGAGGCTAAGGCGATATTCTCCTTCCTCCTCCTCCAGTCCGGGTCTCTGGGTGGTCTGAGCCCCTGCCATCTCCTCCTTTGTGTCACAAGCGGATCACGCCTTCCTCTCCCGACCCCACCTTTCCATCCCTCCTTATCTCCCACGTCCATCTGTTCCAGAAGCCTTGACCCTTCCTACCCTCTAGTAATAATAGACATACCACATGCCAGGCAGTTGATAGCCATATATTTCTAGCTTCTAGCTTCTTCATATCCCCCAAACCACGCTCATATCTTCACTTCCCTGGCAGGAGTCTCGGCCCTGCACAAATCGCTCCTTAATAAAAGACTGCCTCGCATGGATCTCTGGTTATTTCACATTTGCAAGTCTTATTCCCAAGAAGTGGTAAGCCTCCTACCTCTCTCTACATGAGCGCGTGTGCGTGTGCACAAGGACACGTGTTTTCCCTGTTACGCACGCATTTGGTCAAAAGGTCTCTTCCCAGATGGAGGAGGCGATTCTCTATCTGGAACTATCCACTCAAGACAGAGAAGTCCCTCCTCACTGAATCCTGGGCATTGCCTGCATCCTGGATTCCAGGGTGGACCAGGGAGGCCAAGAGTGGATGGGAGTTCCCTGTGTCGGGGGAAGCATGGACGTCACATCCTAACAGAGTGTGGAGCTGGACTGAGCATCGAGTAGGGGACTTGGTATCCCCATTCTAATTCTGCTCCTGCCACTGCATGGTCTTGAGGGGAGGAGAGAGATGTGATCTTGCCAGGTTTTCCACATCTGAGGCAGAGAAATCTGTGGACTGAGGAAGGGCCCTCCTCTCCAGGGCCACAGTGCACAGCTCCAGAGGGGGGCATGACCAGTAGCCAAACTTGGTCCCCAGGCACCACCGCCTTTGCCCTCAGGGCTCCAAAATCCCTCTGCCCCCAATGCCCCCATAGCTGGCCTCCCAAGCTGTTCATTCTTAGGGTTAAATATTGCCATCTCCAATTTCTCGTTAGAAAAGCATGCAGTGTGAAGCTCCAAACAGAATGATCTAGAGTTCAGACCGATTTTTTTCTTGTATACTTAGGAGACAACATGGAAGTCTGGGACTTGCTGAGATGGTGCTACAGGGGAGTTGGTCAATGAAGGGCCGGGGAGAAAGGGTGGGGAGGGATGGAGAGGTGGTGGTGGGTGGGGCCCTGAAGCCTGACTTCTTTTCCTTTGCCACCTTGCCTGTGGACACGTCCTAATATGTGAATAAACACACAAGTTCTTACGTAAGAACAAATAAAAACAATTGTGTAACACACCATGCACCCCCCCCCAGGGCCTGGAGAAGGAGTCCAGGGAGGGGTGATGCTGGCGGGGGTATGGATGGTGTGAGTGGGTCCCCCTCAAAAACCATGACCGACCTGCTGGCTCTGGCCTCTGTGAGGGAGGGGATGTGTTCCCCTTAGAGGGAGGCCCACATGTCATTCCTTGGCTGTCGCAGCGTGTCAGAGAGAGAGAGGCGCCCTCTGATAACCATCGGCGGACGTTTTGCAACTGGGTGTGTGAAGCCTCCTGGGCTGAGGGCTGAGCAGTGCCTGCCTCCTTGGGACGGTCCCAGTGGCAGCTGCCAACGCTGCTTGGAGTCCACAGCGCAGGCCAAGGGCTAAGGAGTCAGTGCCAGAGATGACTGTAGGCACGCGATGAAGCCAGGGGGGTGCTCGCGGGGCCAGGACACTGCTCACACATTCGGGGTGCCTTCTGCACCTCGACCGGAGCCTGAAGCCTTTCACCAGCCTTTGGGACTGCCTCCTAGAGGAGCTCGACAGGCCCGGGCAGTGGCTGCCCGTGACACCCGTGGGTGTCCCAGCAGACCCAGAAGAGACGGCCCCTTTCTAGGCTGCGGGCTGGCAGGAAAGCTTGGCCTGAGTTCCAGCCCGAGAGCAGCAGCCCGAGAGGCGAGCACCAAGGGGCTGGGAAGATGGAAGAGCAGGTGTTCAAGGGGGACCCAGACACTCCTCATTCCATCTCCTTCTCCGGCAGTGGCTTTCTCTCCTTCTACCAGGCCGGGGCGGTGGATGCCCTCCGAGACTTGGCCCCCCGGATGCTGGAAACCACCCACCGCTTTGCTGGGACATCGGCAGGGGCAGTGGTCGCGGCTCTGGTCATCTGCGGGATTGAAATGGGTAAGGCCTTTGTTCTGGGTGCCCTGGGGGAGCCTCTGGCGAAGGTCCCCAAGGTGGAGACTGAGGATCACTTGGGGACGCTTCGGGGACAGAGCCAGGCCTTCTGGGTGGTGGGAAAGGAAGAGGAGGGGGACAGGAGGCAGCTGGGACGTTTGAGGTTGGGGTCAGCCAGGTCCCAGTCTCTGACCTACTGGGTGAGTGTGGACCCGTCCCTCCCTCTCTCCCTTTTTCCACACTCTTCTGTGATGCCCTGTGTGCCAGCGCCTGGGAGAGGGAAAGGCAGGCAGTAGCTCCCTCCAGCATGCTGGTCTTGGAAGTTACGCCATGACACAGTCAGACACCAGGGTGAACTGTCATTCCGGTTTAGCCTCTTTTAAAGTGCACATCTCCTTGGGAGGGGCAACGCTTCACATCTTTACTACCTTGGCTGGGTAGGTTTGTCACCTTTTAGGTGGCTGAAGAGGTAGAGGCCTTTTGGTTATGGGGATGAACCAGATGGGAAGAAACTGGGAAGGAATCCTGAAGATCTCACTTCACCTTCTTTCCTGCTGGTCCAGGACCCCGGAGAGAAGGATGGGGTCCCACCTCTGACCCAGAGGGCAGAAGCGCCCTCCTGGGCAGGGGAACTGGACACGTGGCCGGCCGGCCCACATGGCATGTCTGGACCAGCATCCTCACGGGCTCCCTCGAGTGCACTTATTCATTCACTGTGCTACCGTACAGAGTCCGTGCCCCCGTGAAGCAGACATTCTAGAGAGACGAGACAGAAAGTAAACATTCAGACAGGTAACCTGATGATGTCACCTCAGGACGCCATGAGATCTATGGATAAAATGATAGCAGGAAAGAGGGAGAGAATAGAGTGGGGGCTATTGTAGAAAGAGTGGTCAGGGAAGCCTTTTTGGAGGAGGTGGCAGTCAAACAGAGACCCGAGTGATGTGAAGATGGGAGAAAGAACTTTCCAGGCGGAGGAGCGGCCAGGGAGCCAAGGAGTGGGGGCAAGGAGAAGGGAGTGGGGGCCAAGGCTGGAGAGGCAGGCAGGGGTCGGGCTGCGCATGCGCAATGCCTAGTAGCGGGAGCAGAGGAGCACAGACCGTCTGCAAGGGGGTGACGTGCCGAGGCGGTGAAGAGCGTGTGCTCCGGGTGGATTGAATCCCAGCTCTGCCATTTCGCCACGTGGACCTGGGGCAAATTACTGAATGCTCTGTGCCTCTGTTTCTGCACCTGTGAAACGGAGATTCCGCCTGTACCTAGTTCCCAGTGTTGTTAAAGGATTAACTGGGCTAGAGTGAGCGGTTTATCACAGTGCCTAGCACATGGCAACTGCTTGGTGTGTGCCAACTACCTGGTTGGGGATTTTAAGGAACCTCAACTGCTAGGCAGAGTGAGTTGGAGGGAGAAGGGCGGCTGCAAGGAGGCTAGCGGGAGACTCTGGCGTGTGGGTCTAGGGAGGAGTGAGCACGGTAGGTA
This sequence comes from Ailurus styani, assembly GCA_002007465.1. Classification (NCBI taxonomy): domain Eukaryota; kingdom Metazoa; phylum Chordata; class Mammalia; order Carnivora; family Ailuridae; genus Ailurus; species Ailurus styani. The sequence continues at coordinate 2,024,653 of LNAC01000077.1, read as the reverse complement.
CTTGTGTCTTGAGGGGCAGTGAGAAGCTGGTGGGTTCAGGATGTACTTTGGAGGTAGAGCCAGTGAGACTTGCCAAAGGCCCAGCAGCAGTGCGGGAGGAAGGGGTGCCAGCGGGCTGCCTTCCTGCCTGGGGGCCTCTGTGCTGGATGAGAAGTCTGTCTTCATTGTAAAGAATAATAGTGATGCCCATTCACCGAGTTCCTTATGGGCAAGATAATTTTTTTCCTTCGAATATCTCACAAGTCATAAATTCTTTCACTGTAAAAAACTGAAACAATGCAAAAGTGTATAGGGTTTTTTAAAGCCCCTGCTCACCCTCCTTGTCCCCAATCCCACTCTCCCTCCTGTGGCCAGTTCTAAGGGCTCTGCTTAGATCCTTCTCGATCTTTTATTTTTTCCATTTAAAAAACATTTTTTTTTAAATTCCGTATAGTTAACATAGAGTGTTGTATTCATTTCAGGTGTACAATATAGTGATTCAACAATTCTATACATTAATTGGTGCTTATCGTGATAAGTGTGCTTTTAATCCCCTTCACCGATTTTACCATCCCCCACCCACCACCCCTCTGGCAAATATCTGTTTGTTCTCTATGGTTAAGAGTCTGGCGGTTTGTCTCTTTTCTTCCTTATTCATTTGTTTTGTTTCTAAAAGTCCACATAGGAGTGAAATCATGGTATTTGTCTTCCTCTGGCTGACTTATTTCACTTAACATTATACCGTCAAGGTCCATCCAAGTTGTTGCAAATGGCAAGATTTCGTTCTTTTTTATGGCTGAGTAATTATCCGTTCATCTATCAGTGGACACTTGGGCTGCTATTATAAATAATGTTGCAATAAACATAGAGGCGCATGTATCCTTTTGAATTAGTGTTTTTGTATTCTTTGGGAAAACAGCCACTAGTGGAATTGCTGGATCATGTGGTAATTCTGTTTTTAACTTTTTTTTTTTAACATATAATGTATTATTTGAGGGGTACAGGTCTGTGAATCATCAGTCTTACACAATTCACAGCACTCACCATAGCACATACCCTCCCCAATGTCCATCACCCAGCCGCCCTATCCCTACCACCCAAACCCCCAACAAACCTCAGTTTGTTTCATGAGATTAAGAGTCGCCTATGGTTTGTCTCCCTCCCAATCCCATCTTGTTTAATTTTTTCCTTCCCTACCCCCCCACGACCCCTGGCTCTGCCTCTCAAATTCCTCATTTCAAAGAGATTATATGATAATTGTCTTTCTCTGATTGACTTATTTCACTTAGCATAATACCCTCTAGTTCCAACCATGTTGCTGCAAATGGCAAGATTTCATTTCTTTTGATGACTGCATAGTATTCCATTGTATATATAGCACCTCTTCTTTATCCATTCATCTGTCAATGGACATCTAGGTTCTTTCCATAGTTTGGCTATTGTGGACATTGCTGCTATAAACATTCGGGTGCACGTGCCCCTGAGGATCACTACCTTTGTGTCTTTAGGATAAATACCCAGTAGTGCGATTGCTGGGTCATAGGGTAGCTCCATTTTCAACTTTTTGAGGAATCTCCATACTGTTTTCCAGAGTGGCTGCACCAGTTTGCATTCCCACCAACAGTGTAGGAGGGTTCCCCTTTCTCCGCAACCTCGCCAACATCTGTCATTTCCTGACTTGTTGATTTTAGCCATTCTGACTGGTGTAAGGTGGTATCTCGCTGTGGTTTTGATTTGTATTTCTCTGATGCCGAGTGATGTTGAGCACTTTCTCATGTGTCTGTTGGCCATTTGGATGTCTTCTTTGGAGAAATGTCTGTTCATGTCTTCTGCCCATTTCTTGACTGGGTTATTTGTTTTATGGGTGTTGAGTTTGAGAAGCTCTTTATAGATTTTGGATACTAGCCCTTTATCTGATATGTCATTTGCAAATATCTTCTCCCATTCTGTCAGTTGTCTTTTGGTTTTGTTGACTGTTTCCTTTGCTGTGCAAAAGCTTTTAATCTTGATGAAGTCCCAATAGTTCATTTTTGCCCTTGCTTCCCTTGCCTTTGGTGAGGTTCCTAGGAAGAAGTTGCTGCGGTTGAGGTCGAAGAGGTTGCTGCCTGTGTTCTCCTCGAGGATTTTGATGGATTCCTTTCTCACATTGAGGTCTTTTATCCATTTTGAGTCTATTTTTGTGTGTGGTGTAAGGAAATGATCCAGTTTCATTTTTCTGCATGTGGCTGACCAGTTTTCCCAACACCATTTGTTGAAGAGACTGTCTTTTTCCCACTGGACATTCTTTCCTGCTTTGTCGAAGATTAGTTGACCATAGAGTTGAGGGTCCATTTTTGGGTTCTCTATTCTGTTCCACTGGTCTATGTGTCTGTTTTTGTGCCAGTACCATACTGTCTTGATGATGACAGCTTTGTAATAGAGCTTGAAATCTGGAATTGTGATGCCGCCAACTTTGCTTTTTTTTTTCAACATTCCTTTGGCTATTCGGGGTCTTTTCTGGTTCCATATAAATTTTAGGATTATTTGTTCCATTTCTTTGAAATAAATTGCTGGTATTTTGATGGGGATTGCATTAAATGTGTAGATTGCTCTAGGTAGCATAGACATTTTCACAATATTTATTCTACCCATCCATGAGCATGGAATGTTTTTCCACTTCTTTGTGTCTTCCTCAATTTCTTTCATGAGTACTTTATAATTTTCTGAGTACAGATTCTTTGACTCCTTGGTTAGGTTTATTTCTAGGTATCTCATGGTTTTGGGGCAATTGTAAATGGGGTCAACTCCTTAATTTCTCTTTCTTCTGTCTTGCTGTTGATGTATAGAAAAGCAATTGATTTCTGTGCATTGATTTTATATCCTGACACTTTCCTGAATTCCTCTGTGAGTTCTAGCAGTTTTGGAGTGGAGTCTTTTGGGTTTTCCACTAAAGTACCATATCATCAGCAAAGAGTGAGAGTTTAACTTCTTTGTTGCCAATTCAGATGCCTTTTATTTCTTTTTGTTGTCTGATTGCTGAGACTAAGACTTCTAGTACTATGTTGAACAGTAGTGGTGATAGTGGACAGCCTTGCCGTGTTCCTGACTTTAGGGGAAAAGCTCTCAGTTTTTCTCCATTGAGAATGATATTCGCTGTGGGTTTTTCGTAGATGGCTTTGATGATATTGAGGTATGTACCCTCTATGCCTACACTATGAAGAGTTTTGATTAAGANGATCAAGAAAGGATGCTGTACTTTGTCAAATGCTTTTTCAGCATCTGTTGAGAGTATTATATGGTTCTTGTTCTTTCTTTTATTAGTGTATTGATTGATTTGCGGATGTTGAACCAACCTTGCAGCCCAGGAATAAATCCCATTTGGTCGTGGTGAATAATCCTTTTAATGTACTGTTGATCCTATTGGCTAGTATTTTGGTGAGAATTTTTGCATCTGTGTTTATCAAGGATATTGGTCTGTAATTCTCCTTTTTCATGGAGTCTCTGTCTGGTTTTGGGATCAAGGTAATGCTGGCCTCATAAAATGAGTTTGGAAGTTTTTCTTCCATTTCTATTTTTTGGAACAGCTTCAGGAGAATAGGTATTAATTCTTCTTTAAATGTTTATTTGAATCCTCTGGGAAGCCATCTGGCCCTGAGCTCTTGCTTGTTGGGAGATTTTTAATGACTGCTTCAATCTCCTTACTGGCTATGGGTCTGTTCAGGTTTTCTATTTCTTCCCTGTTCAGTTTTGGTAGTTTATATGTCTGTAGGAATGCATCCATTTCTTCCAGATTGTCAAGTTTGCTGGTATAGAGTTGCTCATAATATGTTCTTATAATTGTATTTATTTGGTGTTGGTTGTGATCTCTCCTCTTTCATTCATGATTTTATTAATTTGGGTCCTTTCTCTTTTCTTTTTGATAAATCTGTCCAGGGGTTTATCAATCTTATTAATTCTTTCAAAGAACCAGCTCCTAGTTTTGTTGATTTTTTTCTACTGTTCTTTTTGTTTCTATTTCATTGATTTCTGCTCTGATCTTTATGATTTCTCTTCTCCTACTGGGTGTAGGCTTTCTTTGCTGTTCTTTTGGCAGCTCCTTTAGGTGTAGGGTTAGTTTGTGTACTTGAGACCTTTCTTGTTTCTTGAGAAAGGCTTGTATTGCTATATTCTTTCCTCTCGGGACTGCCTTTGGTATGTCCCAAAGATTTTGAACAGTTGTGTTTTCATTTTCATTTGTTTCGTGAATTTTTAAAATTCTTCTTTAATTTCCTGGTTGACTCATTCATTCTTTAGTAGGATGCTCTTTTGCCTCCATGTATTTGAGTTCTTTCCAACTTTTGTCTTGTGGTTGAGTTCTAGTTTCAAAGCACTGTGGTCTGAAATTATGCAGGGGATGATCCCAATCTTTTGGTGCCAGTTGAGACCTGATTTGTGACCCAGGATGTAATCTATTCTGGCAAATGTTTCATATGCACTAGAGAAGAATGTATATTCTGTTGCTTTGGGATGGAATGTTCTGAATATATCTGTGATGTCCAGTGTGTCATTTAAAGCCTTTCTTTCCTTGTTGATCTTTTGCTTAGATTATCTGTCCCTTTCAGTGAGGGGGGTGTTAAAGTCCCCTACTATTACTGTATTATTGTCTCTGTGTTTCTTTGATTTGTTATTAATTGGTTTATATAATTGGCTGCTCTCATGTAAGGGGCATAGATATTTAAAATTGTTAGATCTTCCTGTTGGACAGACCATTTAAGTATGATATAGTGTCCTTCCTCATTTCTTATTATAGTCTTTGGTTTAAAATCTAATTTATCTGATATAAGGATTGCCACCCTAGCTTTCTTTTGATGTCCATTAGCATGGTAAATTGTTTTCCACTCCCTCACTTTAAATCTGGAGGTGTCTTTGGGTCTAAAATGAGTTTCTCATGGACAGCATATTGATGGGTCTTGTTTTTTAATCCATTCTGATATCCTTTTGATTGGAGCATTTAGTCCATTTACGTTCAGGGCAACTATTGGAAGATATGAATTTAATACCATTGTATTGTCTGTAAGGTGACTGTTACTGTATATTGTTCTATTCCTTTCTGGTCTGTTACTTTTAAGCTCTCTCTTTGCTTAGAGGACCCCTTTCAATATTTTTAGTAGGCCTGGTTTGGTGTTTACAAATTCTTTTAATTTTTGTTTGTCCTGGAAACTTTTTATCTCTCCTTCTATTTTCAATGACAGCCTAGCTGGATATAATATTCTTGGCTGCATATTTTTCTTATTTAGTGTTCTGAATATATCATGCTAGTCCTTTCTGGTCTGCAAGGTCTCTGTGTATAGGTCTGCTGCCAATCTAATATTTCTACCATTGTATGTTACAGACTTCTTGTCCCAAGCTGCTTTCAGGATTTTCTCTTTGTCACTGAGACTTGTAAGTTTTACTATTAGATGATAGGGTGTGGACCTATTTTTATTGATTTTGGGTGGGTTCTCTGTGCCTCCTGGATTTTGATGCTTGTTCTCTTCACTAAATTAGGGAACTTCTCTGCTATAACTTGCTCCAATATACCTTCTGCCCCTCTCTCTCTTTCTTCTTCTTCTGGGATCCCAATTATTCTAATATTGTTTCATCTTATGGTATCATTTATCTCTTGAATTCTCCCCTCATTGTCCAGTAGTTGTTTATCTCTCTTTTGCTCAGCTTCTTTATTGTCCATCATTTGGTCTTCTGTATCACTAATTCTCTCTTCTGCTTACTTATTTTTATTAAAAAATTTTTTTTAAGATTTTCTTAATTTATTCATGTGAGAGAGAGAGAGGGAGAAGCAGGTCCTCTGCAGAGCAGGGAGCTGAATGTGGGACTCGATCCCAGGACCCTGGGATCACAACCCAAACTGAAAGCAGAGCCTTAACCAACTGAGCCACCCAGGTGCCCCTAAAATTTTTTTTTAAAGATTTATTTATTTTAGAAAGAGAGAGTGTACACAAGCAGAAGGAAGGGGCAAAGTGAGGGGGGTGGTGAAGGAGACTCTGTGCTGAGCATGGAGCCCTGAGATCATGACCTGGGCCAAAACCAAGAGTTGGAGGCTTAACTGACTGAGCCGCCCAGGCGCCTCTGGCCTCACCTTTTAAACCACTCTGACAAAGCAGGTTCAGGGAGTGCAGACACCACTTGTATGGATCCTGGGGTCACGGAAGTCTCTTCGAGCAGATGGGAATTTGCACCTGGACCTGGAGGGGCTGAGGGCATGAGCCACAAGAATATCTGGGGAGAGCATTCTACAAAGAGGGACAGGTGACTTGTGTAACTTCCTGTCACCAGTCAGAAGCAGAGCAAGAATCAGGACTCCCATTTCCTGACTTCCTTGGAGTATCTTTACCTCTTTCAGTATATGTTCCATTAAGACTATACCGTGCCTCATCTAGCCATTCTGTGGATGGGGCGGGCACAGTTTTGTTATCAACAACACTGTGATGAACATCCTTGTTTATGTCTCTCATGCCCACATAGAATGTTTCCCTAGGATATGCATTCACATTAACGTTACCAGAGCTGGGGCACCTGGGTGGCTCATTTGGTTAGACATCCGCCTTTGGCTTAAGTCATGATCACAGGGTCCTGGGATCAAACCCCGTGTCTGGCTCCTTGCTCAGTGGGGAGCCTGCTTCTCCTTCTCCCTCTGCTGCCCACCTCCTGCTTTTGAGCTCTCTCTCTGTCAAATAAATAAAATCTTGAAAACAAAGCAAAACAAAAAACATTACCAGACCTGACTATTCTCTGAAGTGGTTGTACCCATTTAACCACTAACAGTGTGTTTAAGTACTAATTTCCCCACAATGTCACCAGCTCCTGGAACTGTCAGACTTCAAAGTTCTAAGTCGATCTAATAAATGTGAAACTACATCTCATTTTATTTTGATCATTTAATCTTCATACTCTGATTGGTAGTCATGTTAAGCATGTATTATTGTATGCATTATCTGTGTATTTACTGCCTACTTGTGTGCCCTCTTCTGTGACTTGCCTGTCTGCTCTTGAACTTTTCCTGTTTTCTTTTTCCACCATTGCCTTGTTCCCTTTAACTTGCAGCTGTTCTTTAATAGTCTGCCCACAAATCAGGAGTCACTAACAGGCATTGCAGCTCTCCACTCCATGGCTTGTGTTTTTATTTTAGGATGTCTTTTGTCATTCAGAAAATTTAAGTCTTAAGCACAGTCAAATGTACCAGTCTCTTCCTCTTACAATTTCTGTGCTTTAATATCTTTGTTACAATGATCTCTTCTGTATTATCTTTCAAAAGTTCTAGGGTTTTTATTTGTTTTGTTTGTTTGTTTGTTTGTTTGTTTTTTGCTCTTCCATTAATCCAGCTGGATTTTATTATTTTGTGGCTAGTTTGAAGTAGAAATCAAAAGTTTTCATTGTTTTGCCCCGTGATAACTGATTTCCTCGCACCATTTATATGCAACTCTTTTCACTCTGGTTTGTGATGTTCCCTCTGGCTTACTCGAGCTCCTGGGTTCTTAAGGGCCTTTCCCGGGAGTCTCTTCTCTCTTACTGGCAAATTTGTATATTTCTGTACCACATGTCACTGTTTCAATCGCTGTAGCCTTATTATACATGGCACTCCCTCTCCTCTGCTCTTTTTCTGATTTCTTCTTCAAATATTGCCTCTGTTACTCATGACCCTTCTTTCCCCTCGTGAAAAAAACTCTGTTGGGATTTTAATTGAAATTATATCTTCCCATTTATAAATCTAGTCGCTCTCTATTTCTTCTGGCCTTTTGTGTCATCCAATAAAGATTCTGTGTCTTTTATTAGATTTATTAGCTTTTGTTGCTATGAAAAATGGGTTCTTTTTTCCAATGGCATTTTCTAATCTAATTGATTACTGTTGATATAAAGGAATGTTGATGGTTTTTGCCTATCGATCTTATTTGGAGCAAACTTGTGAACATTCTTAATAGTTCCAAAAGTTTGTTGGTAGATTATTTCATATTTTGTACGTAAACAATCACAGTATCTCTATAGAACCAGAGGTTTGTCTCTTTTTTAGAAAAAATTCTTTGGGTTGCCTGGGTGGCTCAGTTGGTTAAGCCTCCAACTCGTGATTTCTGCTCAAATCATGATCTCAGGATCCTGAGATCAAGCCCCATGCCAGGCTCTGTGCTGAGTATGGAGCCTGCTTAAGATTCTCTCTCCCTTTCCCTCTATCCCTCCCCCACCCCACACACTCATGTGCACATGCTCTCTCTCTTAAAAAAAAATTCTTCAACACGTGGTATGTGGGGCCTCTCTCCTCCAGGTCACACTCCCTCTTCTTGTTCCAGTCTGGGCTTTCTGCCCTGAGATTGCATGTTTTTCTCCTGTGAAAATGAGCGGCAGCTGTGGGTCCACCTTCTGGAGACGTGTGCCAAGCCCTGTGATAGGAACAATTTGGGATACGTGAAAATGCTTGTAAAAACACTTAGCACCATGCCTGGTTTTCATTAGTGATGCAGAAAGGTTTCTGTTCCTTCATTCATTTACCCAAGGATAGATGGTCTTCGTGACAACTGGTGGGGGCACTCAGAATTTCCAATCTGGTCAAAAGTGGGTCTGGGAACTTGTCCCCAGCTGCAATTGCATAATTTTGAAAAATAAAATAGTTTCTTTTTAAAGAATGGGGATTTGGTAGACTTAAAACCCCATCTCTGCTTTAGCTTCTACTTGGCACCTTTCCCCCTCTAAAAACTACATGAGGAGCCCCTCCTTTCTTCCTTCCTTGTTTCAACAAGTATTTTCTTTTTTAATTTTACTTATTTATTTGAGAGAGTAAAAGAGCACAGGCAGGGGGAGAGGTAGAAGTAGGCTCCTTGCTGAGCAGGGAGCCCCACACGGGGCTCAATCCCAGGACCCCAAGTTCATGACTGGAGCCGAAGGCGGACACCCAACCAATGGAGCCACCCAGGTGTCCTTTAACAAGTGTCTTCTGAGCACATGCTAGGCTCTGCAGAGAACATAGAATTATAACACAAAATGAAACTCTGCCTTCACCCTCAAGGAACAGTACAGCCTTCTCAAACTTAAAGGCAGATACCAAGAAGGTATAACACAAAAAGTTCCATCTAAATACTGGACAATTCAAAGGCAGAGGAGTGGAGAGGAAGGGAACAACACCTCCAAGGGTAGGAAGCTTCACGGAAATGGCCTCTGAGCTGGTGCTTGGGACGAGAGGAGAAGCTCCACAGGGAGGGACAGGTTGGGCAGGCGCCTAGGCTTCTAGTGAGTGCCCGGGATCATTACAACACAGCAGTAACATGGAGGAGGGGCGGGGGGCGGGGCGTGATGCCTGCAGGGAGTGGGGAATATAGCAGGCTGACTGATGTCAGGGCCCTGTACCAATGCCAGAGAAGCAGCTTTTGATGTAGTGAGCGTTGCCCAAGACGTGAAAGGGCCGCTGCTGAAGACCCAGTATAAACATAATTCTGAAAAAAAGTTTCATTATAGGATACCATAATTTTACTGTTCTCTTGCAGTCATTAAAACAACCTTCATTAAATCAGTGGTCCTCTCAGATGCACATTTGAATCACCCGGGGTGCTTTTAAAATGTCCAGTGCCCAGGCTTCTCACCAGGTGAATTAAATCATGATCCCCCCGGGGGGAGCCCAGGCACTAGAGTTTATTCCAATCCCAGAGGATTCCATTATTCAGCCCAGGAGAGACCCAGTGCACTTTGAAACACTAAGATGTAAGGGCGCCTGGGTGGTTCAGTTGGTTAAGCAACTGTCTTCGGCTCAGGTCATGATCCCGGAGTCCCGGAATTGAGTCCGGGCTCCCAGCTCCATGGTGAGTCTTCTTCTCTCTCTGACCTTCTCCCCTCTAATGTTCACTCTCTCGCTCTCAAATAAATAAATAAAATCTTAAAAAAAAAAAAAAAGAAAAACTAAGATGTACTTCCTCTCTGAGACTCAATGAATGTCAGTGGAAATGGATTGGGCATTTCCGATGCCAGCCTGCAAAAGGCCCATCACAGTCCTGGACTAATGACAATTCTCTGTCTGATTATTAATGGGGAATGGCTTTTTCCAGGATAAAGAGAAACCATTTCACTATAGTGGCTTTAGGTTAGATTAGATCCTGTGAATTCCTTTAGCTGGGCCATAAATAGGAAGACTGATTTTGGTAAGGGGTTTTGGTCCATCCCTTCCCCTTAGCCAATCCACGTGTTGAAACCACTTTTTGGATAAATCGGTGGACACCCCTAGCCCAGAGCCTCCCTTGGCTGTCTTTATTTTTCTCCTCTACACCGCCCCCCCCACTTTGGTCTTTAATTTGCAAAAACAGCTTTTTGAGGTATAATTCACATACCATCCAATTCACCCATTCAAATCATAAAATTCAATGGTTTTTAGTATATTCACAGAATGGTGCTTCCATGATCACAATCGATTATAGAACATTTTAATTACCTCCAAAAGAAAGCCCAGGCACCTTAGCTGTCACCTCTCAATTCCTGCAACCCCCCCCAAGGGTCTGGCAGCCGCTAATCTACTTTCTGTCTCTGTAGTTTTGTCTGGTCTAGACATTTCATATCAATGGGATCACACAATATGTGGTCTTTTGTGTTCAGCTTCTTTTATTTTTTTAAATATTTCTCTTAGATTTTATTTATTTATTTACTTAAGAGAGCCCTGATGTGGGGCTTGATCCCAGGACCCCAGGATCACGACCTGAGCTGAAGGCAGATGCTTAATCGACTGAGCCCCCCCGGCGCCCCTCAACATCCTTCACATAGCAGAATATTCTCAAGTGCATCATATTATAGTCTGTGCTAGTGTTTCATTCTTTTTATTATTGAACAATATTCTACTGTGTGGCTATAATACATTTTATTTATCTGTTTGCCAGGTGATATACATTTGGGTTGTCTTCGCTTTGAGCTATTATGAATAATGCTGCTATAAACCCTCATGTACATTTTTAACATTTATTAATAACTTTTTGAATGAAAAGATTGCAAACCTATCAGAGAGGGCAGTATCATGGACTCCAAGGACCCATCCTATAACTTCAATAATTATCAGCATTTACCAACTGGGTTTCAACCACAGACTCCCCCGCCCCTCATTGCTTTGTTTTGATTTTTATATTTTTTTGTTTTGTAATGATTTCCAGCTCACGTGGAAATTGCAGGTAGCCTCACCAGGCTCTGTTTTCTGCACCGGTCTTCCAAAGCAAGTGTCTCTGTGCAAACAAGGACTATGAGCCCGAGGAAGCCCAAGGGAACGGGGCTCAGTGATCTGCTCACAGCCCAGATAGTGAGGGGCAGGCACCTGCTTCCGAAGCTATTCCCAGCTCCTCTCTGTGGATGAGGGGAGTGACCAGGGGATGGAGCTGACATTTAGCCGAGCTCATCAAGTGACTATTTTGGCCTCTAAAAGTAATTATTTTCCAATATGTCTCACATTGCCTTCTCAACAGTGATAACCCTGGCCTCCCCACCCCTGCCCCCCACTGCCCCAAACACCCAAACCACTAAACAAAATAGGAAAAGGGTAGGGCGCAGGATCGGGGCTGGGTTTGGGAGCTTTTCTTTTCACTTCCACAGCAGGTAGTCTCAGGATGGCTCCGTTCTCTGCCTCTTTGCTGGAGCTGTTCCCTCCCTGAGGAACGCTGTCCCTGCTTCTCTCCCCATGGAACGTCTCCCCAGCCTCCAAGGCCTACCTCAGACGTCACCTCCCTTGAGAGTGAATCCTGATTCCCTTCAGGCACTGAATCCCTCGTGCTTCCACAGTCGGCTCTAGGATACCGCTTGTCTCAGAGGTCCGCATCCCTACAGGAAAGAGCACCTGACTAGGAATCAGATTCTGAGAACCAAAGTGTCCCATGGTCAGATTATGAGCCTAGACGGCCACTCACGTTGTTTTCACGTGGTCTTTCGTAGTAGGATTTAGTAAGGAGGGAGGTGGGGTTCAAGCCAAAGCTGGTGTGACCCCAACGTCCAAAGTTTCTCCACCCCTCCTTTCCCTCTAGTCCCAGGAGTCTGCTCAGCAGTGAGTGACCTTGTACAAGCTGCCTTGAGCTCAGCTCAGTTACTGAACAGTGGGAGAGAATAGTGCCTGCCACCCCCTCTCCATGGCCTGGCTCTGGGAATCACAGTGGTCCCTATGAAGGAGGTTTGCAAACTAAGGTTTGCTTTGGTTGGGATAGCAGAGGCTTCAGCAAGACAGAAGAGCATTGCTCACTCATTGTGGTCTTTGCACTCCAGCCCCCCAAGGTTGGTGTGGTGGCTCCACAGAGTTAGGACCCAGGTTTCCTCCATTGTGTTGTCCACAGTCCAAGAGGGCTTCCCACAATGTCTTCATTCCGGTTAGCTGGTGAGGAAAAAGGGGAGGGCACACCTCTTCCCTTTAAGGGCAGGGCTTGGAGGTGGTACACATCATGTCCCCTTCTATCCCATGGATCTGAACTTAGTCACAGGGCCACATCTGACCTCAGGGGAGACTGGAAACTATAGACGGTATTCTGGGAAGCCATGTTTCTGCTAAAAATCGCAAGTTCATTGACTAAGGGAGAAGAGGAGAATGGATAGTGGGGACAACTAGCGGTCTCTGCCACAACCACCATACTTGGAGATATAGCGGTGATGGAAAAACTCAATCCCTGTCTGGGACTAAGACCATGACTCCATAACCACCAGGTCAAGTCCAGTCTGTTGGCTGGGGAGGGTCTCAGTTCTGAGCCATCAGTAGGCTGCCCCCCCACCTCCTGCTGGCAGCTGGGCGTGTGAGTGCCTCAGTCTTGCTATGGGGCCTGGGCATGGCACCACAGCACCCATTATATCTCCCACCTAAAATGACCTTCTGGTTTTCTCTCGAGAGATGTTACCTCCTCCTGAGACACCTTCCCATTGTACCCTACTGGATCTCTTTCCACGATCTCATTTACCCACAGAATCTGTCCACCTATCCTAGCACTTCATGACATATGGTCTTAATCGTTTCAGAAACTGTGTCTTATTTCATCAGCTAGATTGGTTGGGCCATCTGAGATCTTATGGGTCCCCTGGCTCTGCAAACTGCTTGTCAAACAAGAAATGCTTGATAGATTCCTGATGATCGCTGGCCGTTGGCAGGCATGACGTTGAATGTGTTTTTGTGGTTTCTATATTGGAGTTTACCTGACCCTTAGACAATTTTCTTCACTTATCGGTATGGTTAGGAATAGACTTTCACAGAAGGAAGGTCAGTGAGTCCAACTTTTTCATTCTATATATAATTGTATTTAGACTTTGGGAAAGGAACTAACTGTTGAAGGCAGACCTTGTTTAAGCCAGTGGTTTCCAAACTGTGTTCTGAGAAACCCCAAAGTTCTATGGGAAGGAGGAGTCAGGGAACAAAGAGAGGACACTCATTGAAGCCCCCAGGACCTTCCTCAGCTCCAAAAATATAGTCCTGCTATTGTCCACTCTTTTTAAAATTTCATTTAGAGGAAATTTTCCAATGATTTTTTTTTTAAGTTTGAAAGCCACTGTTTGAATCTAATCCATTTAATGTGCAGACAAAGAAATTGAGGCCCAGGTTCTGGATGAATTACGGTGATAAAATAGACCATTCATTCATTCATTCATTCATTCTAGGTCCTAGGGAACCAGCAGTGAGCAAAACAGCTGTCTGCCCTCATGAAGCTGATATTGTCTTGGTGAAATCAAGCGCTAAATAACCAAACACATAGAAAAACAGCAGCATGCATGCTCCAAGGGGAAAATAAAGCAGAAGTGTGTGGTGAATGATTAAAGGGTGAAGTTTCAGGTGCACAGGTCAGGGGAGGCCTCTCGGAGGCAGAAGGAAGGGAGGAGGAGCCACGTGAACTCAGAGTGTTCCTGATTGAGACCAATGGTGCAAACGCACTTGAATTCTCAGAAAGGAAGGCAAGCTGTCCCTCTGGACAGGAAATGGGCTTTGAAAGGACCGTGCAGGGTGCCTGGGTGGCTCTGTTGATTAAGTGACTGCCTTCAGTCACTTCATGACCTTCAGCTCAGGTCATGATCCCAGAGTCCTGGGATCAAGTCCTGCATCGGGCTCTCAGCTCCATAGGGAGTTCGCTTCTCCCTCTGGCCTTCTCCCCTCTCATGCTCTCTCTCAGTTTCTCTCTATCAAATAAATAAATAAAATCTTTAAATAACAATAATATTAATAAAAGGACCGTGCAAAGTACACGAGAGGGCCAGAGGAGCAGCACAGGCCCTGCCCCACATACATGGGCACAACAGGACCAGCATGCCCCCTCCCATGGAGATGGAGTCTGCTACAGGTGTGTTGGTCTGCCTCCCACTAATCACAGTGGGTCCTTGGGCAGCCAGTGACCTGCCTACCCCTTGGTTTTCCCATCTCTAACTTGGAGTGGGGGGAGCACATCCTTTGGACATTGCAGTGAGGGACAAAAGAAGTCATGGATGTTCCTGGCACATCGCCTGGCAAATATTAGTCACAAAATAAGTCTTTGATGAATGAAGGCTGAGTGAATGGAAGAATAAGTAAAAAGAAAACTATCTTGAAATAGAAAAGCATAGATAAAGCAGCATTTTTCAAACTCCACTGAAGAATGTCCTTCATTGCTAAACTTATTAAAACAAGATGACTAGTTTGCAACCTGGTCCAGTTAATATTTTTAATATTTTAATTGTGAGCTCATCTGCACAAGGACTTATTTTCGTGGGAATTCTGTATGGTCTTGGCAGTGGCAGGACCCATCTGAGCTCCTTAGCCTTGGCCCTGGCCACACACCCCAGGGTTATCACCAGCTCAGGATCAATTCACATGATAATTACCCTGGTAGGTTGTGTCAATTCAAACTCTAAACCACACGTACAGCAGGCAAGGGGCTTTGAATTTTTATGGGAGACTGTTTTTTTCTCACCCACCCAGAGCCCTGGGCAGAAATAAGCTACTGGCACCTTTTACTGGTCCAGCAGGTCCACCAGGTTGGCGCATCCTGGCTTTCAGCAGGGGTGCCTGTGCCCCTCACACAGCCCAGGATCACAGCCTCTCTGTCCCTGCCCGTCTCTGGTCTGATAACTACATCAACAGCTTTCCTTCCCTCTCCTGGCGCTGGCTTTTAGTTCCTTCATTTTTTCCCCTTCTTTCTTGTGAGTTCAACCATGTCTCACGATTTTTATATCAGGATCTCTGTGGTTGTTGCTATTCCTGAAGCTGGAAAGCTTCCTGGATTGCTGGAGCGGAAAGTCTCTCCAAAGTTCTCTAAAGAGAGGAATGAGAACCTCCATTTTTTTCCCCGTGCATGCGTGCGTGTCCCTGCGTGCACGCCTGCACGCATGCGCGTACGTGTGTGCGCGCGTGCAAGATGGAACCTGGAGTTTGGTCCTGGCTGCTGGGTGCATATTCAGAATCAAAATGTCTTCATCAGAAGTCGTTCCCAGTTACATCTGCCCGGCAACGTTTCCTGTAGAGTCACTCTGCTCTGATTCATGTCTTGATGTCATGCTATTAACAGCCATTTATCAAGCACTTAGAATGTGCCAGGCACTGTGCTCAACGCCTTGCACGAATCATTTACTCTAATTCTCTCACAACCCCAGGAGGCAGACGCTATATTTATTTTAGAAAGGAGGAAACAGGTATTTAGAGAGATTAGATAACTTGCCAGGACTTATACAGCAGAACCAAGACTGAGCTCTCTCTTAATTTCTACCTTCCCCATCTTCTTAAATCACGAGTTCAGATGTTGCTTTGCAAGCAACTCGGCTGCTTTCCTGCCAAACTCTGTGGCCAAGCAAGTATTTGCACATTGCTTAAGAAACTGAGATCTAATGACATAGTAAGTGCAAAAGGGACTTTTCATAAAATGTTGTAGAAATGACATCACTGCACCGTGATGGTTGAAACCACCATGTTGAGATCAGTATCTTTTCTGTTGCTCAAAGTAACATGTGTTTTACATGTTTAACCTTTCCAGCCAGTGGATAAAAGTTCATTTTCCCCAATCCTCTCAAACTCTTAAGCTGAAGAGAATTGAATGGCAAGTCTGGTCAAACTCTGAATGTGTTTATACACAGTAGAAACATCTAACAATTTAGAAAACGGGGGACTTCCTACAATCCATTTCCCCCAACGTCAGCAGGCATTAACTGAGCCCCTGCTGAGTGGCAGGCTCTGTGTGTCCAACAGCCCTGGTCATCTGTGTTTATTGTTTTGTTTTTTGTTTTTACTTTAATTATAATAAACGTTTAATCCTGGAGTATTGCTAGATTTACAGAAAGGTTGCTGAGATCCTACAGATAGTTTGTTATGTCCTTCAGCCACTCCCCCCTAATGTGAGCATCTTCATAACTATGGTACGCTTGTCAACGCTAAGAAATCAACTCTGGTACATTACTATTCACGATATATTTCACCAATTTTTCTACCAATGTCCTTTTTCTGTCCCAGGATCTAATCCAGGATCCCTCACTGCATTTGGTGACTCCATTTCTAAACCTGCTCACTCAGTACTAAGATGGTATTGTCTTCCTTGCTTCACTTTGGGATTAAATTCAGCAAAGATTAGTGAGCTCCGTTTCTGATTCTATAGGGCAAACAGGCAAACAAACGATAAACCTCCAGACCAGTTAGACTCTCCTTTGAGTCAGAAGTTGACCCATTGCTCCAATCCTGTCCTCATGTCTGCTAAGGAAGGCTCTCCTCTTCAGCCCCAGCTCAGGGCCTTGTGTCCATCAATGTGGGGGCAGGACATAGGACAAGGCTTGACAGAGAAGACTGTTTGGTGGTTTGCTTTCTCACAACCCCAGATCCTGCTGAGTTTCAGTGGGCTGAGTCCCACTGAAGGTTTCGCCTTCCTGACCACTGGTTGGAAAGATTCCTAACAGCCCAGTAGAAAAGACATTCTTTGATGTCCCTCTTTAGTTCATTCATTCATTCATTTTGTTAAACATTCACTATTAATTTATTCAGCATACATTTATTTACTACAGTATGCCAGGTACTGAATTAAGTGCTGGGACTGTAATGGGGAACCAAACAAATAGTCCCTGCTTGTGGGACATTAAATAGTTTATTTATTCATTCTTGAATACCTACTAAGTGTTCAACACTGGACCAGGCAATCATGAGAGAGAAGGTTATTTTTATACAGGCCCTGTCCTCAAGGGATGCAGCTAGCCAGAGAAACAGGACAGGCCACTCGAGACAGCCTGAGATAAATGGTGTGGACAGTAAGGGGAGACAGAGAGGGAACAGTGGGAGTGAGCAGGGAGGGCTTCAAGGAGAAGGCCCAGATCTTAAGCTGGGCTTAAGGGTGAGGTCTGCCTGGTTTAAAAGAGGAAGGAAGGAAGGAAGGAAGGAAGGAAGGAAGGAAGGAAGGAAGGAAGGAAAGAAGGAAGGAAGGAAGGGTAAAGAAAGGAAGAAAGAAAGAAGAAGAAAGAAAGAAAGAAAGAGGAAGAAAGAAAGAAAGAAAGAAAGAAAGAAAGAAAGAAAGAAAGAAAGAAAGGGGAGGAAGAGAAAGAAAGAGGAAGAAAGAAAGAAGAAAGAGAGAGAAAGAAAGAAAAAAGAGAAAGAAAGAAAGAGGNGAAAGAAAGAAAGAGGAAGAAAGAAAGAAAGAAAGAAAGAAAGAAAGAAAGAAAGAAAGAAAGAAAGGGGAGGAAGAGAAAGAAAGATGTGTGTAGAAGGGGAAACGCAGGATTGTGCACTTGTGTTTACCCAGCGGAAATGAGACAGACCATCCTGAGGAGGGCCTCTGGGTGTGGGGATAGAAGAACATATGTTTGAAGATGTGATTTGGGTTCTGTTGCTCTGAAGAGAGTCTTCCCGTCTCCCAGGGACATCTGAGCCCTTAGGAGCTGTGCCTAAACTAAGTCCTAGAAAGGCAGATCCCAAAACCTTCTCGGAACCATCCCCTTGCCTCACAGTGGGAAACAGAGGCTCTGAGAGACAGAGGGCATGTTCCGGTGGAGGCAGCCAGCTGTGGTGGACAGAACACCGGCTTTGGGGGCCTTCAGGATGTGGAGGCCTAGCTCTGCTGTTTTCCAGCTGTGTGACCTTGGGTGAGTTACTGGTGAGCCTCTGTTTCCTCATCCGTGAAGAGATAACCCTCAAGGGAGCATCTTGAAGATGAAATGAGACAGTGAGCCTGGCACAGAGCCAGCATCAGGGAGAAACCAGGAAGTGGTAGCAAACATGGCAAGTCCAGTAAGCAGCAGGGAGGGACTAGGACACTGTGGTTTCAGGAGCTTCGGGACTCCTGTGACATAGGTGGAGAGAGATGGAGGTAATGGACCCAACCATCCAAAGTCTCGGACAGCTGGGGCATTTCTCCAGTCAGCAGAAATGAACTTTTGTTATCATGGTGTTGGAAGATGGAGGCATGGGTGTTCCTCTGCAGTGGCACCCTAACTGGAGCATACGTCAAATGAGGAGATGTTCAGAGATGGCCTTCGGTCTGTAGAGCAGAGACTCTGTTGGAGGTCTCTTGACCACACCCCTCCCACACAAAACAAAACAAAAGTAAAATGAAACAGAAACAGCTTTTAAGACTAGAGAGTGACGAGTTCACAATTCTAGCATTATCCTGGGGTCCCCTCAGTAGTGCAGGGAGAGTCTGAGGGTAGGACTAGGACAGGCCAGAGCCTAGAAAGGGGACAACATTGGTTTCTACCTCAGAGCAGGACCCCAAAGAGACTTCTGAGTTCACCAAAGAAAACAGTCAGAGAGGAAAGAGCAGGGGCAATGACCCTCAGAACATTTGAAGTTCCAGAGAACCTTCTAGATACATTCCCTCTCTGCCTGATTTACCTCAAGGTGATCAACAGATCCTTCGGTGGAAAGTTGGGGAGATGGTGTCTGAATTCTGAGGGAGGGGCACACAGGGGCCGGGTGAGGCCCCAGGAGCTGGAAAGAGCCCCACGGGTCCTTCGATAGGAACCCAGGTGAGGAACCAGTGGGAGGCACTGCTGTTTCCATGGCAACCTGATATAAACCAATTTGAACTTTTAAAGCCAATTCTGTATAAACTCTTAGGGTTAGAAAAAGGTCTGTGTGAAAGATTGTTATTACCCATTGAAGAGTATTGGTTTAGGGGTTTCGTTTTGGTTTTTTAAGTATTCACTATAGGTCAGAGTTGGTTTTGCCTTTGGCTAAAGTCTATAATGTGTGTTCAGAACAGAGTAGAAAGATGTGTTTTCTCACACATTCTTCTTCTAGTTCCTGTTAACATAGACTGTGTGACCTAAGGTATATCTGCCTTGATTCATTTCTCCATCCATCCAACCACCCAGACATCCGGCTGTATTTACGGAGCTTCATCTCCATCCTGGGCTCGGTTTCTTATCTGCAAAGGAGAGAATCAGTCTGGTTTCGTATTTTGACCTGGGCTCCTAGAATCGTAGGAGTTTCAAGGTGGTGTTTTCAGCAGCCACCTTCCTAGAGTGTGATGGGGTGACCTGACAGGGTCTGAGACCCCACTTGTCTTCAACCTAGAACAGCCCTGCTTTGAGCTGTTTTATGTATTGGATTTCCACTTGCAATTTCTTTGTAACAAAGGCTCCCTGACTGAAAAATCGCTGCCCCAGAAGGTCTCTATGGATCTTCCCGTGGCAACAATACCGCTTCAAGCCAAACTGTTTTTCAATCAATGCCCCTGCAGTGTGGGGTATGGAAATAAAATGGTGAATAAACCAGGGTCACTACCCCTCAGGGGCTCGCTGTCACTGTCAGGATAAACTGAGACTGTAAGCGTGAAAACCCACTTGGGTAAAAGACTGTTGTTAAGATAATAATAATTTTTTATTATTATAGTGCAGTTGGGCAGTCAAGGTATACACACAGGGAAATACAGCCTATAATTCAGCCTGCAATTAGGGACCAGGTAGGAGGAGCAGACTCCCAGGGGCTGCACGCAGGAACTCCGAGAATCGCAGGGCTTTCCTGGGAACGCAGCCCTGCTCGCTGCCGTCTCCCCTGGGGCTGCTGCGCCGCCTGCTTAGCACCCCCCCCCCCCCCCCCCCCNCCGGGGAGCGGGCCGGCAGCGCAGCGAGAGGAGGGGGGCGCCTGGCGGTGATTGGCTGAGCCGGAGGTTGTTGCTAGGCTACCGGTCCGCGGGAGACTGGGGCCACGGAGTCCCATCCTCCACGGCACATCTCTCCCCCACCGCAGACCCCGTCCGGGCACCCTGTGAAGGAGATTCCCCAGCAGTTTAAATTGTCAGCTGCCAAGTGCCCATCTTTCTAGGATTTTTTTTTTTCACTTAGCAGGAGGTCATGTGGAGGAGGAGAAGAGAAGCTGTTTTATTCGAGGATCACCTTAATAGAACCTGCTTCTCTTTCTGGACCTCAGTGACCTCCTTCGATTCCTGAGGTCCATTCATTTATTCACTATTCATGCATGCATTCGTGTTTATTAAGTGCCTCCCATGTTCCAGGGACCATATTAGGAAAAAGGGACAAAAGAATAAACAAGACAGAGACCATCCTTGCTCTCACGATGCCGGGGTGGGGGTGGGGTGGAGGTGGAGGATATTAGATATTTAAGCAAATAAATAAGATAATAAAGCAAACACACATCTAATCCCCTTCCTTGCTTTTCAGTGGTATTTCTAGCCCTGTCCCTTTTCCGTACTAAATCTGTAGGGCCCCCTAGGTTGACAAGGCAGGGAGTGCAGATGTTAACGGTGCCTTTACTGCATGACAGCTGACCTATCACCCCGCTGCAGTCTGAAACAGAGGGACACGCTCATCTCCACAGTGCTTTTACTTTGCTCTCTTGCATCCCAAAGTGAGCCTGAGCACACCTCAATAAAGACATGGGGCAGGGTTCACTATCTCCTGTTCAGGTGAGAAAGCCAAAAGCCAGAAGCATCAAAAAGACTTCTCCATGGTCACGAGGAGAATTACTGGCAAGACCTGACCAATAGAGAGCACTTACTATGCACAGACACTTGAAAAAAAAAATTTTGCCTCATAACCATCCACTTAAAGTATCATTATAGGTGGCAAAATTGAGACTGGAAGAAGTTATTTGACTTGCCAGTAATGGCCTGGATAGAATGTGGTGAAGCTGGGATTTAAACCATGTCCCCCCCACTCCACAGCCTGAGCTCGTTCCATCAAATGGATCTGGTCCTAGAAAAGAGTCAAAACTCTCTGAGTAGATGACACCTGGAGTGGCTTCCAAGTGCTCTTTGAAATCTCTAGTCCTGGATCTTATTTATTTATTTTTCTATTGAAATTCTTGGCACATGGTCGCCTGGGTGGCTCAGTGGGTTAAAGCCTCTGCTTTCGGCTCAGGTCATGATCTCAGGGTCCTGGGATCGAGGCCCGCATCGGGCTCTCTGCTCAGCAGGGAGCCTGCTTCCCCCTCTCTCTCTGCCTGCCTCTCTGCCTCCTTGTGATCTCTCTCCCTCTGTGAAATAAATAAATAAAATCTTTTAAAAAAATAAAAATTAAAAAAAAAAAAGAAATTCTTGGCACAATAGACTCATAAAGCTTGGTGAATTGGCCACAGTTACCAATACAGTTGACCTTGGTATCTATCCATCTGTCTGGGATGATCTTGCCTTCAAGCTTTTACGGGGTAATGACATCGAGTAGCTCTTCCCTGTGAGCATCTCCATCACTTGCTTTTCCTCCCTGTCACGTTTTACTGAACAAACATTGGGCACCCACCAAGGGTCGTGGGAGGCTTGGTAGGCAAAGGTGAGTATGGCCCTTGAGGAATCCCCAGCTTATAACAAAGTTTTCTGAAGTGCCTTCCATAGGCAAAGCATAGTGATAGGCCTTAGAGAGGGGAGGACCATAAGGATCTTCCCCCAAAGAATCTTCCTGGCTTAGGAGACAGAACGCACTTAGATAGTAAAAGGTGTGAAAGGAGGTGGGAGGAAGCAGAAGTAAATGTAGCAAGTGTGGGCTGGAGGCGGGAGAGCCCACCTTGAGTCCCCTGTGGTGCTGCTTTTAAATCCCATCTTGCTGTGGTCAGTGTGGGATACTGTGTCTCAGAGCCCAGCAGCCTGCTGCTTGGAAGGAGGCCTTTAAATGGAGAAGGTGCTGGAAAGTACAGAGATGCATAGAGAAGCAAGCTAAATTTATCCCTTCTCCCAGCCCCCAGCAATTGCTATGCTTAACACTTGACTTTCTACCAACAGAGTCTTGTTTAACCAGAAGATTAGTTGCTTCTCCCTTGGCTGGGAAAAGAGAGAGAAAGAAGGAAAAGATACATTTAAGCATCTGCCTCCGGCTCAGGTCATGATCTCAGGGTTGAGTCCCGCATCGGGCTCTCTGCTCGGTAGAGAGTCTGCTTCTCCCTCTCCCTCTGTGCCCTCTCTCTCTCAAATACATAAATAAATAATCTTTAAAAAAAGAAGAAAGAAATAAAGAAATAAAGGAGAGAAGGAAGGAAGGAAGGAAGGAAGGAAGGAAGGAAGGAAGGAAGGAAGGAGGGAGGGAAGGAAGAAAGGAGAGACAAAGAGGGACAGAGAAAGAGATGGTTGGAGACTCTGAAGATAGAGACACAGTGAGAGGCCTGAAAAGGAGCAAGGAGAGTGAGGGATAAAGGCTGCCTTTGCTCCACAGCCCCAGGGAGCCGCAGGAGGGAATGTGAAGCTGGGCATCCGAGTGGGAGAAGTCAGACCATCTCTTGCCCCCTCCCTCCCTGGCTATATGACCCTGGCTAGAGCACTGCTGATTTCTAGACACCACCACTTTGTCCGATGTGAGTATCCAGAAGATGTCTATACTATTCCTATTGTCTTGGCCACTGCTTTGTCCCTGTCACCCATCCCCACTCCTGGAGAGCTGAGAGCGGACTGTAAATGGATGATACACAAAAGCCATGATTAAAACAAGCAGTACAACATGAAATATGCATGCCTTTGACCTAGCATTCCCACCTCTAGGAATTTATCCTAAGGACAAAAATTAAGGCCATAGGGGGGAAAATTAGCATGAGATTATTCCCTGCAGCATTGTTTAGAAAAGCAAAGAAACAGACTATATAGCCAACCCCTCTTGGGCACCTGCTCAGCAAATAATGGGATAACATTACAATAGCTTTCCATGCTGCTTGTAAATTGAGTTATAAATAGGCACTTATTGATGCGGAAAGACATGATCTATTAGGTTAAAAAAACACAACCAAGTTACAAAATAATGTATATAGAATGACTCCATGTAAGTATTCTTATGAGTAAGAATGCATATAAAACATATGGTCTAGGAAGACGTAAACGAGATGTTGATCTCTGGTTGAAGGGATTCCAATACACTTTAATTTTTTTTGCATATCTGCATTTTTAAAAAAGATTTTATGTATTTATATGAGACAGAGAGAGAACACAACCTGGGGGAGAGGAGCAGAGGGAGAGGAAAAGGGAGAAGCAGACTCCCCACTGAGCAGGGAGCCTGACGCAGGGCTCGATCCCAGGACCCTGGGATCATGACCTGAGCCAAAGGCAGATGCTTAACCCACTGAGCCACCCAGGTACCACCATATCTGCATTTTTAAAAATTATTTCCCCCCCAAGGAACATGTATTTCTTGTGCAATAGGAACACATTTCCTTCCATCCATCCCAGCGTGCCTCTCCTGTGGGGAGCACAGGTGTAGAGGGACAAGCTGAACCAGGTGCTCCTGGCTCAGAGGCATTGTGGGAAAGGCCACCAACCCGTGCAAGGCCACTCAAGTTGCTCATTAAGAATTCCCAAAACGGCCTGTCCCCACCCTGGTTTGACTCCCCATCCTCACTGGTCTTGTGGGGCAAGAACTCAGTGACCCAGCCCCTTGGTATCCAAATGCATAGCTGCTTCGTAACTACATAATGATGGCGAGCTGGCCATCGCCCTCACTTGAGGGAAAACGCTGTGGGCACAAGTCGGGACACGGTAAAGCTGACCTTGCTAAAATCGCAGGGCCTTCCCACCTCCGGGGAGCACCCTCCCCTGTAACACGGTGAAAGCCAAGATGCTCTGCTGCTCAGGTCCTTCCCTACCACACATACGCAGTTGTGATTCTGAATGTTGGGGGGCGGGCGGGGGGGAGACGGTCACCATGGCAACTCAGGCTTTCTCAGCCTCTGGGATCAGTCCAAAGCGCAGGGAAAGAAGATGGGATTTAGAGTCAGAACAAACATCGCTGGGCTGACCTCGGGCGAGGCACTTAGCTTTTCTCTGCTTCGGTTTCTACATCTGTAATGATGTTGAAGCTCCTTATCCTACCTACCTCCAGGATTAAGGAGGAATCATCTGTGAACTGTAAAACACGGAAGGAGGAGCGTGGCTCTGGCTTTGGCTTGTCTCCAAATTGCTGTGTGTGACTTTGGGCAAATCATTTAAACTTTCTGTGCCTCAGCTGCTCTATTTGTAAAGGGGAAAATAATGCCCACAGCGATGACTTCCCAGATACACTGTCAGGCACCCGTAAGAATTCCAGAATTTTGGGGCGCCTGGGTGGCTCAGTGGGTTAAGCCTCTGCCTTCGGCTCAGGTCATGATCTCAGGGTCCTGGGATGGAATCCCGCATTGGGCTCTCTGCTTAGCGGGGAGCCTGCTTCCCCCTCTCCCTCTGCCTGCCTCTCTGCCTACTTGTGATCTCTCTCTCTCTCTGTCAAATAAATAAATAAAATCTTTTTTAAAATAAATAAATAAATCATTAAAAAAAAAGAATTCCGAACTCTCCATGTTGGAAAGAATCTTTGCGCTCATGAAGGAATCCCTTCGATAAGTTCTCTGAGGTACTTTACCCACCTCTGCTTGATTACCTCCAGTGGCAGAGAGCTCATGACCACCCCACTTCCCAAATAACCATTGCTACATGACACTAATTGTAAGAAAGTTCTTCTGTATAGGGTGTTCTACAGTTAAACATTCATTTTAAAAAGTTAGCAATCCTTTTCAGAGCTATTGCTGCTCCTAATTTTGCTGGAGGGCTTGCACAGGGTAGAAATTAGCAACAACTGGCAAGGAGCAGGTACAGACCTGGCTCTAGAAGCCTGTGGTGTACTGTAGTGGAAGGAGGCTTCTGGGGTCACATGCTCTAGGTTAAAATCCCACTTTGTTCACTTGCCAGGTGGTTGACCTTGGGCAAGTCATATTATCTCTCTGAGCCCAGTCTCCTGATCAGTGAAATGAGGCTAGAAATGCCTACCTCATGGTGTTGCTGTGAGAATCTGGCATGATAGCTGTTCTTATCAAGTTTATGGCCATAACTTCCCCTGGGGAATTCTGGGGACTGGGTGGGGGACAGGTTACACCTTCCTCTGCGATCCCCTGAACAACACATCTGCCCTCCATGCCCCATTTGGCCCATGTAGGCCCTCATGTTACCTGGCTGTGCTCCTCTCAGAAAGAGGGAGAAGGTTCCTCTCCTGGTGCCGGAGACCCCTGCAGCTTGGCCTGGCTTAGCTTGTGCTCCTTCTCTCTCTTCCCATGGTCTTCTCTCCCTCAGGCCTGTGCCAGCAGCTCTAAAGGGAAGATGGATGCAATGGCTTTAGGACACAGGTCACCCCTCCCTGGTAGTCACCTGTCTCAGGGCCAGCCCCCCTTCCCTGCCCACAGATTTAGTGGGCACTAAGCAAAGGGTCACAGGGTGTCCCTTGGTGAAGGCTTTCAATTGTACCAGTGTTTTAATAGGAATCTCATATGAGGCAAAAACACCTCTGAGACCCCAAAAGAACGTAGTCAGTGGTGGATTTCCAGGCAAGTTGGGGAAAGAGAGTGTGGGGCAGGCAAGTGGTCCTTTGCCTTTGATATGAAAGGGCTTAGGATGGCCGGCTCTCATTTTGCCATCGACAAGCAGTGACTTAATTCTTCTGTGCCTTGCTTTCCACGTGTGCAGAATGACAAGTCGATCCCTGAGACCAACCCTGCTTCAGAATCCTCGGGGTGTCCCATATGTTGGGTGCAGGATAAGGTGGCCAGCTGCTGACCTGCCCACTCCTCTCTGCTTCCCCCACAGATGAGTACCTCAGAGTCCTCAACGTCGGTGTCGCGGAGGTGAAGAAATCCTTCCTGGGGCCCTTGTCGCCATCCTGCAAGATGGTGCAGATGATGCGACAGTTTCTGTACAGGGTCCTGCCCGAGGACTCCTACAAGGCCGCCACAGGGAAGCTCCACGTGTCCCTCACTCGATTCACAGATGGAGAGAGTGTCGTGGTTTCAGAGTACACATCCAAGGAAGAGCTGATCGAGGCAAGGAGCGAGGCCCAGGGTGCAGGGGCAGGGTCCTGGGGGCGGAGGGGGGGAGGGCTGCGGACCAGGGAGTGGGTCCCAGTTTGTGGAAACAGCCCCCCATTCTGTCCCCTCTCTTCCAATGGCTCTTGATAAAAGGACTGACTTATCACCAAATAGGTTATCCCGGAGGAAAGGGCTCTCTGTGCACCGTTCTATGCTCATTAATATAAATCTTCATTGTGAATTACTATTGTTGGCAAGTGCTGTGGATATGCCCAGTTCTCTTACAGGACAAAAGAATTAAGTAGCATGAGCCTCCATCCCATATCCCCACTCCCCTCTCCTCTCACGAATACAAGGCCCTTGCCACGCAGCCTCACAGCCCCACGCTGGCATGGCTGTGATCCTGGGGCTGGCGGAATAAATGGGTGGTAGGCATGGACACCTCCTCAACCTACCTCATGTCCCCCTCCATTTATTAGCACTCAGCTAGCTCTTCAAGACTTTTCTCTCCCATCCACCTCCTATCCGCTCCTGCTCTTACTCTTACCAATCAGAGCAAACCGCACACAAAACAGACCTCTGGACCTTTGCACCTGCTATGCCTCATGCCTGGAATGGCTTTCCTCCCTTCCCAGCTCACTTCACCTGCTTTACAAGACTCTAGTCGGCTCTGCCTGGGAACTTCCCTTCATCACTGCCTGCCCTGCCCCCACCTGGGTTGGGTGTTCCTCCTTAGAGGTGGCAATGCCCACGCTCACCTCCATCCCAGCCCCTGTCACCCTGTGTACTGTCACCTACTTGCTTACTGTCCCCTGTTGAGCATTCCCAAGGGTGTGCATAAATGGTTGTTAAATTCCACTGGATTCATGGAGATACGGTGCCAGAAGGGACCTTGGAGGTCACCGAGGCTGCCTCGTCTCTTTACAGCTGGGATGTCAGGCCGAGACTACCAAGTAGGTTAACAAGGATCCAACTCATTGGGTCCAGGCCAGGAACTGAACTTGGGGCTCAGCTTCCCAGGACAGTGCCTCCGCCTTGGGTCTAAGAAGGACCGGGCTGGTAGTAGCCCAGAGGCCTGCCGGTGAGCCCTCCCCACCCAGCCACAAGAGCCTCACGCATCTCTGCCTGTTCTCTCCCCACAGGCCCTCTATTGCAGCTGCTTTGTCCCCGTGTACTGTGGCCTCATCCCCCCAACTTACCGTGGCGTGGTGAGTGCTTCAGCATGGGAGGGGGTGAGTCGGGACCCAGGAGTGCCCTGTGGCCCACATCTGGGAGAGTAGAGGAGTGGTCTCAGAATTCAGTGGCAAGACCAAGAGTTGGAAAGATTCTTGTGCTCTTCTACTTAGAATTCCCAGTATAGATGGATTTCTGGGGCTTTCAGATCAACTTTCCCCTCCATACATTGGGCTTCCCCCTGGGCCCACCAACCCATTATTGAGTCTGGCTAGTCAAGACTCCACAGGCTTGCTGGATTTTCCCGTACTTGACAGAGAGTGTAAAATACAGACCCTGAAACATTGGTACCCAGAACCGTGATTGATGGTGACCTTTAAAGTCTTCTAGGCTAGTGCACTCAAGTCACCGGTTGAGGAGTGGGGAGGTCTTGTAAAACAATGCAAGTTCTGATCCCCTAGGCTCAGGGCAGGACAAGAGCCTCTGCCTACCTCCAACCAGCTTCTGCTGATGGCTGACGCCAGGGCTGCTGGTCCTCAGACTGCGCTCTGAGTAGGCGGATCTAACCCATGCCCTCCCTTCCTCATTTTATATAGAAAGAAAACGATACCCAGAAATCGGGACTCAGCTAGGAGATGAAGCACATATTACACATATCAGCCGTGTACTTCTCAGGCACCCGCAGAGAGTTAGAACCTCAGTATCTGTGGTCCTTTGTTCACAACTGAAGCAACATAAGAGGGAAGAGCTATGTGGTGGCTGCTGGCCAGGCCATGGTCAGGTGTGTTCTGGAGAGTGCTGAGGATACCTGACCTCAATAGAGGGAGGCAGTTCAGACCCACAGCAGCCTGGAAGAGGGGATACTGCCCAATGGGCTCAGACCCACCATGTGTTAACCTTCTTGAAAGGCCACGGGAACAGGCTCCAATCCCTGCCCCGCCCTTAGCAGCTAAGGGGCTGAAGAGGGGCAGCCTGGGAGGGGGAGCTGTGACAGGGAAGCATTTGCTTTTACTTTTTCCAGAGTATGACTGGCCCTCTTTCCCCAGGCTCAGCACCATCAAGATGGCTGAGGGGAGATGGTGTAGGGACAGAGCACTGGTCTGGGAGTTCAGGGGTCACTGTGGACACACCACTCACCCACCTGGACCTTGGTCTCCAGGCTTGTCCCAAGGGACCCATTTCCTGGGTGGACTCCCTGAGTGGGGAAGAGGACCTCTGACCCCATGAGCATTTACAACTCTGACCGCCCCCCATCCCCATAGCGCTACATCGACGGGGGCTTCACAGGCATGCAGCCCTGCTCCTTCTGGACCGACGCCATTACCATCTCCACCTTCACTGGGCAGCAGGACATTTGTCCCCGGGACTGTCCCGCCATCTTCCATGACTTCCGCATGTTCAACTGCTCCTTTCAGTTCTCCCTGGAGAACATCGCCAGGATGACCCATGCCCTGTTCCCGCCAGACCTGCTGGTGAGAGGAGGGTCCTGGAAGGGAGGGGAACTGGGGGAACCTGACAGGGTTGGGGGAGCCATTAGGGTCCATGTAGTTCCATCCGTGTCTCCTTAAACTTCCTCCTAAACCTGTATCCTGGCCTTGCTGCTAACTAGCTATGTGACCTTGAATGAGGCCCCTAAGTGCTCCCAGCCTCAATTTTCTCCCCTGTAAAATGAGATGATGTCAGAACTGCTGACAGTATGTTACTGGAACTTTTCCACTCTGATATGCAATGTAGGCTTCAGCAACTATGGCCCATGGACCAAGTCCAGCCAGTGGCTTGTGTTCTGGGTTTTGTTTTATTTTACTTTTTAAAAAATATTTTATTTTATTTATTTATTTATTTTGAGAGAGAGAGCACGAATGAGGGGGAGGGACAGACAGAGAGGAAGAAGCGAACTCCCTACTGAACAGAAAGCTGGACTCGGGGCTCAATCCCAGCAGCCCGAGATCATAATCTTTCCAAAACTGCTCTAAAAAAATTAAGTCTACATGTCTTTACAAAATGAATGTCTTTCTTTGGCAAGAAGTGTGATCCTGGGAGTAAGCACCAAGTTTTACTCATTTTTTTGACTACACTCACTGTCTACAGAGGGCATTGCTTATAGGTTCTCAGCAATTGTTGTTTGAATAACTCCTCTAAGCCAGTTTTGTGACTTACAGTCTAATTATTGTTTACAAAACTCATAATCAAAACACTATTATGGTTAGTCAGGCAATGATACACAAGGTATTTTATTAATCTGATTGACTCTTTGTCCTCCAACTGTTTTAGGAATTCCAGCATCTGCCTTACACTATTTTATTGGTAAAGATTACGTCTATTTACTCTCATAAAAGCAATCCGCCAGTAGGCAGTTTAAGAAAGATAAAACAAATACATTGTACTCATCGGAGCCTCTCAAACTTGACTTTCTGCTCACAATCAGTGCTTGACTTTCATTCTCAAGGTGGCTTGTTTTTATATAGCCTGTGAGCTCAGAATGGGCCGTCCATTTGTAGAAGTAGAAGAAAGCGAGGGAAAAGGAGAAGAGGAAGAAGAAGGACGAGGAGGAGGGGAGAGAAGAGGAAGAAGAATGAGAAGAGATAGAAACTATCTGTGGCGTTCAAGACCCCAAATATTCACTATCTGGCCCTTTATGGAAAAGCTTTGTGAACAATATCTCACGTAACCCTCCAGCATCCTTTGCAATAGATAGGACCATTATTCCCATTTTCAAGTGAAGAAACTGAGGCCGTGAGAGGTTACAGCCACACGGCCGCACAGCCAACAGGTGGCAGCCCTGGAATTTAAACCCAGTCCCCAAACTTAGCTCTTCTTGTGGCCCCAATGCACCTTCTCTGGTTCTACTGTAAACATCTCACCCTCTCCCGCCCAGGGGAAGCTAATGATCAGCTAACTGTAAATGACTTAACACATTAATGCACCATCACTACGGACACATGACCAGTAACTGCTCCCCACTTTTTAGCAGATAGTGGGGGACGGGACACTGGATGGGTACATTTTGAAAATTCCACTAAATAAAGCTCAAGGGCTTTATTTATTAATGAAAAGATGCTGCTCGGGGTGAGGGGACCTCGGCTCTCTCCATTGCTGCAGCCTTAGTCATTGTCCTGCTGTCCCCTCCTTGCAGATCCTGCACAACTACTACTACCGAGGGTATGAAGACGCCGTTTCCTACTTGAGGCGGCTGAGTAAGTACGGGGTGGGCCCCCGCCCCACCCCCGAAGAGGTGGGTTAGGGGCGGGGCTAAGACCGGAAGTGAACTGATTGAGTCAAGGACGATTCCCTTCAAGTTCGCCCTTCTCCAGGAGCGCCGGGAATGGGCGCAAGGACCCGGCAGGTTGCTTTGTGCTGCGCAGGCCGCCATGGCCAAAAATTAGGATCTCTGTGGAAAAGTGGTTTTTAGGGTCACTGCTGGGACGGTGGGTAGACTTTTGTACAGACACCTTTCTGGATTTAAGGGCTATGTTTAGGAAGCACATAGCTTGTATCTTCCCAGAGAATTCCATTTTCATGTCATTTCACTTTATTCTCTTTCCCAAACAATCCGTTGTTAATGTGGAACCAGACGTGACTAGTTTTTATTTGTGTAAGACTGAATGACACTGATCAGCCAATGAGAGGGAGGAGCCTGTGCCCTGTGTTGGTTTAGCAAGGTTGGTCCCTACACCTGCACACCTTCTGGGCCTTCCTGCGTGGGAGATTCCAATGGCGGGTATTACACACGCTACCTCCATGAAGACCATGGCAAACATCCTTGATAAAAGGAAGGGAAAAAAGCTTTTCCATACTAGAATTGTTTCCATAGAACACAGTTCCAGAACAAAAGGATTCCTGGACTGGAGGGTGTTTACCTAATGCTGTATGAAGTGGGTTTTTTTGTTTTCCATGTTGTCATGTGGTCTTTGTGACTGTCTTTTTTGGCAATCGTATGATATTCCATCACAGTTGTACAGAAAACTTTGATCATTCCTTTGAGTTTCCAAATGCTCACTGTTCTAAGCAACGCTGTGGTGAACTTTTTGTGTACAGAGTTTAAACAAAAAATATTTTAGAAGTGAGATTTAAGGGATTGAATGTAGGTTTTTCCCTAGGATGTGTTGACTTCTTTTCCTTCAAAGTTGCTTCCTGTGTTCCCAAGCTCCCTTTGTCTTGACTCTTTCCTTCCTCCTGGGGCCATTCTCCGAACAAGGAGGAGGGGGGCAGGAGAGAAGGATGGAAGGAATGTGGGTACCGGAGGCGAGTAGGCCTGGGCCATAAGTCTCATCCCTCCTGGCTGTGTGAGCTCAGGGAAATCACTTGCCCTCTCCGTCTTGGTTCCTAATCTGTAAAAAGGGTAAATCCTGGTTCCCTACACCTACTAACTGTGTGATCTTGAGCTGGAGATTCATCTCCTGGGACTTCAGTTTTCTCATCTGTATAATGGGGCTGATCATGGAACCCACCTCAGAATTTTATTCCTACACACAGTCAATCCAGCCCACTGACGCTGTGATCTAGGAGACAGCGCCCTCCTCTCACCTGTCTTCAGGACAGACTCCCCCTGACCTGACTTTACTTGGACGGCTCCCCACCTCCTGCACATAGCTGTGAAAATTAAGCTCCAAGTGTCCAAAAGGAGGGCCACGCGAGGGGTGTCAGTGGGGGGTAGGGATAGGGGTCTCACCTTTGGAGCCTCAGGAAGAGGAGGGGCTGGCAAGGGCCTGGGGTCCTTTCCACCCCCAGCTGGGAAGCCCCTTCACTCTTTCCTCGGTCATGGTGTGTACTGGGGACATGGGGCTGGGCGATCCCCTGATTTGAGACTGGGACTTGGGACCAATTCCATGCTTCAGGAGACCCCTCTACACCTCAGGGTCCAGCCTGGCTGCCTGGTTACCACCTGTACCTGTCTCTCTCCTAGAACTTCTTTCTCTTCCTCTCAGGGCTAGTCCAAGGGAGGGTTATAAAGCACCTTGCTTTAGTATCTCTGGTCTCCCCCACACCATCTCACATTCCCCCAACCTTCCACCCTTAGCTGACGTGGACGCCGTGGTATAAATGACCGTCTTAAACCCAAGGATGAGACTCTAATCGCATTTCGGGCATCCACTGAAGAATCAGGGCAGTGTATGGAGGATGTTGGGTTTTTCCAGGGGCCCTAGAATCTCTCCAAGCAGGAACTAACACAACTCATAAGGAAGAAACTGTCTCTTGCTGGCTACCGGCTATTTTTGATTCCTCTTCCAATTTGCCAGTGTTTGCATGGCTTTCTCAATGCAGGTCCCTTCAGCTCCACCCCTAAATCCTCTTGGGTTTGGTAGGGCTGGATTTTCCTCTCGGCACCAGATGCGAGCAGGAGGTATGACGCATCCTGAGAAACTGCGGCTGGTGCCCAGAGCCACACTCTTAATTCCCACCTGCCATCTGGGAACAGAAAAACGGGAGTCCGCTCCAGCCTCCCACCCTACTGCTTTCTGGATGGGGGTCAGCTCTGGTAGAAGGCCACACCTGCAAGGTGTCACCCTCAATTCCTCAACTCACGTCCTGGCATCCCCCTTTTCTGCCCTCCTCAGGGCTTGCATCCACCTAATTATTCCTGCTGCCAGGCGAGCTTCCCTCTCCACCCTTGGCCTCCCCTGGCAGCAGCCTTCTGCCAAAGGGAAGGGCACTGCTTGCTGGCATGCTTGAAAATCCACATTCCCCAACACAGACATGTGGATGTGGGTGTTGAGTGAGGTTGGAGCTCAAAGGATGCCATGTCTAAAATTATCCATCTGGCACCCAGGCGTGCCTGGCCAGACCTTCCTTCCTCCCTCCCTTTCTTCCCTTCCTTCTCTTCCTTCCCTTCCTCCCTCCCTTTCTTCCTCCCTCCCTCCCTTCCTTCCTCCCTCCCTTTCTTCCTCCCTTCCTCCCTCCCTTCCTCCCTCCCTTCCTTCCTTCCTCCCTCTCTTTCTTCCTGGCTTCCTGGCTTCCTTCCTTCCTTCCTTCCTTCCTTCCTTCCATCCTTCCTTCCTTCCGTCCTGGCATTCTTCATTCTCTTGCACCCTTCCTCCCTCTCACGATTTGTTAAGTTCTCTCTCTCTCTCTCTCTCACACACACACACACCCGTGAAACCAGCACCACAATCGAGAGAGTGAACCATCATCCATCATGCCCAAAGTTTTCCTCATGCTCCTTTGTGACCCTTCCCACCTTCCCCAGTGCCCCCGATCTACTTTCTGTCCTTATAGAAATTTCTGGTATGGACTTACAGTATGGGCTCTATTTCGTCTGCATTCTTTCACTCGATGTAATTATGCTGAGATTCATCATGATGTTGCATGTATAAATAGCTCATTCCTTTTTACATTCCACTGCATTTATGAAAACCCCACAGTTCATTTCTCCATTCACCCATTAATGGACATTTAGTTTGTATCCAGCTTGAGCTGTTATGAATAAAGCTGCTGTTAATACTCTTGGAGTCTTTGTATGAACATATGCTATCATTTCTCTTGAGTAAATACCAAGGAGTGGAATGTCTAGATAGCATGGTGGATGTACATTTAATCTGTATTTATGTAATATACAATTATATATATGTACAATTAGGGTAAAACACATAACATAAAATTTACCGTCTTAACCACTTTGTAATGATTTTTTATTTTTAAGTAATCTCTACACCCCACTTGGAGCTCGAACTCACAACTCTGAGATCAAGAGTTTCACGCTCTTTCAACTGGGCAAGCCAGGTGCCCCACCATCATAACCATTTTTCAGTGTACAGTTCAGTAGTGTTAAGTATATTTACATTGTATAACCAATCTCCAGAACTTTTTCTTCTTGCAAAACTGAAACTCTATACCCATTGATCAGCAATTCCTCATTTCTCCTTCTCCTCACCCCTGGCCACCACCACTCTATTTTCTATTTCTAGCAGATGGACTACTTCAGATACCTCATATCAACGGAATCATACAGTACTTGTCTTTTTGTGACTGGTGTATTTTGCTATCATAATGTCCTCCAGGTTTTCCATTTTGTGGCATGTGACATACACTTGTGTACATACTGCATTTTCTTATCTGACAAGCAATTTGAATTGCTTCTTCTTTTTGGCTATTGTGAATAATGGTGTAATGAACACAGGTATGCAAATATCCTATTTTCAGTTCTTTGGGATATACACTAAGGACATATGCCCAGAAGGTATGTTTAACTTTTTAAGCAACTGCCAAATTGTTTTTTGAAGTGATTATACCATTTTACACTCACACCAGCAATGCATAAGAGTTCCAGTTTCTCCATATTATCACCAACACTTGAAATGGTAAGTCTTTCTAATTTTAGCCATGTGAATAGTTGTGTGCTGGTGTCTTATTGTGATTTTAATTTGCATTTCCTTAATGACTAATGATGTTGAGCATCTTTTCACATGCTTATTTGCCATCTGTATATCGTCTTTGTTGAAGGGTTCAACTCTTTTGGTCATTTCCCACCTAGACCTATAATAAGCTTATTTTTAAGAATAGTTTTAGATTTACAGAAAAAAATGTGGAAATAGTATGAAGAGCTTCCATGTACTCCACATTCCCTATTATTATGTCTTACATTTGTTAGAAGTTATAGTATGGTACATATAAAATTGGGTACATAGTTTAGTGTAGTGTTTACAATTAATGTACTAATATTGGTTATTATTAACTGAAATCTATACATTCAGATTTCCTTTGGCCACTGAGAGCTCTTTCAGTGGGTTCTTTTGCCCAACTTAGAAATTGAATTGTTTGTTTTCTTATTTAAGAGCTTTTATGTATTCTTGATATATGCCCTATATCTGAAATATGATGGGCAAATATTTTCTCTTAGTCTGTGATTTCTTTTTTCAATTCTTTAATAGTCACAGTCTCCTAAAAAGGAGTTTTTAATTTTGATGCTTCCTTTATGGATCATGCTTTTGGTGTCTTATCTCAGAAATCTTTGCTTTACTCAACATCACAAAAAGGTTTTCTCCTATGTTTCCCTCTAGAAGTTTTATAGTTTTTTTGTTTTTTATTTGTGTCTATATTTCATTTTGAGTTAATTTTTGAATATGGTTCAAGATATAAAACAAAGGTTTTTTTGGTGGGTTTTGTTTGTTTGTTTGTTTGTTTTTGCATTTGGATGTCTACTTGTTCCAGTATTGTTTGTTGAAAAGACTGTGCTTTCTCTGTTGAGTAAAGTCAGTCTCTATATGTCATGGGTCTCTTTCTAGACCTTTTGTTCTCTGCCATTAATCTATTTCTCTGTCTTTACATCAATATCATACTGTCTTGATCCCTGAAGCTTAATCATAAATCTGAATACCAGGTAGTCTTAGTTTTCCATCTTTTTTTTTCTTTCAATGTTGTTTAGGCTATTCCAGGTCCTTTCTAATCCCATATGAATTTTAGAATTAGCTTGTGAATTTCTACACAAAATGCAATCATGCTGTGTTTGTCTTGGTAACCTATTCTCTCCTCCTCTGCAATCACCACCTCAAGACTTCCCCTCTCCCTGACCACCAGGAGAAGGCCTTGCCTCCAAACAACTTCACAAAGAAAAGCAAGGCCAACAAAGAGAAGTTCTCTCAACTTTGCACTACCAAATATTCAAACTCAGCCTCCTCTGTCTCCCTCCTTCCTAGAACATTAAAGGAAGCAACCCTCTTCTTGCCTAGAACCTACCCCCTACCTGTGCTCAGACCTCTTCCCATCTCGGCATTCTTGAATTATCTATTATTTCATCTCTCTTTTACACACCCAGTACCCACCTCTCAAATAGATCTTTACCAGCAACTTGTAGGTCTATCCCAGTCTTGCGCATTTTAGAATCTTGGCCTGGGTTCCCCTCTCCCCCTCTCCTTGTTCAGTTCTGGGTCCCTTCTCTTCTCACTCTGCTTTTCCTCCCTAGGCAATATCCTCCATGGCCACCATCACAGCTTCAGTGACCATCCACAGATGGACTCCCAAATGTGCACCTCTAACCCTCATCTCTTCTCTGAGATCCAAACCCATATATCCAACTGCCCACTTGTCATCTCTCCTTGGATATCTCTAAGTCCCCCTAAAATCCACATATCCCCAAACAAACTATAACCTGTGACCTCCTCACTGCTCCCCTAAGCCATCCCCTCCATGGTCACCCCGTCAGCACCAGCATCCACCTGGTTGTGCAAGCCAGCTACCTCCTCTCTTCCCCCAGTCAATCCACTGCCAATTCTGATTTATTTTACTTCCTAAAGAGAATCTTCTATTTCTTTCTCTCTCCTTCCAGATGCAAGCCCTAAACACCTCTCCACAGCAGCCTTACAGGTTTCCCTGGGTCCCCTATATCCTTCTCAGTGATTCTTCACACAGCAGTCACAGTGATCTTGTCAAAGCCAGAGACAGTGCAGCATACCCACTGCCAATAGGGCTTTCATGGTTTCTGTGAAAAACAAGGGCCCTCAATGGTGTCTACAAGTATGATTGGGGCCCTGTGGCCTCCTCAGCCCCATTCCTCACCACAGTGCCCCCACCCCTGCTCCAACCACACTGACCTTTCAGGCCCTCCTCATGCTCCCTCAAACCTGTGGCATTTGTGTGTGCTGTTCCCTCTGTCTGAAATGCTGCTCCCCAGCCCAAGCCAACTACCCTCTGGACCCTCGCTCACCCTTCAGATCTCAGCTCATATGTTGCTCCCTCAGGGAAGCCCTCCCAAAAGAAGTCCTCCCTGCTTCCCTCTCCCCTAACATCATGTTCCTTTCTCACCTAGAACTTGTCCTGGTTAAAACGACATTATTTGGGTAATCAGTGCCAGCCCCCAAGGCAGACTGTAAACTCCAAGAGGCCAAGAACCCTCACACCTGTTTTTGTCTCCTTTTCTCCTCAGTGCCTGGTATAATGCCTGGCACATATAGTTGCTCAATAAATATCTGTTGAATGAGTGAATCAATACACAATCAAATACTCAATATAAATTTGAGTAAGTAAACAAATGTCATTGAAAAGCACTAATACTGCTTATGAAAATAATTTGGGAGATCACTTTTTGCGAATGCCACACTGATACCAGGGGTTAGTAATGCCACCAGTGACCCCATGCTGTTGTTTTCCTAGATGCTGCTTACCTCAGTTCTCCCTCCAAGAGAGTGATCTTCCCCCGCGTAGAAGTATACTGCAATATAGAACTTGCCCTTGGCGATGAGTGCCCTGAACGCAGTCAGTCAAGCCTCCAAACGGAGCAAGAAGAATCCATACAACCTCACGCACAGTGGGATCCTGAAGGGGAAGGAAGGAGCCACCACAGTCCACTTGTGTCCTCACCTGTGCAGACACCTGAATCCACACATGAGTGGCCTGTAGAATCACCTGTTTCACCACCTGTCTCTTCATTTGAGCAGTCGCCTGCATCTCTACTGGCCTCATCACCATCACATTCTCCAGCTGACTTGCCCCCTGTATCACTCTCAGCTGTGCCCTTACCACTCAGCTCCACACCTGTGCTGTCTCATGTAGCACCACAGCAGCGAGTACCAGCGACTGGATCACCGTCTAGATCCCTACCCTCCCAGTCATCTCTGTCACCCAGGCCATCCCTGAGGCCTTCATCTGTGGGGGCATCTCAAACACTGCCACACTGTTCTCCGTCAGCATCACCTGCACGGCCACCTGTGGAGGAACTGGGTCCAGAACAGCCCCAAGGTATGGACCCTTCTGGTTTCTCCCAGCTTCCTTATGTCTGGAGCCCCTCAGCAAGTGTGCCACAACATGGGAGCTGACAACCATTGCGTCATTATTTTTTAAATTATGTTCAGTTAGCCAGCATATAGTACATCATTAGTTTTTGATGTCGTGTTCAACAACTCATTAGTTGCATATAGCCATTGCTTTAGAGGAGTGCATTGGTAAAGTCAGCGGTTAGCTTTAGTGGTTCTACCTGTTTTGAGGATAGGCCACCACAAGGGGGAAGTGTTCTTGACATTTGTTCTTGTCTTTCGTCACTGATTTTCAAAGGTTGGTCTCTGACCAACAGCGAACCCATCATCTGGGGACTTGTTAGAAATGAAAATTCTCAGGCCCAATCATAGACTTACTAACTCAGGGGGGTGGGACCCAGCTATCTATCTTTTTATAAGCCCTCTGGGGGTTCTTTTGAGAACCACTGTACCAGAAGGTTTTTATTATTGTGATAACTGCTGTGCCAGGGCAGAGCTACTCCAAGAGTGCTCTGTGAATCAGTGCTGGTCCCCAAACTATTTGTTACTAATTCACAATGAAATGAGCACAGAGGTTGAAAGTAAGTATTTAGAAATGTTTATAGCCATGACATCCAAGAGCTTGGTCATTTTCCTGCTAATTCCTTGTATTGTATGTCACAAAAGTATTAGTCCATTATGGATCCAAAAAAAAGATTTTAAAAAGCTGGTTCTTCAAAACTGGTATCTTGTACAGATAGTTTGAGAAGCACTCCTCTAGAAGCTTCAAAGCTAAACAATTCTCAGCTCCTCACTCTCAGGAAATCTGCCCTCCAGCCAAGGGGAGGACAGAGATACCAACCTCAAAAACACAGCACAAACTGTTAAGTACTACATTACTAACAAAAACAGAATGTTGGAAGTATTCATAGAGATTAAGATCACTTCTCTCTGGGGGCTTAAGGAAGGCTTCTTGGAGGTGACAGGTAGCTGAAATGGGCAATATTTTGCCACCTCACTCTTGTCCCCTCTATTTTTACTTTTGACTGTAGCTCCCCTTGCCTCTTCAAATCTGAAAGGTGACATGCCTTTGGTTAATGTGAAGGAAGCCACCAGCAAGCCTCACGCAATGTAAGTTTTTCCTCACCTAGGGACGACACATTCTTTCCTTTGGCCAGGGGAGGGGGCCCAGCTAAGGGAAATTTTCCTTCTTTTTAGCTGCCCTAGGAACACTGGGATCCTTTTCCAGTTTGTGTGATTACAGTCCACCCCTTTGCACTTCTCTCTTCTTCAGTGGGTCAATGAATGGGAAATGAGCTATTCGTGCTCACAATGTCATTCTCGTCAGCTCCTTCCTGTGCACATTGGGAAATGCACCTTCTCTGAGTGCAGTGGGAGAACGTACACCCCCCTCGTGTCTTACTCTCTGGTGGTGTCTCAATTCAAGGGAGCTAGCAGACATAATACATCCTAGCCTGAGGTAGGCTATTTCTTGGATGGTATGAATTGTGGGACTTTGTCAAAGGCCTCCTCTAATCCAAATTATTTTCTATCAGCACAATAAGCAGGCTAATATTCCTATGTTATGGATTGTCCCCAGAAAATCTTTTTTATAATACACATCAATTGTCTGAGTTGTGTGACACATTCTCCATTACTTACCTTCACAGTCATTCTGAAAGGGCCTGAGGATTGTTTGTTGGTTTTTTTTTTTAAGATTTATTTTTATTTATTTTTAGAGAGAGAGCATGTGAGCATGGGGGTGGGGCAGGGCGGGGGAGGGTATAGGGAGCAGAGGGAGAGGGAGAGTGAGTCCTAAGCAGACTCTGCAATGAGTGCAGAGCCCCATGAGGGGCCCAGTCTCATGACCCTGAGATTACAACCTGAGAGGAAACCAAGAGTCGGAGGCTCAACTGACTGTGCCATCCAGGTGCCCCATGATTGGCATTTTTTTAAGTTCCTTGGGGACCATGTTACCCAGGCTCCCTTGCTGGCTTCTTGACAGTTGGGTTAGTCAAAGGAAAGCACCAGCAGGAGATCAGAAGGTGGGTGAAAGAGTATCTCTCCCCTCCCCATCCTCATCCCTCCTGCCTTGGGACAGTTCTGGCGGTGGCTGGGGTTCTCCATGGCCACAGCTACAGCTATCGGGAGAGCAGGTCCTTTCTATGTTCCAACTCCATATCATATCAAATATATTAAAACATACCTGCTTCTCACATTAAGTATAATTTTAATTATAAAACTTTTTGAAAGAGTTTGCATGAATTTAAAAGTTTTGTGCTTGGGCATATACTATTCATTTTGTTCACAGGGTTTAAACTTTATTGCATTGACATATAACTTATAAAAGTTCACTTAGTTTCAGTTGACTCATTGGCATGATGTTACTTAGATAAATGGTCATTGATTGTAAAAACAAATGTTTGCTGTGGAAGTCTGGTGTTCAGCCAGGGTTAAAAGCCATAGCATTGGTGTATCTGTCTATCTTCTGAGCTGGAGCAGGGCCCTGATAGTGAAGGACACAGGACAGGTCATTAACAAACTATTTACTTTATCTATTGCCCAGGGGGAACCCTGCTGAAGACTCCAGTTGGATGAGTAAGATGTTCAAGAAGAGCAAACAAAAGACAAGTAGCACCAGAAAAAACTTCCCAAGATATCCACGATCCAAAAAAACAGGCGGCAAAGTGCAGTGAGCATGACTAATGTTTCTCAAGTTCCAAGGGGAGGAAAAGCTTTGGGAAGAGTCTTCAGGAAGAGGAAGAGTCAGTAGGAGCAGGTGTTAGGAGCTGGACTTTGGAGTCAGACCCACCCAACATGTATTCCCTGTTCTGCCATAATCTTACTCAGTGATCATGCTTAGGACATGTGATCTTTCTAAGCCTCTATTTCCTGATCTGTAAAACAGGGACAATATTGTGAAGGTTTAATGAGGCCAACATGTAAATTGTTTTTCAGAATGCACAATGTGTAATTAGCACTCAATAATTTAGTAGATATTAGGGTTATATGCAGAGCTTAACCAGGACTTCTCAGTTTCTGAATAGAATTCTATT
Source organism: Ailurus styani (assembly GCA_002007465.1). Classification (NCBI taxonomy): domain Eukaryota; kingdom Metazoa; phylum Chordata; class Mammalia; order Carnivora; family Ailuridae; genus Ailurus; species Ailurus styani. The sequence continues at coordinate 1,983,662 of LNAC01000077.1, read as the reverse complement.
TAAAAACCAAACTAAATAGGTGTGTGACCATGTGACCCTCAAGAGATCCAAACTGTTACCAAGCTACAACTAGAAGCCCTAACCAATGTAAGCTGCTTATAACTTTTTGGTTATATTACATTGTTATTGATTCCATCAGTTTTAACTTTTATGGAGCACCTAATGAGCGCCAACCACTCTTCTGGGCTCTAGAGAAAGCAAAGATGAACTCAATCCTCAACTTTTTTAAAAAAATATTTTATTTATTTATTTGAGATAGAGTGAGAGAGATCACAAAGGGAGAGGGAGAAGCAGACTCCCTGCTGAGCAGAGAGCCCGACACGGGGCTCGATCCCAGGATCCTGAGATTATGACCTGAGCTGAAGGCAGATGCTTGACCTACTGAGCCACCCAGGCACCTCTTGATCCCCAACTTTTAAGAGTTTACCCCAAAACTGAACTTTAGACCAAAGACAAGAACCAAGTCTTAATTTTTTACTGAACTATGTTTTTTTAAGGGACATGCATAGCCAGCTTCAAACACAAACCAAGCCAGAAATCATCTACAACTATTTTACTGGATCATCAAAATATTCTCTGAATAGAACAGACCCACACTGCTGTCTACTTTGCTTCAAGCCTCCATTGGTCAGAAAAATCACCAGATCATTCTAAGTGAAATCCTTCCATGTTGTTCCTGTCCCACGTGGGGATCCCAGGTGGTCAGAGAGATGTATCAGAGAAATGAGGGTCAGAATCTCACCCCAGTAGCCACAGGCTCACTTTGAGGTCTGGGCAAGTAGGTACTTGGTGGGTTGGGGGAAGCAGTATGGTGGGAAGGAGATTCTCAGAGCTGCTGCAGGAAGTGGGGCAGATGTGTGTGTCACTTTCTGGATTAAAGGAGGTGCAGGGAAGGTGCCCATCCTTTAATCCAGCAGGCAGTTGGCAGCCACCTTGGGGGTCATGGAATTATTGAATCCTGGGATTAGTCTCTCTCTGTTCCTTGGTCTCCAGTGCCAAGACTTCTTTGACTTTTGAGTGTCCGTATCTCTGTCTCTAGGAGCTCAAGGTCAAGTTTGGTCAGGAGAACATAGGCAGATCTGCTCTGGGGGTGAGGAAACTTCCCTGGGGTTGGGAGTGTCATCTGGAAGCCAGGCCCGGACTTGAGTTCCTTCATTCAAGGCCTCCTCCTATACTTTGGAGCAGTGGGAACTACGCAATTCAGCCAAAGCTACCTTGGTCGATAAACCTCTAGGAATCAAGGTACTTTATAAAGAAGCAGGCTGTGATAAAAACAAACAAAACAACATTCACAGCTGTGGGAAACACTGTTGTCAATAGGTCACACATGCTGTCTGCGGTGTTCCTTTATAGAACAGATTATGAAACTGCCTGGAAGCAATTTACCAGTTGATGTTCTTAAGCAACTCCATGCAAATTCACTGCTCTGAGCTTCAAAGACCGAGGTAGAGGGTAGAAAAGAGAAGCTCAAAAAGGTTAGGCATTAGAGGAGGAGCAATCCAAAAAGAGAGGAAATCTGCTCATTTCCTAACAGAGTACAATCACAAGAAACACTGTCACATCCATGGGCTAGTTCTGTGCAACTTTTGGCCCCCAGCAGATATTCCTCCCAATAAAGAGGAGAGAAGCTAGAAAAAGGTTACAGGGTAGGGGGTGCCTGGGTGGTTCAGTGGGTTAAAGCCTCTGCCTTCGGCTCAGGTCATGATCTCAGGGTCCTGGGATGCAGGCCTGCATCGGACTCTCTGCTCAGCAGGGAGCTTGCTTCCTCCTCTCTCTCTGCCTGCCTCTCTGCCTACTTGTGATCCCTCTCTCTCTCTGTCAAATAAATAGATAAAATCTTAAAAAAAAAATTACAGGGTAGAAGATCCATCCATTAAGCTCTCTCTCTAAGTGTGTTTCTTAAAGATTTTATTTATGTATTCATTCATTTAGTCATTCATTTGAGAGAGAGAGTGAGAACCATTGGGGGAAGGGGCAGAGGGAGAAGGAAAGAATCTCAAGTAGACCCCATGCTGAGCACGGAGCCTGCCGCTGAGCTCGATGCAGGGCTCCATCTCACGACCCTGAGATCATGACCTGAGCTAAAATCAAGAGTTGGACATTTAACTGACTGAACCATCTAGGCACCCCTCCCTCTGTGTTTTTTAAATCAGATGTTCAAATTCATCCTCTGATCCTGGTTGTATTAGTCAGTAATTTCTGTTTGATAATGCTACATAACAAACAACCCCCACATCTCAGTGGATTCCAGAACAGATGTTTCTTTTACTCTTTCAGAATTCTATGAGTTGTCTTAGGCTTAGGCTTAGGCTTAGGCTACAGCCACAGGTTGGGGTCAAGTCTGCTCCCTGTCCCTTTCATTCTAGGACCAGAAGATGTGCTAAATGTGCTCTGCCTCTGGAGCATGGCTAGATATGTGTGTCAGCCTGACTGTCCTCTGCTAGCCTTGGCTCTCCTCCCGTAAAAGTTCAGTGGTCATCTGATTTGGGTTGTGTAACTGGCCTCCAAATGGCAAAACAGATTGCGAAATTCCGTGACTGCCTACAGGCTCCAAATGGAAAAGGAGGAGGTCCCTCTTGCTAATTGCTACTCAAATCCTCTCAACAGCTACCAAGTCTGTCAGACTCCTCCAATTTCTACCATTTCTACAGCTAGAGAGCTCCTCCTTTAAGTTACTATGGAATTTCTCCCATTCAAATGGGAATGTAATGATAATAGCTAAAACTCACCAAGTACTTATTATGATCCAGGCATCATGGCACAGAGAGGGTAAGCAACATGCCCAAAGTTGCACAGTAGGGAGATGGCAGAGCCAGGATCCGAATCCAAGTTGTCTGTCACCAGCGTCTTGGTGTCAAGTACTAAGTGATACAGCTTCCCGGAGTAAAAGGAGCCACAGAGTGAATTGGACGTCACAGGGTCTAGTCTACTTTGTCTGATTGGGCAGGGAGAGGCCTGGGGGTGCACTTGGAAATGCATGGGCAGACATGGCAGGGTTAGGGCAGGCTGGCTTGGGGGCCATGCGAACAAAGCTGGATTTCACCTGTGGGGCTGGGGAGTCATTACAGGTTTAAACAGAATGACACAGTCAGAGTTGAAAACCATCCACAAATGGATAGGTCCTCATACCAGCATTTCTCTGAGGTGGGCTCTGCAGGAGTCTTCCTGCAATTCCCTTGAGAGGGCCAATGACCGGCCTGGGTCACACAGCAGGTGGAAGAGGCCTTGAAACGTGGGGCTTCCCATTGCCCTCTTTTTGTCTCATTTCTCCTCACATGTGCTTTCTCGGCATCTCACATCCAGGTCTGCTCCCTGCCCACTCGACTTCTCTCTGCTCTCCACTTCCGAGACAGTTTGGGTCACCTACAGGCCTCACCCCATCCGGCTCCGGGAATACAGCAGCCCTGAGGTGTGGAACTACCCAGGATGACCCTGGAAGCCAGACACTACCTGCTCTGTCCCCAGATGCTGCAGTGACCTCTGAGCTCTGTCCACCCAGTTTCCTTTCTGACCCCACCCGCCTCTTCCTGGTCATAGTCAAGGCCAACACTAGCCCATATATTGCTTTGTGCACTAAGAAAACAGTACCCTTTCCTGGAGAACTTGATTGCCTGCTGCTGGAAGATCGTGATAACATACTGATATTGTGAAAACAGTTGACTGCCACCTGCTAGAAATCTGTATGAATGGCATACAAAGCCACCAAACTGTACAAATAACTTACAGAAAACTGTACAAATAACCTGTGGTATAAATATGTCTGTGAGATGCTTCCCCTGTGTATTGGCAGGGTCTCCTTATGCAGTCTGCAGTCTACACAACTGCACTCAGCACTCTGGAGGTCACTCTACTTCTTTCCCCTTCCTGAAAAACCAAATATTAATCATACTTTTGTTAAATTAAACAATGTTTCACACACTCTTTTATCAACTCCTGCTCTGCAGATGGAATTCTCCATTTGCAAAAAAAAAAAATACCTTGTATAATAAAGTGGGATTTGCTAACTGATTTTTTTATATAAATTGAGATTTCCAATTTCCACGCATCCACTTGGCTAGAATGGGGCCTGGCTCCTTGCTTGGGGCTGCCTGACACATAGGAAGCTGTGAGGGATGTTCTCAGAGGAAATAAGGGGAAGAAAGTCCTCAGTGAGGGACTTAGAAATGATGAATCTCTGTCCTTTTTCTAGGAAGCTGTGAGCCAAGAGAGAACTTGAGCTGGAATGAGAGAGAATCTGATGACCCCAAGGTAGAACCTTCTCCCCAAGGCTCTTAGACGTGTCCCCCTCACCCTAGGCCTTTTGGGGACTAGGTGTCATCCAGTACAAAGCCTGTTGGTTTGGAGGTCCTGCTTCCCCTGGGCAAGAACCTCCTTGTCTAAGCATCCCTTCAGCTTCTCAGTAGTCCTCCAGCCCTTCCACTACTCTGCTCTGGACAGACAGACACCAAGATGGATGGGCTCTGAAGAGCCCACAGTACCTCTTGCTCCTGACTGGCTGAGCTCTGGGCCTTCCTCCCAGCCCCAGCCTGAGTTTGCTTCTTCCAGAGGGACTGCATCCATCCTGGCACCCCAGGATCTAGTCTCCAGGCCAAACTCTGGGGGGGGGGGTCCACTTTCCTCTCTCATGTGGTATCAAGAGACCAAGTTCTTTTTTTGTTTTGTTTTGAATTCTCCTAGTGGACCAAAGGCTTGATCTGCAACCACTGGACTCTCAGATGCTCACCGGAATCCCTTGCAGAGCCCATTGGGCATGAGGTCTTTCAAAGCTCGCCAGGGCTCGCAGGTGTCGCCATGTTGAACAGGCTGCCCTGCGCTCCCCTGAGTCCCACTGTGGTTGTGGAGGAAACCAGAGGTCAGATGTCCCTTCCCTCCCCATCCCCCAGCAGGAGGGCGGCATGAGGGCAGACTCCGTCTGCTGTTCACGCCTCAGTGAAAACATTCCATGAGAAAGACACCTGCAGCCTCAATTTTTCCAGTCCATCCAGGAAAAAAAAAAAAAAAGAGCCCCACTGCTTGCTGGAGTGCGGATAACTTCCAGCCTCGGTCAGGCCCAGTAAGGAAGGCCAGGCTGCCCACTGGCCTCAGATGTATTTGCTTAGCAAATCCTGGAATGCAAAACCCAGAGGACTGGGGTGGAAGACAGCCCTGAGCTGGGTTGGGGCCTCTGGGAGATGCATGCAAATGTTAGCCCTGGAGGGTGGGAGGCCGAGGGGGCCTGGCAGACCCTATGTTTAAGGCGACCATGTCAGGGAGCAGGAGTCCACACAGGCACCCTTAAGAGGGTTCTGCCAGAAAGAACCTAACTTTGTGGAAAACAAAGACAAAAGAAAAAATTAAATTTCTTTACTGCTGACAGAAGTCCTTGAAATGGGCAGAATGACCTTCTGGGAGCTCAGCTGCCTCAATGTTGACACTGTGCTAAGGGCAAAAGGCAATCTTACCCCAACCCCCAGGATCTTGTGAAGCTACTTTAACATCTAAAAACTCCTATGGAAACTTCCTTTATCTCTACCCCCAAGATACAAGTTGGCAATCATCCTCCAAGCATATAGCCCCCGATACACACCTGAACGGGCTCATGACTGAGTTTTCCTCAACAGTAATAAGTGACCTTTTCCTAACCATAGCCAGCTCCTCTAGTCCCCGCAGGATCCAGAAACCTTGTTTCCAAAATACTCTGGAGGCCTGTGCTGTCCCCAATCCCCTCCCAACTTGAAAGTATATAATCAGTCACCCCTCACAACCCCAGTGCCACTGTCTCTGCCCACAAATCCTGTCCCCGTGCTTTAATAAAACCACCGTTTTTGCGCCAAAGACGCCTCAAGAATTCTTTCTGGGCGGTCAGCTCCGAACCCCAATGTTTCCTACATCACTAACTAACTGTACCTTTGAAAGGCTGGAAAGAATCAAATCTCAGGTGTTCCTACACCCTCTGGCTCCTCTGATACTCTGATTCTGGGGCTCAGACCAGGCCGGGGGAGCACCCTGGGGGCCACGCAGGTGGGGAGAGACGGGGCCCACCTGGAGGGGCCCACCTGCTGTGTTCTCCTGACTTTTCCCCCAGGAGTGGTCTTGCGGTTTGCTGGCCGCTGCAGGCCCCGAGGCCTCGAGAGCAGTGAACAAGAGGTGGGGGAGGCATCTGGAACCCCTGGGGCAGAAGGGGGAATTTAACATAACAGTCAGTGTTGTTCTCACTTAAAGCCTGTGTTCAGAGCCCAAATGCCCTTAGGTCACAGTTACAGGCACCGATGAGTCCCCTTGCGTATTTTCCTTCGTTCTGCTTATTTCCCTTTTCCCCATTACAAGGTAATTAAGAGAACTCTTCTTGCATTAGTTTCGGGATTGCTAGATAAATTACAGGACACCGTGTTAAATGTGAAGTTCACATCAACAGTGACTCATTATTCAGTATAAGGATGGTCCCAGTGTTGCCATTATTTGTTGTCTCTCTGAAATTCACATTTAATTGGGCCACCCATATTTTTATTTGCTAAATTTGGCAACTCTAATTAGTTCCTCTCTCCTTATAATGTCTTTTTTTTTTTAAGCCAATACTAGTGAATTGTTTTGGTTTTTTGTTTTTGTTTTTGATGTGCCAGTCACTGGATTCTGAAATTGGAGGTCTCACTGGTGCAGAGGTCAAGGGCAGAACCCTCTCTGGTCTTCCAAACAACCATATCCGAACGACCTCTACCTCACAGTTCTCTCTGGAACTCAGCTCACATCCCAAACTCAAGCAGGGCTCCGCTGACCCCATTATCTCTGACTTACTCGCTTAGCCTCCCGACTTCTCAGGGTCAGAAATCAGGTTAATTATGCCCTGATGGCACTTATCCACCTTTTCAAAGCCTCTCAAAGCAATGGGGTCTCCCCTGTACCTCAGTGCTTTTTAGAACCTCCGCATGTGAGTTGAGGGAGCCCCGCCTGCCCTTGCACAATGAGGTCCCCACCACCCTCCTACTGGCACAAAATCCCCATAATGAGCGAGGTCCGTGAGCTCCTGAGGGTGGGGATTGTGCCTTTTGCGTGTGTGTATTGCACAGAGCTAGATCAGACCAGGCACGTAGCAAATGCTCAGTAAATATCGGTCGAGTGAATGAACTGATGGATTAGATAGTTCGGGAAGGCACTAAAACAGGGGTTCTGGGAGCTGGATCCTGGCCTGGTTCTGGCTGTAGGTAGCCACGTGATCTTGAACGAGGCACCTGCTCATTCTGAGCCCCAGCTTCCTTCGGCTGTGAAGTGAGGTGCTGCCCTCTTCTGCCCTCCTCAGAGCATTGCAGCGAGCCTCCAAGGTTTGGGAGCGGAGAAGTGGTTTGGCAAGACCATCTGTGTACTGCCTTCCCCAGGGAGCCTCTGGAAGAGCTCACATGTCCCCTGAGAGTCAGGAGAGGAGGTCTTTGATGCCTTTCAGCAGAGACCACATTCTCTGGACCAAAACCCAGACACTGTACTCTGTCCATTTTTACCCTGGTTCTGAGTGACAGTTTGGGCACCAAAATTAGGGACTTAATAAAACATATGATGTAAAATCAAGACTGGCCCAGATGTTCCTGGACATACAATTAACAGTCATCTTAACAGTCACAGATTGGTAGAACGTCAGGTCCAGAGACAAGTATTGTGTCCCTGAGGGCCTCAGCCGGAGGGGGGGGTGTCAAAAACCCAGGTCTCCTGATGCTCAGGGCACTCCATTACTGTCTCAAAAATTTGGTACCCCAAGGAAGGGACACCTGGGGAGCAACCAGAGAGGGCCCCCAGGTGGGGACCGGGAGGCTGACCCACACAGCCTTGCTGGCCCCAGACTGACCCAGATGTGACAGGTAGCCTCTCATCTTGCCAGCATTGTGAGTAATCCAGATGAGACCTTGGTGCAAGTCAATTTCTTTATTTGCTTAAATAACAGTACAAAAATGAGACTCAGATGCCAGCATCGGGAGCTCATACCAAATACTCATACAACTTAAAGAACATCATGCCAAATAAGAAACTATGTACAGAAGGTTCCTGACCCTCATTTCAAAACTGATTCTGATCCTCCGCATTTTGGGGCTGTGCTCCTGAATGCTACAATAAATCCATAAATAGATCACCTCTCCCCCACCTCTTAGAATCAGCAATAAAACCAAGTGACTTGCAGAATATGCTTTGTTGAACTTCCTAAAACTTTGCCTCAGGTTTGAGGCCAGTCCCATTTAAGTGCCCAAGGCCTCTCTGCCCTTGGTTTCATCCCCTTCTCCAGTCCTACCCCACAGTGATCACCACGTTCAACATAACAATACAGTGTCCAACTAGAGTAATATGAGTGAGTCTAGATTTTAATACTCTCTCCCCTGTGGCCATGTGTTCCAGGCAATGCCCAATGGCTTTGTTTATAGCCCTATTGGGCAGGCATGTAGAAAATGGACATCTGGCAAATTGCCCATCTGAGCCAAGCTGTTCAAACTGCTCAGCTTTGTAGAAGCCAGAGCCTCTAATGGCCCACACTTTGCCATTGTACAAAAACAAAAAGGAGCCCCTTTCTCAAGACACTTTACTGCCATCAGGTAGAAAACTGTTATCATAAATCTACAAATCTGCAATGTCTAGGAAGTGAATAGCACTGCTTGGGGTATGGTGTTCTTGGGCAGTGCACACCCACGCAACCATCCATTGCAATCCAGCTTAAAGCCCTTCCCCATTTCCTGAAACTACCCAGATTTTAGCTATTATCAGAATAACAACATACATGGACAAAGCACCATGTAATTTTCATAAATCTTCGCATTCGTTTTCTCACTGACTCTGGGCAAAACCCCATGAGATAGGTGAGGTGCAAGGCACCAACTTCACTTCTCTAGACATGGAATTATAGGATGCAGGGATGGAAGGATTCTGAGAGACCAGGGATCCCCAGTCCATAGGTCTTCTCTCTCTGAGGCCTGCAGACTTCCTGAGAGGTGTCTGTAAGTCCGTAGGGACATTAAACCCCGTTGGTCAACTGAATAAATTACTTGTTGCACATGAATGCACATCTGGTTAAATGAATGTGGGTATTCTGGTGAGAAATTAAACAAAAATTTATTTTAAAAGACTAAGACTTGGGACGCCTGGGTGGCTCAGTTGGTTAAGCATCTGCCTTCGGCTCAGGTCATAAGCTTAGGGTTCTGGGATCAAACCCCACATCATGCTTCCTGATCAGTCAGGAGCCTGTTTATTCCTCTGCCTACAGCTCCCCCTCCTTGTGCCCTCTTTCTCTGACAAATAAATAAATAAAAACTTAAAAAAAAAACTAATAAGACTCACTGGACATTGACATCTAGAAAATGCCAGCCGAACTTCCACATGATAGTAGTCATAGTTTTAGCCCCTACAGATCAGGAAAATATATGATAGCAAAAAATAAGGGTACATAATTCGGTACTCTTATGTGAAGGCCTTGACCCCTGGTCCAATGCTCAGGCCCAGAGCCTGTCAAGGTAGCTCCGCATTTCCTCCCTCACCCCCAATTTAGAGAGAGAACTACGGGTTGCGTAATTCCAGCTACAGGTTCCAGTGGAGGACCAAGGCCTCCCACGGAATGCTTGGCAGAATCACTGGGATCTCAGGAGCTCTCGGTCATTCATCCTTCTGGTCATTCATTCCTTCAACAGGGACGTAAGGACTGCCTCCAGCTCAGTGGGGCATGGGGCATAGTTAACCACTGAGTGAACGCACCGACCTCCCCCCTGTTTAGAGACACTTGAGCACGGCGGAGTCAGAAGGGATCAGATGGGCTGTATACATAGTCTTGCCCAGAGTCCGAGGTCTGGAGAGGAAGACAAACAAGTCCGTGGTCTTGCAGCAAGTTTGGGGCAGGTCAGCAGGTGGAGCTCTGGTCTCCTAACTTCCCGCGCAGTGCTCTCCTCCCCACAGCATGGCCTCTGCGTCCAGCTAAGTGGGAGAGGGTTTCGTGTATCTCCGTGTCGGGAAGCCCACGATGGCACATGGAAGCAGACGGCCATCCATTCTTGTCTTCATTTGTATTTGCGAAGGGGGTCAGGAGGGGGTTCTGCCTAAAGCTGCCAATTATTTGAATAGTTCAATGGAACTTGAGTTTAAAGCACAGCTTTTAATCTGGACTTTGGGTTTCGTGACTCTCGATGTTCTGGAAGGAGAAAAAGAACATAGGTTGTAGCCATAGCCCCAATTACTTGTGGGTCCCACTCTGACAACAACAGACTTCTAATTATTAGCACATCAAACCAGCACACTAGCTGTCCCCTCTGGGCCTGGACTCACTCAGTACCTCCTATCTAAAGTGCTCTCCTGGTCCTTTCTCCCCGTCTACAGCCTCTCCATTCTCCAAGGTCAAAATCCATGTTTGCCACCCCCAGGAAGGCTTCCAGGACCAATGGCTTCACTGGCCTCAGTCACCACTAATTTGGCATTTTACTGGTACTTAATTTCATCATCAGGAAACATTCTGTCTTTCCCTATAGCAGAACCATCCACAGGCCCTCATGGCACCTTGCACAGCAGGGCCCGATGGAGGCTCTCAATACCTATTGGTCCAAAGAATGAATGAGTGAATGAATGAATGGTCAGTAAACCAGAAGATGGAGCTAGGGCTACTGAGGATGTCAGAGCTGTTGTTTCTATAATACCTTTCACAAAGAACTCAGATCACTCCATAAGTGATGACCTAACCCATCTTAGAGAGTGAATTATCCATAATATCCCTGAGTCTGAGCAAAGATAATGAGGCTGAGGAAAGAGAAGTCGAAGGTCATAAGGAGTTTCCACCAGGAAAACAAGTCAACATAGAGCAGATCATTTGAATGACAGGATACGAGTACTATGAAATCAGACCAGTGTCCCTGAGAGATGCATCGCATGACTTTGAAAGGTAATTCCAGGAGACGAAGAGTTTCTGCGTGATGGCGACATCATTGTAATAAAGGTCTAGGGATCACTTGGATATAGAAGTTCATTTTTTTAAAGATTTTTATTTATTTATTTGCTAGAGAGAGAGAACACATGAGAGCGGGGGTGGGGAGAGTTCAAGCAGGGGGAGCGGCAGGCAGAGGAAGAAGCAGGTTCCCGGATGAGCAAGGAGCCAGATGCAGGGCTCAATCTCAATCCCAGGTCTGGGATCATGACCTGAGCCGAATGCAGCTGCTTAACCGACTAAGCCACCCAGGCGTCCCTGGATATAGAATTCTGTTTGTCCAATGCCAACAAACAGAATACTTCCTCCCTTTATTTTTTTAAAAGATTTTCAGAATTTATTTACTTGAGAGAGAGAGAGAGAGCATGAGCCGGGGAGTGGCAGAGGGATAGGCAGACTCCTCACTGAGCAGAGCCTGAGGCAGGGCTCAATCCCAGGACCCTGAGATCATGACCTGAGCAGAAGGCAGATGCTTAACTGACTAAGCCACCCAGGTGCCCCAAGACCACTTCCTTCCTTTAATGTCTCGTCTTCATTCGGTAGCTTCTGCACTAAAGATCCGGGTCAAATATCTGTAGGCAGGTTACCTTAAGTGATTTTGAAAAAGGTGGGGGACACTTCTTATCAGAGTCCCCCAGACAACATGAAAACTCAGTCTTCAAAAAAAATCAGTGAGAAGTATTATTTCTAAAAGGACCAGTCTCAGAGGCTTAGGGGCAAGGGGCCTATTAGGAAAAGCATGAAACTGATCAGAAAGGTGAGATCAATGGCAGGGAGAAGCTATTCCTAATCAATCAACCAAGACAAGGTCAGTGAAGGTCCACCCCCCTTCAAAGCCTTCCAGAACCGACAGCCCATGGACTTTCCTCATCTACCTCAACCACCCCTCACTTGATACAGAATCTTACTTTGCTTTGAAGTTTAAATTATGACAGTCTTGACTTTGGGAAGCCAAATGGCACAACCCATGAAACAATGGGAGGGCAAGCTAGGGTAGCACCTGGTCCAGGGTTCCATACCGAAATCAAAAAGGATGAAAATGAACAATCAGGGACCAGAGCCAAATAAAGCAGGTGCTAAGAATCTAGTAAAGCCAATGAGGGTTTTGGAAAAGAAAACAGTCAGTGTGGGTGTTGAAGCATCTCACCGGGTCTCTGCAAGAAGGTGGCATTTGAGCAAGCCCCCCAAAAGTCAAGAACTCAGCAGGGGAAGGGAGAGGCCAGTAAGGGATCTTGGTCCTGTTGGGATCTTGAGCCTTTGCCGCTGGTTCTCACCTGCTGGGCCGCCTGGCACGGGAAGTGGGTGTAGCTGTGTCGGCCGTGGCCATACCGCTGGCCCATGAGCCTGAGGACAGTGTGGCTGTTGTTGCCAGCAAATCTGTTAGATGAGCCAAAGGCAAAGTGGTAGGTTCTCTCGGTGAGGTGACTGTCCGGCCCCGCGGGGTGGGTCTTCCGGCTCTGCAGGGTGGCTGCCAGCTTCCCCAGGGAGGAGTCTGAGAGCTTGTGTAAAAACCTCTTAAAGCTGGGGTGTCGCCGGATCTGGAAGCAGAGACAGAAGCAGGCCATCAGGGATGGTGGCGGGTGGCCCCCTCCC
>LNAC01000077.1:1890708-1971075 GCA_002007465.1 Ailurus styani | reverse complement strand
CCCCCCCCCCCCCCCCCCCCCCCCGAGGAGCTCCCTCGTGAAATGCCTCCACTCCCTCCAAGCTCAGTTCCCACTCTGAGTCGTCCTAATGTCCTTGGTTGCGTCCCGCCAGAGACAAGGGCTCAGGTGCGGGTAGTTCATGTGGTAAGTGATGCAGGGAAACATGATGGGGGATGGAGGTCTGTCCACACACACTCGCTACCGAGCCTGGTCCTCACTCGCCACTCCAGGAGCGGGCGCAGAGCATACTCCTTGTGGTCACCCCATAAGGGACAAGGGAGCTGAGGTGTGTATACACCAGCTCCCAGGAGCCATGCGTTGAGGGCTACTCCTTGGGTGATCATTCTGGCCTGCCGTGTGGGTGGCAATAGTGTTCCAGAAGCCAGTCCTCAGGCAAAAGGACGCGGGTGATTGCAGTGGAGGGGTTGGGCCAGCGTGCGCCGTGGTGGTAAAGTGAGGCAGGCCCAGAGCCCACTCTGCTCATGACCATTCCGTGACCTGTGCTCCTATCTGATACCTCATATGTGATCTGTGTCTGTCTCTCCAAGCAGACTGTGAGCTTTTCAAAGAGGGAACTTCTGTTACAGGCTCTCTAGCAGGAGGGGAATATCTAAAAGCTTGAGAAAAATTGCAGACCATATTGATGCTGAAATGTGGGCCAAGACAGAGTGAAAAGGAAGCGAGCAGAGGATAAGATCAGTGGGACTGGCAGGCCAGACTTGGGAAAGGAGGCTTCTGGGGAGGTCGGACGTGAGTTGAAACTTCGAGGGGGATTTAGATTCGGGGAAGTCCTGGCCAGCAGGGTGAGTCCCATGGGCACTACATTATTTTCAACTAACATTTAGCTCATCTGCTGTATGACTAGCATTTTCTATATATGCATTAAGGTTTGTCAAGTTGATATATATATCCCCCATTTTGCAAAAGAAAAAACAGAGGCTCAGAGAGGTTAAGGGACATGCCCAAAGTCACCTAGATGCAGGGATGGGGACTGAACACGGGCCTCAGTCATGGGATGATGAGGCCCCTGAGGCCAGTCTTGGGGGGACTGAGCAGTCCTTACCTGCTCCCCCAACTGGTCATCCACTTCTTGGAGAAGGTCCACCAGCCTCTGAATGATCAGCTCTTCTAAGGAAAATAAAGAAAGATTCAGGGACTGTTGACAAGTTCTGCAACAACACACCCTCCCATTACAGACGATATTTTGTCTCTAAAACACAGTGCATGCATTAGTTCTGAAGGGCGAAGAAAAATCTTCCCCAAAACTAGGGCTGGGGCATGAAAGCTTTATTCGAGTTTGCTTTATAGAAACTGAAAGGACGTTGGCCAAGCCTAACCTCAGCTCCATTTGACAGATGGGGAAACTGAGACCTCCCAATGTCCCCTATCCAGGCTACTGAGTAGCACGGTCAGGCATGGGAGTTGGGGGACCAGGAGCAGCTAATCAGAAAGCAGGGAGGGAGAAAGGCCACGGCTGCAGATCCAATAAGAATGCATCCACCAGGGGCGCCTGGGTGGCTCAGTCGTTAAGCGTCTGCCTTGGGCTCAGGCCCTGATCCCAAAGTCCTGGGATTGGCTCCCTGCTCAGTGGGGAGCCTGCTTCTCCTTCTCCCACTCCCCCTGCTTGTCTTCCCTCTCTTGCTGTGTCTCTCTCTCTGTCAAATAAATAAAATCTCTAAAAAAAAAAGTATGCATCCACCAGTCTGGGCTGCAAGACCTAACTGCAAATATTCCAGATATTTGAGGTCCTTTTGGTATAAACTGTTGGCAGCTTGAAATCAGCCAAGGTGGGAACATTTACACCATAGAAATCTGCAAATGCTGCATATCTGGCCTCCCCTACCACGCCTACCTTCAGCGTCTTTGCCAGAACACCACTGGTTATGAGACCCAGAGCAAGCCGGGAATTTTATATGAAACATTCAAGCAAACCAAGGGAGTGGAGTGGGGTGAAGTGACATCCTACGGAATAGACGGGTGTTCTGTAGCTGAAGAGAACTTTCCACCTGCAGCTCTGCCCCGGGAGCCCCAGTTGAAAGGGGCTGCCTACTCCCCACGCTGCTGGAGTCTCCTGGGGTGTTCGTCCGCAGCTTTCCAGACCCGGCCCAAATCCACCCTATGAGACCCGCACAAATAGAAGCCCCACGGCAGCCACCCCGGGAGAGGGCAGGGTGGTACTAACTAGATTCGAACACTTCATCCGGCTGCGGTCCCTCCTCTGGCCTGTGGCCTCTGGTCTGGGAGAGCGCTTCTGCGGATCTGACAGGGTTCCCTTCTGCAGGCGAGGACTCCTGGAACACGACATCGTCCAAATCTGAGGGCAGAAAGGAGATGGTGTGAGTGCATTTTGCAGGGGCAAAAATCTCAAGTCCACAAGTGCATCATGGGGGGGTCCAGATTCCAACAAGAAGCTGTCCAAAGGCGCTGGCAACAGAGGGATCCTGGTTTCCCAGGCTGCTGAGCAAGCCCCCAGCCCTGCAGGGCCCCGCTCAAAGGAGTTCCCAGTGCCTTCTTTACCCCCTCCAGAAATCTCCTGCTTCCTTTCTGCCAGCAGGCCCTCTGCCTCCTCACAGTCTGGGAGGAAGAGAGCAGGCCTGCTGACGGATCCCACCCCATGAGCCCGCTTCCCCTTCGCTCTGAGGCTTTGCTGAGTCACTTCGCCTGTGTGAGTCTCACTTTCTCCATCTGCCAAATGGGAATAACAAGACTGACGTCACGGGTTGCCAGGGGATTAAATGCGGCAACATGTGTGAGAGGCGCATGGAGGAGGCACTCCTTCCAAGTCAAGGGAATCGCGGTGTACCCTGCCCCACGGAGTAGTGAAAAAGCAGAGGCCTAGGCCACATCCTACTTCACCCAACCTGGGTCCCTGGGCTTTTCTATTAGCTTTCGGGTGTATCTGATGCACTTCGCTGATAAACCCGTGCCCTGCTCTCAAACTGCATTTGTTTTGAAGTGTTTGTGCTTACGGGGGAGGGAGGGCTTGCGTTGTGGGTGGTGGGTCCAGCGGGCACCCGGCACCCATCCCTCCTCACAGCCCTCCCAGCCCTCCCCAGCCCTCTCAGAGCGGAGAGCCCAAGTCAAGGCTGGGCCCAGGCCGCACAGTTGGGCCAGCCTGCGCTGGGGGCAGCCTGGGGCCAGAGGCAGCCTCGTGACCATGGCAACGCCCGGCCTGCTCACCGAGGCTGCTGGAGGTGGACAACTGGTGGCCCCCCACGCACAGGGGCAGGAAGTTGGGCCTCTTGTGCGGCCGAGACTCTGGGCTGGTGGCCCCCGCAGCCGCTGCTCTCTTCGATTCCTTGGAGCTGGGTTTCTTATGAGAAAAGGCTTTCCTGAAGCTGGACCTTTTCTCAGGGGATTTCCTTCTGCAGGGCGGGGACTGGCTTTCCACGGCCACCTCTAGTTCCTGGACTTGAAGCTGCTGCAGGGGAAAGACAGAAACTGAGTCAGGGCCCTTGACCGTGAGGAGATTGCGAGTGAGCTGGGGAAAGAGATCAGGAGCCTCTGGAATAAACAGAGACCCCGGTGGGGACCAGAGGGCAAGGCCTGGCCAGAACAAGTGTGGCCTGCAGCCGCTGGGCTGGGGGAGGCTTCGGGAAGGAAGAGGGATCGGAGCCCGACTCTGGAAAGACAGGGCATTGAGGGAGGGGCAGGGAAGTTCTTAGGCCAAGCAGGGGTGGGGGTGTCCACAGTGAGGGGCAGGATCCCTGTGGGGAATGTCTGCCTCACCTTCTGTCCCCATTGCTCCTCCTCATCCTGGAGTAGGGCGATGATCTTCTGGATGAATTCTTCTAAAAGGGAACAAAACGGTTGCTTACACTTGAGTGTGGAGAACAGTTTTCCTATGGTCAGTCCTAACTTCCTTTTTTTTTTTTTTTTTTTTAGATTTTATTTATTTATTTGACACAGAGAGAGAGAAACAGGCAGAGAGGGGGGGGAAGCAGGCTCTCCACCGAGCAGAGAGCCAGATGCGGGGCTTGATCCCAGGACCCTGAGATCATGACCTGAGCCGAAGGCAGAGGCTTAACCCACTGAGCCACCCAGGCGCCCCAAGTCCTCACTTCCTAAGGCCCAAGTGACTCCCTGGATGAATCTGACAGGTCTCTAGGCTGCTAACCAGCTTGCCCTTGTCAGTTGTCGCAGGCCTGGCCATGGGGACGAGGCAGATTCCTCAGAAGTGGCCTGAGCCGGTTCCCTGGGAATCTATTCACTTCTTTGGCCAGGCAGCACCTTGGACGCACCACGTGAAGTGCGAGGAAAATAACGTACGCCACTGCCTCCAGGAGAAGGTGTCTCGAGGCCATGTGGAAAGGCCTGGTCCCCATAGGTCCCTGCAGGTCCCCGGGCCCAGCACCTTCCTCCTCTCCCTTCTCAATTCTCCCTCAAGGCACAGTTTCTGTGAGAAGCCGACAAGGCAGGATGGGGGGTATGGGGGAAATGGATCCTTAGAAGGTTCTCCAGACATGCAGAACTAAGGGAATAAGAGTGACAGAAGCCGGCAGTTGCCATCTGGTGAACTTGACCCCTAGGGCCCCTACCCTCCCTCCTCTCCTTTGGACTCCTCCTGAGGCTCTGCTCTCGCGCTGGGCTCCAGAACCACCATGATAATCACAATAAAGGGCAGCTAACATTTACTAGCTCTAAACAGCTTATTCACTGCCCCGAGTGCCTGGACCCCGCCTGTTGCACTCAGCTGAAGTCAAGGCCAGGTCCCCGCCTCTCTCTGGGCCAGTTTCTCTTCTGTGTGGGGAGGGGTCAGGCCAGATGATTTCCAAGGGCCCTCTGGGAAAAGGAGGGGTTACTAACTGAATTCCAAGGCTCTGTTTGTCTGCATGCCCTCTTCGGGTCCCCGGCTTCCTGCCTGGGTGGCAAGCTCGAAGGGACTTGGGGCCCCGCTGTCTTCGGACAGGGCCTCTTGGACATGGGGTTCCTCCGAGCCTGAGAAGTAAGAAGAAATGGTGGGTGTGTTTCATCCATGTGAGGGTGTTAACTAACACAGAGAAGTTAGCAGAGGTTCCAAAGTTCACTCCATGGCTAGAATGGGCAAAGGTCTTGCTAGGGTAGAGGTGAGCAGGGGGTCAGGGTCAAGGCTCTGAGGTACTGGCCCAGACCTAGCTCCCTTATCCCTTTGCACTTCCTTACAACTGGCTTTCCTGGGCTTTGCCCTCCTCTCCTCCCTCCCCTGGTAACCTCATTCCTCCTCCAGCATCTCGGCTTGGAGAGTAAAGGCCTGATTCCTCGGCATGAATTAACGCAGCAGGGCTAGAATCCCGCTGCATGAGGATATCACCCTTTGTAGCCTGAAATTTCACCACCTCCTTTTTAAATTCCCCTGCCCAGGCCAAGTGGCTAGGCTAGGCCATTCCTCCCTGCCACCCAGGATGATCCTTTCTCTCTAGCTCTGGTTCCATCACTGGCGGGCCATGTGACCATGAACACATTGTTTTACCTCCCTCATCTGTAAAATGGGGATAACAATATGGCTATGAAAACTGATTGCGTATAGATACACAGTACAGAAGTGTCTTATTTTGCAGGTGAGGAGACTGAGGCAGGCACAGAGATGGGGAATGATGTAGAAAGTCCTACTCAGAGCCCAGGTGTCCTGCCTCCCAGGCTGTAGTTCCTTCCCACATGCGTGACCCCCTGCCAGGGTTGAGAGGCTGGAGCTGTGAAGCAGTGGAGATGGCTAGGGGATTCCTCAATAGTTTCCACTGTGGGCTTAGCTGGATTGCCTGCCTAGACAGTGAGGTTTCATGCTGGAGGTGACCCGGGGGCACCCTTCCTCCTCCCCACCGCCCTCCCCACACTGCTGGGGGCAGAGCAAAAGTCAGAACCAGGATGGCAGCCCTTAAAATGGCCACTTCCAACCCTGGAGAAGGTTCCAGAGCTAGAGGCAGCTGCAGTGTTGCTATGGTAACTCTGAGCCTACTCACCAGGGCTGCTAGAAGTGGAGGGCTGGTGGCCCCCCACACACAGGGGCAGAAAGTTGGGCCTCCTGAGTGGCCGGGACTCTGGGCTGGAAACATCTGCAGGCCCCGCTCTCTTAGGCTCCTCGGAGCCATGTTTCTTATGAGAAAAGGCTTTCTTGAGGCTAGACTTCTTCTCGTGGGATTTCTTCCTGACAGCTGGCGCTGGGTTCTGTGGAACCACCTCTGGCCGAGAAGCTTGAAGCCGCTGTGGGGGAGATGAGAGAAACTGAGTCAGGCCCTGACCTTGAGGAGAGGGAAAAGTTCTCCGAGTAGTAACTGAAGAGCAACGAAGTGCTTCAAGGTGGCCCCAGGTGAGGGAGGTGACAGAGCCCAGAGCGGGGGAGCACTGAGGCCTAGAAGGGCAGATGGGGCTTGGGCATGGAGGGTGTGGGGAGGGGGAGGACAGCGAGGAAGAGGAAGCAGCAAGCCTCTGAGGGTCTACACAGACCATGTGCTCCTTACCTCCTTCTCCCACTGGTCTCCCACTCCTTGGAGAAATTCCACTATCATCCTAATGATAGTCTCCTCTGGAAGGAAGCAAAATGCACCCAATTAGTCTTTCTCCATGTGCAGAGAACTCTTCCTAATGGCAGTCTTGGACTTCTGAGATCAACTTAGTCCTTCTATATTAAGTGAGGGCACTCTTAAAACAGTTCCTCAGGCCACGGAAGTGGGGAAAAGCACCATGTCCCAGGAGTTCGTCCTTCTGAGAGAGACTCGGGAGATCCACAGGGAAAGGGGAGTTGGCCAAAGCATGAACCTTTATACAGGCCATCTCAGGTCATTTCCTTTGACCTTTACACATTTGTGAATATCTGCCTTGGGTTCGGCAAGCTGTGTGACCTTGAGTAAATCTCTTAACCTCTCTGGGCCTTCATCTCTTTCCCTGTGAAGTGTGAATCATCGGTCCTGCTTCCCTCAGGTGGCTATCAGGACATCAAGGAACTGTGCCAGGGTCATGCTGATCTTCCACCCTCCAAATTCCAGTGGGGGAAATGGTGGCGACCCAGCCTAACTAAGGCAGAGGACGGAGGAACCCCAGCAGGCATGACACAGATGCCCTGCCCAGTGGGTGCCTCCACCAAGTCTTCGCAGAGAAACCACAAACAACATAAATGGTTTTCTTTGATACCCCCATCACCGAGCCAAAGATAACATCCTCAGAGTAGCCCTGCCACCTGCCAGCTGACCCGTTTACACGAAAGAAGGTACAAACAAGACTCCCCAGTCCCGGGCTGTCTGCAGATTTTGTCACACACACACACACACACACACACACACACACACACACACACACACACACACTATTTCCCTCCCTCACTTCTCTCTCATTTATAAATCCTTTTTGGCTTTTGTTTCTTGACTCAGTCTACCAACTGATTTCCTTAGCATGAAAAACAATTAGCATGTAAAATACACAGCCTACAGGCTAGCCAACTAAATGCCTTTAGTTATTCTTTGGCAGATGCATAGATGTTTTGTCATCTTTTAAATTATGCCCATTCTTTATAGGGAATTAGATTAATAGAGCATTGCTATCGATTTTATTAGGGGCAATGACAGTATTGTGGTTGTGCGTGAGACTGTACTCACTTCCTGGAGATGTGTGCTTGAGTATTTAAGGATGAAGGACCATTTTACTGAAAATGGTCCAGCAACAAAATTACACATACACGCACACGTATGAAGCAAATATCGGCCTCCACTAACAACTGGGAGTATATGAGTGTGCCCAGAACTCTTCTACTCTTCCATATACGTAAATATATATATAAATTCTATATTCTTCTAGCCCATCTTCCTTCTATAAATTTAAAAAGACTGAAAAAAAAAGTCCCATGCTCATTAACACATAAGGCAGGAACATTTGCCAGTGGCTGTTCTAATTCCTGAGACTCCCTTCTGTGAAACTCTAAAATAAGTAAATGTGACCAGAAGCACCAGAAGGAGCAAGATCGGCACAGGCATATTTGAGAGGGACCATCCAAGGTCTAAGCAGTCATCCAGAACAATCCATCTCATTCGGTACGGGCCACCCCAGCTGCAGGGAAAGAGGACGGTAAGTAGATTCTGACTCACTGTCAAGGTTTTTGAGCTCCTCTTCCCGCCAGTGACCTGTGGCCTCAGAAGAAATCTCTGACACTCCAGGACCCCCATCCTCAGTGAGCAAGGACTGGTGGAGATCAGAACCGTCCCCACCTGGAAGAAGGAAGGAAGGAAGTGTATGTGTGGGGTGTGAGGGGGTGTCTGTGACATTCTTCTGACTTCGTTCATAAACACATTAAAATGGCTCAGAGCTCACATCAGGACAGGCACCGTAGCTCTAAGCTTAACCAAAAAAATCAGAAACCTGCCAAGATTTCCATCTGAAAACAGGCTGCTTCAACCCAAGCATCCTTATCCTCATTAAAAACATGGTGAGTTTGGGGGCGCCTGGGTGGTGCAGTCGGTTGAGGGTCTGACTCTTGATTTTGGCTCAGGTCATGATCTCAGGGTCTCGTGATCAAAACCTCCTGTTGGGCTCTACGCTCAGCAGGGAGTCTGCTTAAGATTCTCTCTCTCCCTCTTCCTCCGCACCCCCCGCAACGCATGTGTCCGCTCTCTAAATAAATAAATAAATAAAATCTTAAAAAAATAAAAACAACCCATGGTGAGTCTTGAGTGCTACGGGGCAAAGCTCTGTCTTTCTCCAGGTGCCTATAGGGTGTTCAACTCCAGGACGTAAATAAGAGTCAGGAAAAAAAGGCACCTTGGGGACCAGCTTCCTTATTTTCCAAATGAAGAACCAAAGGTCGGGGAGAGGACTTGGCCTGAGGTCACAGAGCAAGTTTATTCCCGCTACAGCCGAGTCTAGAACCTGCACTCCGCAGCCGGCTCTTTCCACTTCTCTGGCCCCACCCACAGTCCTCTCGCCTCTGGACTGATGTCGCGGGCTGGCCTTCCCTTCTCACCTCTCTCCCTGCCTTCCCATCCCCNCAGTCCCCCATCCTCCACCCCCACCCCCATGCCAGCTCCGGGCCACGGCCATCCCAGGAGGTAGCAACTGTTGTTATCCCCATTTTATGGATGGAAAAAAACGATTGAGGCTCCGAGAGGAAAGTCGCCAGCCCGGGGTCACACAGCTAATGAGTGGTGGAAATGGGCTTTGATGGCAGGCTCTCAGACGCAGTGCTGTTCTGCCTCAAAGAAATTTCACAGTGCAGCTGTCCCTGAAGGTTGCCCCGCCTTCCACGTCCCCTGTCGAGAGGTCTGAGGAGCCGGCTTAGAGTACCCTAGCCCTTGGGGGGTTACCGGGCACGGTGTGCTCACCCTTGGGTGCTGGGCTCAGGTCAGCCTCCCCGGAGCGTGGGGCAGCAGCCGTCTTGGGCAGCCCTGTCTCTTGGCCTTCGGCCTCCTGATCTTGGGCCCCCTTGGCTTCCTCAGCGACATGTTTCTTGGGACCGTGTTTCTTGCGGCTGGCCTTCTTGTCGTGAGCTTTCTTCTTAAGCGCTGTGTCCCCCGGCGCCTCAGGGGGTTCTGCGGGCTTGGGGAGGCTGTCCTTCCTCTTTGCCTTCTGGTTGCCCTTTTCTTTAGGCTCCTCAGGGCCTGTCCTCAGAAAGAAGTTGATGAAGGTCTTCAGCCACCCCTGCTGGCCGCGCCGCTGGCCCTTGTCCTTCTTGGTGTCCTGCGCAGGCCTCTGGTCACTGGGGAGAAACTCCCTGTTCTCCTGCAGGCTGAGGGCCGTGGCCGTGGTGCCCTGGGCCTCCACGGACTGAGCTGGGCTCCGGGGGCATCTGGTGCCATCGCTGGCCGTGCGGTGCAGCACCCGCCTGGAGGGAGTGGCGAGCGCGGGCAGGGAAAGGCACTGGCAGTTCCATGACTCTGAGTCCTTCCTGGGGCCGTGTGACCTGTCCAGAGACCTGGCTCTCCTCGCCGACGGAGGCCTCTTGGGTCCCCGTGGATTCTCCATGGCGCTGCGGACAAAGCAAACAGTTCCCTTACAGGAGCCCCACCAGAGACGCGTGGCGGCCGGCCAGGCTGACCCCTGCTCCCCGCCACCCTGCCCATTCCCGTTGGCGACAACCAACCCTCACAGCTGTTGTCTCCTGCCGATGCCTCAACAGGCCCTGGAGGGAGGGCTAGCCTCGTCCCCGTTTTCCAGAGGAGGAAACCAAACCATGGAGGTCAGGCCCCAGACGTCACAGCCGGCGGGCAGCTCCCCCAGGGCCTCCAGATTTTAAAATCCAGACCTGGATTTTAGTCTGTTGAGACTGGCCAACTTCTGAGCCCCGGAACTGCAGGGCGATTAACTCCGGGGCTTCCCAAACCTCTGAGTTTGTTGTATTTTGTTGCCTCAGCGCTAGGAAACTACTACGGCTGGAGCCTGGGGCCGGGTCCTGCCCCGTGGGACTCCCGGCAGCTGGTGCCCCGCCATCCTCACTGAAGTACGCCGGCGACCTGCCTGTCTGTCGCACGGGCTGCGCGACTATTTCACAAGACAGCTCAGTAAATGGCAACCGTGCTCCTCCCGCCGCTTGGGCCAAAAATGTGAAGTCATCCCTGACCCCTTGCTTTCTCTCGCTCCCCACATCTGATCCATCAGCAAAGACGGTTGGTTCCATAAAGCACGTCCAGACCCCAACCCTTCTCCCCCACCCCCAGGGTCGGCCTAGGCCCCAGCTCTGCTCCTCCGGGCCACTGCAATCACCTCCCAATGGACCCCCTGTTCTGCTCTTGTCCTGCTCCCAGCGTCTCCCCTCAGCAGGCACAGGGACGCACCCTAAGTTAGAGTGCATCACTCTCATGGGGCGCCTGGGTGGCTCAGTCGTTAAACGTCTGCCTTTGGCTCAGGTCATGATCCCAGGGTCCTGGGATCGAGCCCCACATCCGGCTCCCTGGTCTGCAGGAAGCCTGCTTCTCTCTCTGCCTCTCCCCTGGCTTGTGTTCCCTCTCTCGCTGTCTCTCTCTCTCTCTGTCAAATAAATAAATAGAATCTTTAAAAAAAAAAAAGTTATTTAAAAAAAATAGAGTACATCACTCTCTTGCCCCCAATAGCTCCTCTTTCACTCAAGGTCAAAGCCAAAGTCGTTACAGTAGCCACCAAGGCCCTGTATAACATGGTCCCATTCCCCTTCTCAGCACCTCTCATCACTCGCTCCACTCACACAGCCCTGCTCCCTGCCTCAGGGCCTTCACACAGGCTGTTCCCTCTTTCTAGAACATTCTTATGGGGCTTCGTTCAAATGTCACCTTCCCAGAGAGGCCCTCCCTGTACACCCCCCCACAAGGAGCACACCCTCTCCTCCTTTACTATGTCATGTTACGCAATATCACATCTCTCTGTGTGTCATTGTTATCATCTGAATCTCTCTTCCTTCCCTTTGTTTTGCAAGGTCTTGTAGCCTGAGCACCTAGCCCTCAATAAACACACATTCAACAATGAATAAATGTATAAAACAAACATTTAGTAAACTCTACAATGCATAAGGTATCTTTGGGTGTGTAGTTAACATAAAGTCAACATATCTGGACCAGTCTCATCTTAAAACAGTGGGGGCCCTTCCTTGATCCATCCAGAAGGAAGCAGCTGCCCATGGAAAAGGTGACAGAAAGAATCATCTCCTCCTGAGCAGCATTTTAAGCAGGCCCGGCTGTGAGCAGTGCACCTAATTTGCGTGTTTTTAATCCGATACTCCTGTGGCTTCCCACTTTTCAAAGTTGTTCAGAAACCCTTTGCCCTTTGGTGGAAGTTAAAAGAAAAATAAAATATGGTCTTGAATCTCAAATCTGAGCCCTCGGAGATTCCTATGGAGTTCAGATCCATGGACTGCCTATTCTACTTTGTAATTGTAGCCTTATATGCATTTACTAAGTATTATTTAGTGTATTACATGTTCATGAATTATGTATTTACATCATATCTCCTGCATTTACCAACTAATTCATTACTTTATATATTTTTTAAAAGATCTTATTTATTTATTTGACAGAGAGAGAGAAGGACAGGCAGAGGACGAGGGAGCAGGCTCCCGCTGAGCAGAGAGCCTGATGTGGGGCTCGATCCCGGGACTCTGGGATCACGACCTGAGCCAAAGGCAGACACTTAACCAACTGAGCCACCCAGGTACCCCCAGTTCATTACTTTAAAATGTGCTCTATCACATGTCCAGCTTAGAGGTGCATAAATAACCATCTATAATTGCAATTTCAGATGTGCGAGGATCCATGTGAATATGAAGAAAATACGACGACAGAGAGGACAGGCATAGGGAAATACAGAGAGATTTGAAGGTGAGCGGGATGATTCAGGATGTCTTCCCTCTTTTGAGCACGGGTCTGGGGAGGGGGGACCGGGAAGGTGGCCAGAGGCCCTGGGTACCAACGGCGCAGCTGGGTGTCCACACATGGACAATCTTGGAGGAAATGAGAAAACAGACTGGGGAGGAAGCAGGCAATTTGGAAGGCTTTATTTGTTGTTTAATGTTCCTTCATAGGAACATCTGAGTTATACGAAACCTTTAGCACTCTGTGCCTGTACCTTACATGGAAATTAACGAATACTCTCAAAAGCCTAGGAAGTCTACGGTCGTGCTTTTGAAATGCGGTGTGGGGTGGGCTACACAGAAGAAATCATAGAAGAAAATATTTTCTTCTCATTTATGTCTCTCAACAACATTCAATAAGCACCCGCCAAGTACCAGGAATCAGGCCCGGTGCTGGGGATGTAATGAGTGAGATGCAGGTTGTACCCTCGGAGAGAATGTTCTGGTCTTCTTCAAATGGGCACCACAGTAAGTGGTGGTGACGGTAACGGTCTCTTCCCCTGAGAGCCGCTCTGTCGTTAGCAGCACACGGTCTTAAGGGAAGATAAATTTAGGTTGAAGCTCTATTTAATTTAAGATCCAAGCAAGTTGGGCCAGAAATATTTACTGAGTGGTGTCAAGGTTCTCTCTGCTTTTTCTGGATATTCCTGTGGTCAGGGCACATTGGATGGCGTTGGCCGAGAAGCTGTTTGATAACAAAACCACAGAACCAGCCAAACACAGAACACCCTTGTTTGGCTCAACCGCTCTTCGGGGGTGGGGGGGTGACTGTGTATCACAGGGAGGGTCGGAGCATCCTTCCCAGCTAATGGGAAATGAGCCGCAGTAATCGTTAAAAAGCTGTCATTGCTATGGAAACGGTTTCCTCCACTGCTGATGGTCGCAGTGTCCTCCTGGTGAATTCGAAGGACACACTGCTACCTCTCATCAGAGCATCGGTACAATTCCACCAGGCAGTGGTGTCCTTCTCGATGTTTTCTCAAGGAAACTGCCTTGATTTGGCCGCCCCCCTCCCCAGAACACCTGCCTGGGCCTGGAGGGAGAGCGGTAGCGGCCACACCACAGAGGCTGGCTGGAAGAGGACTTTCCAAGGGTTTCCCAGAAAGGAGAGACTCCAGAATCTCCCGAGGCCTCCTCATTCCAACCCAGGGACCTCGTCCTGTTCACACGGCCACTCTGCTTCCTTGCAACTCTTCCCTCCCTGGGTGGCCGTGACCCAGCTCAGCCCAGCCTCCTCCTACCTCTCTGACCAGCGCTCCTCCTCTGTCCCGCTCCAGAGATCCTCTCTGCCAACGCCAGCACGGAGTGGAGAGAGTGCGGCTGACCCAGGAGACCAAGCCCACGTGCCCCCAGGAGACACCCCAGCAGAGCCACCCCCTGGCCAGCGTGTCCTCAGACTTTTAAAATCTCTAAGCCCTGATTGTGTTTTCTCACACACACACGTACACACCACACCCCAAATTCTATGTGTGCTGAAATTAGATCTTTCCAGAATTTCTAATTGTACAATTCTGCCTATCTAGAATTCAGCAAAGCGAGACTTTATCTTTTCCTTCCTCTTTCTTTCCCACGTTCCGCGGCCCTGCTCTGTTGGGGGCCCACCCACACTCGGCCAGTGGTGTACGTCCAGACCAGGAACCCCGAGATAGCAGCCAACCCTTACGGCGAGGAGTCCCAGCTGCTCTTGTAAACTCGCCCATGGCCTTGGCAGAAAGCGGACTTCGGAACAAAGTCCCAGCCTGCTCTGAAACCCCGAGGTGAGGCGCAAATCATGGGACTTCTGATAAGCCGTGATCCAGGCCAGTGACGTGTTCACAACAACAACAACCCACCAGAGAAAGTCCGCAGAGCTGACCTGGAGGGAGCGGGGAGCGGGAAGTTTGCCAACTTCCTCGAAGCGTGCTGCCATTTTTGTTTTATTGTCTGAACGATACGCTGACCTCATCTGTACACCATTGGCTAACTCATCCCTCCGGCCCCATTACTGTGTGACTGCGCTGGCGCCGGGTCTGCAGAGGTTCTGTGGCTCCCCTGCTCCACCCTGTGCTTCACACAATAGAGGTCAAGGGACGGCGGGCCACCCCGAGGGAGCGCGGGTGGCACCCACGTGGGGGCCCACCGTAAACACCCACAGACCTCATTGCCCTAGGCTGAATGTTTGTGTGTGTCCCCCAGCCCCCAAGTTCGTATAGTAAATCCTCACCTCAATATTAGGAGGCGAGGTCTTCGGGAAGTGATTAGGTCATGAGAGCTGAGCCCTCTTGAAAGAGATGGGCTCCCTTGCCCCTTCCAGCAGGTAAGGGCACACTGAGAAGGGGACCATCCGTAGAGGCCCCCACGAGACACCAAATCTGCTGGCGCCTTGTTCCTAAACTTCCAGCCTCCAGAACTGTGAGAAATAAAGTTCTGTTGTTTAAGTCGCCCGGGCTGGGGGCCACGGCAGCCCACAGGGCTCACACATTCACGGGTCACAAAAACACACTCTAATGGGCTCCCACATTCGTGGGTCACAGAAACACACTCTAACACACATAAACCTATGTGGATTCCTAACACCGTGTTATTTTTCTTAAACCAAATGCAAGGGAGTCATGGAGTCTATCTGCCACCACTCCACCCCACCCCTCCCCAAGTTAAGAGAGAAGACCCGAGCCTGCCTGGTTCCCAGCCGGGTCCACCTACCTGGGAGTTCTGAGCATTGGCAGAACAAAGAAGCAATACACAGGTACACGCAGATTGGACCAGTCCCCTGTATGCTGCCCCAGAGCATACCGAATGCCCTTTGAATCGGGCCCAGATGCAAAGCCACGGCCCTGTGACCCCGACAGGCTGGTGGTGGGAGACTGAGTCTCTGAACGCTTGAGAGACTTGCCTGGGCTCCCGCAGCCGGGAAGCGTAGTGAGTTAGGGCTTGAATGCATCTCCTTCATTTCTAAATCTTCTTTTTCTCTCCTACACCCAGTGGTCTTCCGTAAATACAAACACACACACAGGGACTTACTGGTGGGCGAATCTGCGCTTTCACGCTCATGGAGATTACCACATCTACACACACACACACCATGACCTGCACACAGGAGTCCCATGTCCACACGCCCTTGGTACAGACGCCTGTGCCCCAGAGGCAAAGACTGCAAACACCAGGAGGGGCTCGCAGACCCCTGGACTAGAGCCAAGCAGGAGGCTAGAGGGTCAAGGGCTGCACCCTAAGGTCACACTTGCTTCTCATGGACACTCCAAACTCCTGGCATGGGAGCTGTGTGCGTCCAAGTTCAAAGCCTTCAACCTGGGCTCCAACAGTGATGTAGGTCCCATCCGAAGCTCACACAACCCCCACCTCCACATGCCATGCAGGGAGGGGCCTCCTTGGGGAAGACCCTACACCTCCACCAGCCAGACTCAAGTGGAGGGTGAGGCTGTCTTCTTTCAACACTAGACCCGTCCTCTTCCCGTGCCCACCTCTCAGGTGTTAGATGCTAACAACTCAAGGTGTTTCTTCTCCTTTCTGGGGTTCCTCATAAGTTCCAGGACCCAGAGGGACCTGAGAAGGATCTAGCCCTATCTCTTGTATAGGATTCCTTTAGGCCACATTCCTGGCAGGGAGACCTGCCACCTGGAACACTTCCTGCAGTGAGAACTCACCACCCTTCAGGGCAGAGCATTTCACTGTCACCCAGCCTGTGTTTTTAAAGGGAAGTCCTCCTTAGACTGAGCCGAAGTGACCAGGGGCAGCCCTTCTCACCCAAGCAGAAGCCACGTTGCCCTTTGAGTCTTCTCTGTCCCCATCCATCACCCCGATCACCCCAGGCACCTCAAATCACATGGCTTCTAAACCTGTCCCCCTCCTGGGCACCCGTCTCTGGCTAGTCACCTGCTGGTCCTCGTCCACTTCAAAACGTGAGGCCTAGGCCTGGACAGGGGCTCCAGCCAGGGCCCAGCCCCAGCAGAGCCTGATGGGATCTTTGCATCAAGCCTCCGACCACAGGACATCTGAGCAGGCACACAGCACAGTTGGGGGTGCCAGTTCAGGGTAAAGGGGTGGACCGTGACCATCTGCCTGTTCCTTATCATCACCACCAAACACACTGATGCCTGGTGCCTGTCTTCCAAACGGCTGGGCATTTGCATCTCTTGAGGACCTTTCAAAACCCACAAGAAAGTACTACCTAATGGTAGAACATCAGGCACTATGACACAGCAGTGGGGCAGACTTGGAGCAGGGGTAGGGCGGTGGGGTCATCTTTTCCAAAGCTGGAAAACCCCTAAGATAACCACCACTCCCCACCGTCCAACACTAGACTGTGCTCTGCTGATGCCCCATCCCATTCCCACGCCATTGTGTCCTCTATCCAGGACCATAGGCACTGCGATGCTGTCATCCCCTCCTCAAATTGCTGTCAGAGCAGCAGACCACCAGAACTCTTCCTAAGATCTTCTGGCCTTGGGCTAACTTCCAAGAACTTTAAACTGATAGAAATCAAATCGAGCCATGGGTAGTAACAATACTTCCTGTTTATGTGAGGTTTCCCTCTATCCCTGCATGTACCTTCACATTAAGTCTCTAACTTGACCTCTACAGAGAAGGAAACAAGCAAGAGAAGTGGGTAAGGCTGCTCCCATTTTATAGGTGAGGAAACTGAGGCCCAAGAAAGGGACCTTCCTCACTCAGTATCTCTGGGCTAGTGAGTGGCAGACCTAGGACTTGAACTCCCGAGTCCAAGTTAGTAAGTCCAAGTTAGTTCAGAGCTCTTTGCAGGACGCCATTGGAGACGACGTCACTGAAGTCTGCTCTTTCTAGAGTTGAAGAAGCTGAGACCTAGGGAAAACCCAACAAGCTAGAAGCAGAATTGAGGTTCAACTCAGAGTCCAAGTCCCAGGTCTGCCCCTACTTTCAGGACCCAAAGATACCCGCTACTCCAGCCCCCTAAGGAGAGAGTATCATTCAACTAACCTTAGACCACAGAAGTCACTGCTGTCACAGAACACCCTTGGCCAGGACCTCCAGACCAGGGGCTCTGCGTTGAGAACCCCTGCGGTGTCTGGGTACCACTTCCTGTCGGCTGGAAGTTGGACCGAGGAGGTAATCCCTCTAGCTCGCCCAGGGAGAAGATGCTGCTATTGCTGCTGTCAATTTCCAGTGTCTCTGAAGATATTTTTGTCATGGTCAAATTTATATCGTAACTCCCAGGAGCTGAGCTCATGGACGGCCAATCCAGAGAGCCAGGGTCAAGTTTGCGGGCTATGGCCTCACCCTGTCCTATCACAGGGCTGCTTCCTGCTCCTCCAGCGATACAAGGCTTACCTCAGCTACCTGCGGGGGAAGAAAAAAAACAGTTTCGTTTGACAACTTCCCTATTATATCCAAACATCAACAAGAAACCAATATCAGAAAACAACCTTGGACCTGGCTGGAGGAAAGCCAGTCCATGGAAGAGAAAACAAGCCCTTATGGGAAACGCAGGTGGGGGTGGGGGAAGGGCAAAGAAGGAGGTGTTTTACCACCTTCACCTTCAGCTCTCCCCAAAGAAGAAAAGATCTAAAAAGAAAGGTCATTGAACGCAACACATGTGTTCCTGGAGTTGGAGGAAAAACTCAGGAGGAGTTGATAAGGGACATGTTTTCCAAATCCCACTAACCCTGAAGAGGGTCGCCATGAATCTGGACAGAACATTCTAAGAAGTCTTAAAAATTCACGTTTTCATTTTCTGTAATGCTTGAATTTTTTAGAGAGTTTTTACTTGTTTATAACCCAAAAAAGAAGAACTAGTTTTATTGAAACAAAAGGAAAAGTGGCAGAAATCCAATATTGGTTAATTGACGCAGGGAGGCATTGCCAAGTAAATATCGAAAGCAGCACACTTTGGAGGTGCCTGACCTGGCACCGTATGCCAGCTGTGTGACCTCTGGCCGGGGACACAGTACCTCCGAGTTTGTTTCTCCTTCAAAAACTAAGTAGTCACCTTAAAGGGTGACTGTAGGGCCAAATGTGATAGTGTTCCTAAGGAAAAAAAGGAAGCGTACCGAGTGCTGGACCCTTTTCTCCTTTCTTTCTCTTTCTTTTGTTCTTTCTTTCTCTCAAGATTTCACTTATTTATTTGAAAGAGAGAGCATGAGCAGTGGGGAGCAGGCAGAGGCAGAAGGAGAAGCAGACTCCCCCCTGAGCAGGATTATGACCTGAGCCGAATACAGAGGTTTAACCAACTGAGCCACCCAGGTGCCCCTCCATCCTTTCTGTGTATTAAGAATGCCTAGCCCTTAGTAAGTGCTCAATAAAGAGCCAATATTTTATCATTGGTAGCATGGTTACTAATGTTTTATTCATTTTGCCAGCAAGTAGGTTCGGGATCCAGCTATGAGCTGAGCACTGTCTCAACATTGGATTTAGAGGATTGATTAGCCCATGAGCTGATCCAGGCTTCAAACAAGGGTTAAATGATATCTCCATTCCTCCAACTTTTTCTTTTCTTTTGTTTAAGGAAACTGTGTTTTCTTAGCCATGTCCTCCAGGCCCCCTGTGCATCCTGTGTGCTTTTTCTTATGCAGAGGTGAATAAGCCCTGCCCAGCCCCCATGGCGATCACAGTACAGTTGGAAACAGAGTCACACAAAAGCATCATACAAACAGGTGGGAGGGAAGAGTATTGCTTCACGGGTACAGAGTGTCAGTTTGGGTACATGAAAGAGACCTAGAGATGGTTGGTAGACTAGTTGTACAACAAAGTGAATGTACTTAATGCCACTGGGCTGTAGACTTTAAAAATGGTTAAAACAGTAAATTCCAGGGACGCCTGGGTGGCTCGGTCAGTTAAAGGCTGACTCTTGGTCTCGGCTCAGGTCATGATCTCTGGGTCGTGGGATCCAGCCCGTGGCCTGCGTGGAGCCTGGCACTCAGTGGGGAGTCTGCTTCTCCCTCTCCCTCTACTCCTTCCCCAGCTCGTGCTTGCTCTCTCTCTCTCTCAAATAAATAAATAAAATCTTTAAAAAAAAATAAGTGCAAATTATTTCAAGACAGAGACAGCAAAGCATGAAATCAAACACAGGCCTTTCTGCGTGTAAACCCTGAGCCACTGTACAGGTCTCACGGCCATGGAGGGGACTCTGGCTGGGGACAGTTCCCAATCAGTGCTGTGATGAAAGATGACAGAGGGAGGGAGAGGGGGAAAGTGAGAGAGAATATTTTTTGAAAGTTCATTTAAGTATCGCAAATAGAGGAGTGCACCAATTATAACCAAACAGAATTTTTGCAAAGAGAATGACCTTGTGGACCCAGCAGCTAGATCAAGAAGCAGAATCCCAGCAGCCTGGAAGCCTTCCTTGTACTTTTCACGGGTACCCCAACCAGGACTTCCAACAACTTCGATCACTTTTGCCCCCTTGGTTTTATGTAAATGGGAACCAGAATGCATGCTCTCTTTCCCCGTTGGTTTTTTTCTCTTTCATGTCTCAGCTATACTGTGGCCTGTAGCGCGGTTGTAAATTCTCCGACTGACAATGCCAAGTGTCAGAGAGGTTGTGGGAGGCCGGAGGGAGCTGCCGAAGGGAGCGGAAACTGGGTGCAGCCCCTTTGGAAAACAGAGTGGCATCGTCCACTCAAGCTGAGTGGACACCCACCCTCGGACCTTCCATTCCCAAATACAAACACAGCAGAAATGCGTGCACCTGCTCTCCCAAAGCAACATTTATAAGAGGGCTTCTATCAGCCCTATTTGTATTATCCCCAAACTCAAATACTTGCAAAAACAGGGGCATATTCACAAAATGGAGAATTTTTTTCCCCCTGAGAGTCTGTACATTTGTTTGTTCAGAAGGACCATTTACCCTCTTGGGTGGCCTGTGTAGGTAACACAGTGACACAGAAGATGAACTCGGTCTCGAGGGAAAATGAAGGTATGGAATGAAGAGGGGCTGGTGGAAGGGAGGGCTCCAGTCTCAGGAGCCAGGGAGGAGCCGTTCTGAGTGACGTATTGAACAGAAGAATTTTCCCAAGAGACACTCGAGAATCTGTCTGAGTTTAGAACCCGCATTCCCAGAAATGGAACTGCCATCCCAATGAGAGAACTTGCATTGTGAAAGTAGTGAGTCCCAAGGGCAAAGAGCCAGTGCCTGGACACGCCCTCCTTCCCAGGGCCACACCCTCTGCCTGGAATCCACCAATTCAAAGTCCAGCCCCAACCCCCTTTTTGCTTTCCCCGGCTTCTCCTCTCATCGGTAACAGGTACCTGAGCCCTGTGACGTCACCCTTTCACAAGCCAGGTTGGGACCGAGGACCGAAATACCCTGGCCAGAAGGTAGCTTCAGAATTTCTTTTGAGTTTTGGGGCAAAAATGAATGAATTTGGGTTTCATGCCTTAAGTGCTCAGGGAATCTCAATCCCTCTCCACACTCCCCTGCCTCGGTGATTTTACCTGTCCCTCCAGTGGCTCCCAGAATCTCTCCTCCCTCAGTTATTTCTGGGTCCCCACTGCACGTGGGCAATGCAGGTGACCATCACGAGGACATGACTGGCTTTGGACTGAGCTGCAGGGCAACCCAGCTTCTCTCCTGCAGTGGGCATACTAGGACATTAATGCCAACCATGGCCATTTGTGAAATGCTGCCTATATGTCAGGCCTTGTGCTAAGAGCTTTTGTGTGTGTCATTTATTTTTATCCCCGTAATAATGTTTATAAAGTTGATTCTATTCTTTTAGTGATCCGGAAAGTGACACCCAAAAAGTTAAAATGCTTAAGTGACAAGGCTAGATGGCAAAAGAAAACCTGTCCGTCAGTCTCCAAATGTGTCATTAACCATGGCACGCCACTGTTCTTCTGAACCTCAGTTTTCATAGCTATACAATGAGAGTAAGTGACTCCAACCCAGCAGAATTGGCGGGAAGGTTCAAGGAGGCAATTCCCATGAGTACTAGCCTGGGCCACATTGTAAGGGACTCAGGCCATGGAAGCGCTGGGTGTAAATGAGCCCACCATGAGGTCTCAGCTGAGGGGCTGGGGACCACTCCTCTCTCACGGAACTTGCGTCAAGTCAAACAGTGCTATGGGAGTGAAGCCCGCTGGAATAATTCCCTGCACTCCTCTTTCTCATGTCCTAAGGTGGGCATTGGTCCACTCACCCTCCTGTGGCTCTGGCCTGCCTTTCAACAATGGCTAAAGCCAGGGTCTCTCGCCTTGTCTCTGCTGACATTTTGGACCAGATAATTATTTGTTGCATGGGCTGTCCTGCGTATTGTAGGATGTTCAGCAACAATCCCGGCCTCTACCCACTAGGTTCCAGGAGGACCCCCTTCCAGTAGTGAAAAACAAAAATGTCTCCAGACATTGCCAAATAGCCCCTGGAGGGGAAAATCATGCCCAGGTTAGAATCACTGGCTTAAACAATAATGCCATGTAGGATGGAACTAGAGGGTATTATGCTAAGCGAAATAAGTCAATCAGAGAAAGACAATTGTCATTTGATCTCTCTGATAGGAACTTGAGGGGCAGGGTGGGGAGTCATGGGGGCTAGGGAGGGAAAAATAATGAAACAAGATGGGATCAGAAAAGAGACAAACCATAAGAGACTCTTAATCTCACAAAACAAACTTAAGGTTACTGGGGGCTGGGAGGGTAGGGATAGGGTGGATGGGTTATGGACATTGGGGAGGATTTGTGCTATGGTGAGTGCTGTGAAAGGTGTAAGCGTGATGATTCACAGACCTGTACCCCTGCGGCAAATAATAAAAAAAATTAAAAAAAAAAACAATAATGCCATGTAATGATCTCATCCGACTGGGAGTCCCTGAAGCTAGGTAGTTCCAGGTTTGGTGCAGCAGCTTGAGGTTGCTAACAAGGACCATCACCTCATGATCACAAGATGGCTGCCACAAATCCCACTGTACCACCATCACATCAAATTCAAAGGTAGGCAAGAGGCACAAAGTGATGGTGTCATGTGTGATTTTGCCTTTAATCTTAAGAATTTTCCCAATCACTTCTCAGTAATTCTCTTCTATAGCTTGGTGACCAAAACTGGTTGTATGCCCATCCCTAGCTGCAAAGGAGGCTGGGGAAGTGCCTAGTGGCAAGGGAGAAGAAGGTAGGAAATGGTCTGGGTCTTCCCTGACATGGAGGTATGGGCACTCCCCATACCTGTGCAAATTATTTTTCTATCTGCTTTCCTCACTAGACAAGAGCACCTTGATGACAGGGACCTCCTCAGGTTTCCTCTGTGTCTTCAAAACTTAGCCAGGTGCCCGGCACTGAGAAGGTGCTCAGTCAATGCTCATTGAATGAATGAATGAGTGAACCA
This sequence comes from Ailurus styani, assembly GCA_002007465.1. NCBI lineage: Eukaryota > Metazoa > Chordata > Mammalia > Carnivora > Ailuridae > Ailurus > Ailurus styani. The sequence goes on along the minus strand of LNAC01000077.1, from coordinate 1,948,519 downwards.
ATCAATACATGCTTTCACTTTCCCCTTCTTTGCTCACATCACTAAAAGCCCTACCTAGGCAATTATTTATTCGCATGCAAACTAAATATGGTTTAACTACAAACAAGCCCATATTGCAAATGACAATGCAAACATCTCCCAGTTCCTTCAACAAGCCCAGATCCCTCTGGTTATCAGCCATACTGTTCTTTTTGCCCAGAATATTCTTCCTACCACCTCCAGCCTCCCCTCACTGGTCTTCAGCTGGCCAGCTCCTTCTCACTCTCTGGGTCTCTGCTTACACGTGACCCCCTCCAAGAAGCTTTCCTTCATCTCTCCAGTATAGCTCAGAGGTTTCTGCTGTATCCCCATCAAGCCCCCTACGTTGTCTTATCGTAGCCACTGTCACCCTGTGATCTCTCTCACTTGCGACTTCTCCTTGTTAGGACAGTAATCGCCCATGGGGACCAGACCAGCACGTCTTCACTAGCAGGGTCTCCAAAAGCTTTTGTTGATTAAATAATGTATATCAGTGTTTGGCAAAGATTTGATGTAAAGAGACAGATGGGGGAAATTTTCAGCTTTGTGCGCCACATGACCTCTCTTGCAACTATTCAACTCTGAATACAGTGAGTGAGAAAGCAACCTTAGATAACAAATAAACAAATGAGCGTGGCTCTGTTCCAAGAAAACTTTATTTATGGGAGCTGAATTTGAATTTCATGTAAGTTTTACATGCCATGAAATAGTACTCTTCTAAAAAGTCTTTTTTTCCGACCATCTAAAAAGTAAAAATCATTCCCGAAGGCTCTCGGGGCCATACAAAAACAGGTGACAAGCCATAGTTTATTGACCCGAATTAATACAAAGAGTCACATGCTAAGGGTTTTCCGGGTCACACTCAGGAATACATCCGAATCACTTACAGCAATAATAGCACAGTATTTCTTAATATCAAGCAACACATTAAATTTGAAAGTGCATTAAATGATTTCACCATAACATCCAGTAGGCTGTATTTTAAGAAATCAAAGGCAATTTGAGATTAAGAAACTATTCCTGTCAGGGAGCCGTGTCAACGGGTTTAAACAAAATTATTTGACAATTTCTATATGCAATCCCGATGGGAATTTTTTTAAAACTGGGCATAGGAGGGGATTTCTTTTTCATGATAAAAATTATTTATCTTAAGTCATATCCAAAATATGACTTAGATCAATGGGAGTAACAACCGAACAAAAACAAGGCTTTTTAAAATGGGGTTTCATATATTAGAGGACTAGGAAGTGCTGAATGGTTGTGAAGCTGTGGGGACATTTTTTACTGGGAGTGGGGGGCATACAGGCTGGTATCTGTATTGCCTGGACGTAGCAATTCCACTTCTAGAAGTTTTCACACAGTTCCTTAAGGGCACATGAACGAGGTGTCCCCCGCAGCAGTATTGGTGGTAACGGAGAGTTAGAGGATCGTGGAGAAGGACAAATAAAATGTGGAGGAGGGACACCCTGAAGAATTATTTACACATGAGAGGCATCTAGTTGGTTGAACACATAGCAATGTGAAAGGATCCCAAAAATGCACTGTTTGTTGGAAAAAAGTGAGAAACAGAAGGAGATGTACCAAATAACATTATGTAAATTAAGAAGGTAAACAGGCAGGGACGCCTAGGTGGCTCAGTGGGTTAAGCATTGAACTCTTGATTGCAGCTGGGGTCATGCTCTCAGGGTCATGAGATCGAGCTCCTCATTGGCTCCGTACTGGGCGTGGAGCCTGCGTAAGATTCTCTCTCTCCCTCTCCCTCTGCCCGCCCCACCTCACTCTCGCACACGCAGGTGTGCACATTGGCACGCATGCTCTCTCTCTCCCTCTCTCTCAAAAAAAAAAGGTATATGAACAGGCAAAATAATGATGCTGGGTTTGTAAGAATACATATAAAACATACACATTCAGCATACTGGCAGGGTCAGCTGGGGAGAAAAAGACACACCCAGGATGAATACATACAGAACACATGCTAGAGGGGCCTTGGACAGGCAAATGATATACCATGAACTGTACCTGAGGTCCAGGAAAAAGCAAAACAAAAATAAGAAGATGATAAATCTCTTAAATCTGCAAACACCATTACACAATAATAAAATATCAAAGGTCTTCCAGTTGAAACCAGGAATAAAAGATAAAGCCAATTATCTCATAATTGGTGAACATTGTTCCAGGTATTTCTGAGCCACGCATTAAGACCCGAGATAGAAATAAAAGTTATTCATAAAAGGCAAATAGGTAGGGAGATGGATACACAGACAGATACAGAGACAGAGACAAGTTATACACATACACATAGATACAGATTTGATTGGCTTCCAATTGAGCCAACTTCTGACCATAGAGCTACTTAAAAAACCCTTTCAAATATCTTGTCAGGTTTCAGCCAGGACAAACAGTAACTATTCCTGGCAGTGTTAAACAACGCCATGGACCCAAGAGGCATCCCCCCAAATATGATACCTGCCAAAGACTCAGAGCCACTCCCAAAGATAACTAAATGGAAGAAAGACTTATCAGGCAAGTCCCCTGGGGGCCAGCGATGGACCCTGCCTGCAAAAGGGCTGCAACCCTCATTGGTGTCCGGCCATATTTTGGGTCCCCCAACCTAATGGTTGCCAAGCCAAGTTCTGAGGACACAAAACAAGACAAACAAGAAAGTAACAGCTACCTCGGAGCAGGGGACGGGGAGGGGGCATGAGAAAAAGGATCCATAACCAATGGATTTGGATTTGGAAAGAAAGAGACAGTGTGAAATTTTACCTTCCTCTCTCACCTGAGCACTACAGACAGAGAAGCAGGAGAACTGACCCTGGTGAGAATTCTTACCCTTTGCTGGCCGCTGCCTGCTTTCCTAGGATCCCATCTGCAGGATCCAAAGCAAGTAGGGTTTAAAGCACAGAGTGTATGTAGCTCTGGTTTCTACCAGAAATTAGCAAGATTTTCCATTAACTTTAGATTTCCCTTGAGTGTTCAAGGAAATCATTGGTAGCAGTTTACCAGAAAATTCCTCAGATCCTGTCAACCCTGGGAGGAACCCATGGGGTGGGGCTGTCCTTTCAGGATAGACACGGGGCCATCTGTAAGACTTCCAACAGCAGACTTTTGTTTACAGTCATGTAGTCTCTTCAGAGTGGAAAGACCCATCAGACAGAGGACTGGTAGCATGAGTCCTTACGTAGAGGAGGGTAGTGGGGGCAGGAGGAGTGTTATCAACCTCATGGTCTTTTGTTTTAGGCACCTTTATGCCTTTAATTCCTCATTAGCCTTTTGCAGTGAGAGTTGCAATGAAACTATTTGGGAAATTTGAAGCCTTTTGGAGGCTCCTACATACTGATTAAAATAGGTGTCCCATTCTGTTTGTTTGTCTTGGGAACCCTTGCTTCTGAGTGCATTTTTTAAATAAATGGTCTTCTCCAATTAGAACGTTCCTCATAATGGTCATTGCTCTAGGTTGTCTTTAGTAAGATTGGTCCACGCACATGAGGTGAGACCATAATCTCTTTAACATAAAATCAACCATAGTTGCTAAGGAGGGGACTGTCCTTAAAGCATTTAGATGAGTAGGATCCCATTTTTGGAGTTTTCTTGAGAGCAAAGAAAAAAATTCTTAGATAGCCTAGGGGTCATGCTTGGGGTTGAGATGTCAGTTTTGTTTGAGAGCATGCGTTTCACAGGACACTCTTTTTTCCTAACAGATGGCTTCTACCTTATTTATCTGACCTGTGACCCAGTGTCCCTTGTTGCACAGAATTTTCTTGCTGGTGGAGAGTGACCTAACATGAAACTTCCTGGTCCGTGATCACCTTATATTTACACAGTAGTCTTGTGCTTTACAGATGGTTATCTCTCCTAGAAAGGTGACAAGTGCTCTAGCAGCATCCAGTGCTCAACCCATGCCCATCGGCTTTGGTTTTAATCTTGCTCTCAGGAAAATTCACAAGTTTACATCTAAACCAAGCACATTCTAATTCATAAACCAAGCACATTCTAAATTCAGAAACCAAGTGCATTCTAAATTCAGCAACCAAAAGCGTACTCACCAGAAGGACAATCTGTCCTTATCCAAATCCCAAAAAAAGTCAGAGAGCTCAACCAAAAGGAGGGAGCTTGAAATTCAAGAGGAGACTCACAAAACCAAAAGCAGAATGTCACTCGGGAAAGCATTGAACTCAAGGGGCTCAGTGCAGGCGACGTGCTTGATTCTGAGGCTCCTCTTCCTGCCCAGGATGGGGTAGGGGTGTCTCTTTCCGATCTCACTTCCGACACCATTGAATGTCAACGTAAATAAGGGGGTAAACTGAGGCAAGCTCAAAATACCAGAAATTTGAGTTTATTTAGGAATAGCAGAGGAACTGCAATGCAAGAAACACAAGATTTAGCAAGCTCCAGGGGAGCCTGCTGAGGATTTGGGGTGGGCTGTATTTACAATCTAGGAGCACAGAGAGGGGAAGTCCAGCCAGAGTCACTGATCAGTAGGTAAGTCTTGTCTTTTGTAAGTCAGGCATTTAATGGAAATCAGTCCTCTTGGTTCTTAAGTTCTGGTTTTCTGAGGGTACATGTGTGAGATTCTCCACTTTGTATACTTTGTTTCCATTTTAGGTTGAAATCCTTTCATGATATAGATCTAGATAGACAATATTACTATCACTGGTGGAAATACAATTACACAGCCAGAAAATTGGAATCAGTTGAAAACTTTTAGGGTTAATAAAACAAAAGAGCCTGTGTGCAAAATAAACACCGCAAAAAGGTCAGTTTTTCTATTTACTGTTATTTATAATATTTTCTATTTACTATTAACTTTATTTCTATATAACCAGGCAGAAGGTGTGATGGCAGGAAATCTGGCAGCCATAAAGCAATTTGAGAATACTCTGTCCAAGGGTGCCTGGGTGGCTCAGTCATTAAGTGTCTTCCTTCAGCTCAGGTCATGATCCCAAGGTCCTGGGATCGAGCCCCGAATCGGTCTCCCTGCTCAGCGGGAAGTCTGCTTCTCCCTCTCCCTCTGCCCTTCCCCCTTCCCGTGCTCTCTCTCTCTCTCTCTTTCTAAAGTAAATTAAATCTTTAAAAAAAGAGAGAAAGAGAGAGAATACTCTGTCCTGAAGAAGAAATGTATGAGATCTACAAGCAGTATAAAAAATCTGAGAAAAATAGAGAAACATCCACATTCTTGAAAGGAAAGCTTATGAAAAAAAAAATTCAGGGCGCATGGGTGGCTCAGTGGGTTAAAGCCTCTGCTTTCGGCTCAGGTCATGATCCCAGGGTCCTGGGATCGAGGCCCACATCGGGCTCCCTGCTCAGCAGGGAGCCTGCTTCCTCCTCTCTCTCTGCCTGCCTCTCTGCCTACTTGTAATCTCTCTCTCGCTCTGTGTCAAATAAATAAATAAAATCTTTAAAAAAAAAAATTCAATTCTCTGCTGGTAATTCATAGTTCATCATAGTTTCGATTAAAATTCAAAAGAATTTGATGGAATTTGAATATAGAAACTGGCAAATTTTCTCTGGCTATATTACCTTAGAAAATTGATGGGTAAAGTTACATAATATTTTTAGAAGATAAAAATAATTGACATAAAGAAGGGACATTTTCTCTGTCAGATATGAAATGTATCATAAAGCTAAAGAAGTAAAACAAGGCTGCATAAACAAGAATCAGTGAACAAATCAATCAGAAAAAAATAGCTTTGAAACCATTCCAAGCAATATATGAATTTTGTGTATAAGAAAGAAAGCTCACAAACCAACAAGAAGAGGTGGGTTATACAGCAAATGGTATTGGAGACTTCGGGTAGAAGGTGGGGAGAACCCATTTAGACCCACACTTCAGTATAAAATAATTTGCAGATGTATTAAAGCATTACATGTATAAATAACACTACTTTAAAAAGTTTTAAAAAAATAGCTACATAACTTAATTTGGGTGAAGGATACCCATAATGAGGGGCACCTGGCTGGCTCAGTCAGTAGAGTATGTGACTCTAGATCTCAGGGTAGTGAGTTCAAGTTCCATGTTGGCCCTAGTACTTATTTTAAGAAAAAAAAATACATAATGAGAAGAGTCATATAATAAAATGATAGATTTGACTTAGTCAAGATCATAAACTTCTACAAATCAAAAACACTATCAAAGGTTAAAAGGTGAAGAACTAAATAGGAATAATTATTTGCAACAAATAATACAGGCCAAGGGTTACTCTCTTTGTTTTATAAAGGATGCAAAAATAAATGCAAGTTTAAAAGTAATCAGTAAACACATAATACATGTTTAACATCATTGTTAATATACAACTATACTTTGTATACAGTTTATTTTAATTTACATGTGTTATGACACATTGAGCAGAAAACTCAGGATATAAAATTGCTCATGCAGAAGAATCTAAATAGCATTAAAGCGTATACCTGTGTTTTTAAAAATGGATATATAAATACCTAAATACTTCCAACAACTTTCATTTGGGAAGGAATTATAGGTGATATTTACTTATTTATCTATTTATTTATTTATTTTTGCCAAATGTTCCCAATTTGCATAGTGCCTACGTATTATTTATATACTCCATTTTTTGAAAATTAGTTAACAGTCTTTTCCTGGCTTGGTTCCCCACCAGGCGAATTGTAGAAATGGCTAACCCCCCGGGGCCACCACAGTGCCACAGTCCGTTGTGCACCCCACTCTTGGTTTCAGCTCAGGTCATGATCTCAGGGTCCTGAGATTGAGTCCTGCATCAGGCTCTGCATTCCACCTCTCTGTGCCTCCCACCCCCCAATCTTGCTCACTCTCTCTCTCTCTCTCTTTAAAATAAATAAAAATCTTAAAAAAAAAAAAAAAGAACTGGCTAACGCCTTTGGTAACGAGGGTTTAAGGGGAGAATTCCTGGAGTATCTTGTTCAGTGACAGCTTCCAAGTTGCAGTACCCCATGGAAGCTTTCTTCCTATCCACACAGGACCTCAGACCCATCACCCCAGGTCTCTCAGTTTCACTAAGAAATGCAAGCTGCGAGTCAGACCTTCCCTGTCATGATCCAGCTCCCAAACAGAATGCCAAGCACGAGTGGCTCCAGCTCTCTGGTCACTGAACAAAGCCAAATCAAGCCTTCCTATCTGGAGGGTTGCGGGGAGGGGGGAGGCGAATCACCCAAGGCCAGGAAGTGACAAACAGGCAGAGGGGAGGAGGAGTTTCAAGAAGACCCTTGCTCCTCAGGAGCTGATCACCTGCCTCTATTTCCCCTTTCATGGATCACCTCAGTGTCTTCTGCAAAAGGGCCCCATTATGCCCATCTCCCAGCCAGGTCGGAACTGGATGAAAGGCTGCACTTTAGGCTCCAGGAGCCGGAAGCTCTTTTGCAAATATGAGGTCATGCAAATTATTAGACAGAGAGATTTTCAAGATGCCGTGACCAACTCCAGTAGCCCAAAGGACAATAAGAAGAGCAGCATCTTCACTCTTGCTGGGCCCCTCTTTGTAGTGGGTTGAATGATGACCCCCAAAAGGGTATGACCAAGTCCTAACCCTTTGAAACATGGGAATGTGGCCTTCTTTGGGAAAAAAAGTCTTTACAGATGTAATTAAAGACCTCAAGATGAGACCATCCTGGATTTAGCGTGGGCCCTAAATCCCATGGCATATGTCCTTAGAAAGAGATTTGAGACTGATGGAGGCACTCAGAGGGAAGAGGGCCGCGTAAGACAGAGGGAGAGATCAGAGTGAGGCATCCACAGACCCAGGAATGCCAAGGGTAGCTGGCAACCACCGGAAACTAGGAGAAAGGTGTGGAACCCACTGGAATATTCCCCTTCCTGCTAGAATAAGAAGCACCCTGAGCCGTCTAGCAGAAGGTGGATATTGGGCAGATGACATCACCATAACCCGCCACTTTCAAAGCAGTCCCTTCATAACCCTGAAAAATAAGCAAATAAAATAAAATACAAGAGAAAATGATTGATGTTGAAATAAAAAATGTAAAACTGGTATCACAGATACTGAAGCCAAGACGAGGCATTACTCACAGGTCTTTCTGCCCTTGGTGACAGAAGGTTCTTTGCAGCTCTCACCCTTCTGGTAAGTCCAAGGGAGGCCCAGGTAACAACCTGCAGATGTGACCTACAAGGTGACACTTGAGGGCCAGGCCTTTCTGACAGCTCTGGAATTCCCTGGGGAATGTGATCACATATCAGGATCTTGGTAGGAGGCCCAAGTTGGAAGGAGAGGTGTTTCGGGGAAGGGGCGGGCCTTTGCCCTAGCAGGTGGCTGTCCTTCCATTGATAAGTACGATCCCTTTGCTCCTACCAGGGAACCGGAAAACACGCCGTCCAGGACAGACTTTGAAGGTCTTATCTTATCAAAACAAGAGCCTATCAACAGGCTGGTAAGCCTGTGGACAACTTGGCTGGGAACAGAGCAGCTTCTTTCAAGAATAATACGTGTCTGTGTGTGACTTAAAGCACCAGAGGCCACATAACGCCCCCACACTTGGACATACCCATTGTTTTGAATAAGCCTTTCTGGGATTTTTTTTCAATATGGAAAATAGCATAGCATTAATATTGTTATTATTATGTTCATGGATGGGAACATTCAGTATATACTGTTCCATGACTCGCCTTTTCTTATTGATGTTCCACAATAAACAGTGTCTTAAGGGAGTTTGGGGCCAAAGAGCAAGGGAGATACCCTTCTTCCTTCCAAGCCCCAAAGGGACTCTTTTCTTTAACCAAGTGAGTGCAAGGGTTCAGAACTCCAAGAGACAGTCAATATGAATACTGAAGGAGGGGAGTTCAGCAACATCCCTGTATTTCCCATGCATTTTAGAATATTTAGAAGAATATTGCCTTTTACCCACACTGAGCTCTCAGCCTTCAGTTGAGGACCTTTCTCCTTGAAATTTTCTTTCTTTTTTTTTTTAAGATTGTATTTATTTATTTGTCATGGAGAGAGGGCACAAGCTGGGAGAGCGGCAGGTAGAGCAGGCAGAGGGAGAAGCAGGCTCCCCGCTGAGTAAGAGCCCCGAGGCAGGACTGGATCCCAGGACCCTGAGCTCATGACCTGAGCCAAAGGCAGCTGCCCGACTGAGCCACCCAGGCATCCCTCTCCTTGAAATTTTCAAAACCTGGAGTTGAACTTACCTCTCCCCCTCCCACCACAGCCTACACAGGCAGGGATGTAGAGAAGGACCTAAGTCAGCTGTCTGTCTGTCGCCAGCCAGGTCACTGTTTCCCTCTCCAAGGTACCACCCCAACCGCTTTTAAACCCAAGGTGTTCAACAATTAAGACATCCAAGTTCAACTTTTCCTTCCTCACTGGGGGACACTGAGAGGTAAATAGAATCCTCGTGACTTCTTGGAGGAAGTCATGCTTTCAGTCTGACTCCTTGATAGAATTTATATCAAGTAACCTGCAGAACAAAATAGTATCCCATTGTATTTATTGATCTAAACTCTATGGCTAGTCTTTTGGGCTTTTCCCAAATTTTTGTAATCATAACCCCATGTTTCAAAGACAGTTTCTATAAATATATTTTTGTTTGTATGTGAGAACATTTCTGAAAGGTGTTTTCTCAGAAACGGAATGGCTGGGTCCCAAGGGAAATGTTCAGTTTTTTTTTTTTGTTTTGGGTTGTTGCTGTTTTTTTTTTTAAGATTTTATTTATTTCTTTGTCAGAGAGAGAGAGAGAACACAAGCAGGGGGAGCAGCAGGCAGAAGGGGAGAGAGAAGCAGGCTCCCTGCTGAGCAAAGAGCCCCATGCGGGACTCTATCCCAGGACCCTGGCATCGTGACCTGAGCCAAACACAGACGCTTAACCAAAACCAACTGGGCCACCCAGGAGTCCCAATAGTCAGTTTTTTGGTAGGCCCTGCTGAATTTCCTCCCAAAACTTTGTACCTTTTTTACCCTGCCAGCTGTGGTTGCTGAGAGTGATTGCTTCTCTGCACCCACACTCACAATGGACACGGGTCTAGGTAGCTCCAGCCATAAACATCTTTGCCGTAGGCATCCCTACCAGATGCATCTTCCACTGTGTAACTATTGACTGAAGTCCATTTTGCCATAAAAGAGAAAATAATGCAAAATAAAAGAGGGGCATTTAAAAAATAATGAAATAAAGGCAATTTATCGTAAAAACTAAAATCACGAAAAATAAAAGAGGAACATTCTTTAAAAACCGCCTACTGGGGACATCTTGGTGGCTCAGTTGGTTAAGTGGCTGCCTTCAGCTCAGGTCATGATCCCAGGGTTCTGGGATCGAGTCCCGCATCTGGCTCCCTGCTCAGCGGGGAGCCTGCTTCTGCTTCTCTCTCCGCCTCTGCCTGCCACTCTGCCTGCTTGTGTTCTCTCTCTCTCTCTGACAAATAAATACTCTTTAAAAAATAAATAAATAAAATAAAAAGCACATACTGAAACATGAAAAATGAATAACGGGTATTAAAAATATTGGGAAATACAAACTATTTGAATATGTTCACGATCTAGAATGTGGATTCAAGGCAACATTGCACAAATAATTGATTTTATTTTGTGGGTTGTTCTTTTTTTAAGATTTTATTTATTTATTTGACACAGAGAGAGATCACAAGTAGAGAGGCAGACAGAGAGAGAGGAGGAAGCAGGCTCCCTGCGGAGCAGGGAGCCCGATGCGGGGCTCGATCCCAGGACCCTGAGATCATGACCCGAGCCAAAGGCAGAGGCTTCAACCCTCTGAGCCACCCAGGCGCCCCTTGTGGGTTATTTTTAAGCACATGTCTTCAAAGTCTTTCGTTCATAGTAATACAGTAGTCCACCCTTATCCATAAAGGGTATGTTCCACGACCCCCAGCAGATGCCTGAAATCACACCCACCCCTATACATGCTGTTTTTTCCCGTATGTACATGCCGACAATAAAGTTTAATTTATAAATTAGGCACAGTAAGAGATTAACAACAAAGGCTAATAATAAAACATAACAATATATTGTAATAAAAGTTACATAATTGCAGTCTCTCTCTCCCTCTCTTTCAAAATAACTGTGCTGTGCTCACCTTTCCTCTTGTGACGACGTGATGACATAGGAGGAGAATCATCTGCCTTTGCCAGTGTTGACTGACTAGGGCAAACGAAACCAACTGAGGGGGAACCGAAACTCTGGAACATGAAACTCCTGATAAGGGGGGACTATAGCATGCATTTTTTTATTTGCCTGTTGATTCATCTCCTCATTCTGCACCACACTTTTTTTTTTTTTTGCATTAAAATTCCTTTTCAGGGGCACCTGGGTGGCTCAGTCAGTTAAGCATCTGACTCTTGGCTTCGGCTCGGGTGGTGATCTCAGGGTCGGGCTGCGGCACTCAGTGCAGTCTGCTCGTCCCTCTCCCTTCCCCTTTGCTCCTCTCCTGGCTCACTCTCTGTCTCGCAAATAAATAAATAAAATTACAATAAATTCAAACATAAAAGAATACAATTTCTTTTCGTTAAGAGAGGTATCCTTTTCCAGCCAGTAGGATGTGTACTTGTCACCAAGCTTTGTGTGGCACTGTGAAAGCCTTCCACACCGTCGTTCGCTCTTGGCATATTGTCACCTGTCTGCTGACAGACATTTCCAAGTTGTACAGGAAATGTGGAAGAAATGTGAATGCTGTAAAGCCTTTATAACTGAGCTTTGTGATCACTGCAGCTGATAAGATATCATTTTCTGGCATAGTATAGTATGCGGTCTGCTCGACACGCCATGTCACGCTGCCAGTAAGCTTTGTCACCGAACTTCCTATCGAGGAGATACACATAGTTGTTATCACCTACTATTTTAAGATCAACACCCCTATTCACCATCGTCTAGACCATCATGAGGGCTAGCGAAGATTTATGTAACATAAAAATGGGAAACTTGTCAATAGAGAAATGAAACCAAACGTCAACTGGTTATTTTATCTTGTACGGCAAAATCACCTTATGGCCAATTAGTTTTGTGACAAAAAACATTTGCAGCAAAGATGTCTACGGCAAAGACGCTCACAGCAAAAATCACCAGACGCAAGTAGACACTTCTGAGCCTGTTCCTTGTTATCGATCTGATGCGCCACTCTTGTTTTTGATTTGCTTTTAATTATTCGTGAAGTGAAGCGGTGTCTCAAAGGCTTCTTACTTCTGAGTGTGTTCTGAAGCAGCTGGTTCTTTATTGAAAAAAACTGAATTTATTAAGTTATATTGTTTCCTTCAGGAAGTGCTCATTATTCTCAAGAGAATACGTGGAAGCTCTTACTTCCTATAACGCACAGGAGTTTCGCACTTCCTGTAGAAAAAGTGGATTTCATTCCAGCAGCGGCCAAACCCAGAGCACTTGAAGTCAGACGCGAGGACTCACCGCAGGAAACCACTTCTCCTGGTCTCCAGGGCTTCAGAGGTAAATTTATAGACTCCACACACAGGAAAAAGTCATTTCACGCTGCAGGGATAAATTTTACACAGCCTAAGAGAGAGAGAAAGGAAGAGAGAAAGAGACAGAGATAAATCATCAGTTGTTTAACTCAAGTAAGTTTCGAGCCAAAAGAAATGTCAAAATCTTGATATAAGGAGACTGGTCTTGATGGATTGACCCCATTCATGTCCATTCCAGCCTTCTGCCAGAGTCCCTTCCTTTACCTCACAGGCTGAAAAACTGAGAAGAAAAATCTCTAGATTTTTGGACGTGAATTAGGACCCGACCATTAGATCCTGGGGCCCAAGCTTTGGGAGGAACAGGTGAGATGGGGTGTCTTCCTGTGGCGACAAGCAAGGTCAAGAGGAAAGTGTATTTTTCAGCAGGCACCCCTTCATAGAACAAGGGTGGCCTTTGATGTCCGGATCACAGGTCTCATGGCAGTGTTCCAGATCATTCCTGGGGGCCACAACTCAGAACCCATTCCTCCAGCCCTTCCACCAGCTTTGGAAGCCCCTGATTCAGGTCCTGCTACAATCAGCTGGTGTAGTTCCTCTTTCCCCCGCTGAACCCTGACTAACAGAGCTCACAAATACTAATCTTGACAGAGCCAGGCAAGATACAAGAAGGAAAAGCATGGACAGCAGGCAATGCTGTCATGAGTCATGCTTATTATGGGTTTCCTAATAGCATTTTAGTAAAACCAATAACAACAACATTTGAAAAGTGGAAACATTTGAAAAGTACAAAAAAGGCCACAGAACAAAATAAAAATCATCTGTTATTGCACAAGAATCAAATATTGATGAGAAGAAAACACTCAGGCCCACTAAAGATGTAGTCCAAATGGGGCAGCTGTTGCTGTTCATTTGTAGGTGGAATCACCGGCTCAGCCAAGGGGAGCCTAGGCTGATTTTGGTGCTCGTGCTTAATATCTACAATGAGATGGCAGAGCAGCTCCTGGCCCCTTCCCAAGAGTAAGGGACAAAAGTTGCAGCGCTAGAATGTGACAAAATACCCCATCTGCATCTAGCTTTAACCACTCGGCGATGGTACGCGGAGGCTGAAGATCTAACTCTTTCCCTCTCTAATCACCCTCCTGCCCCCTGTTCCTAGAGAGGGTCATCCGAACCCCTCCAGCCCTAGCTACAACCTAAAATCTATGTGTCTACTTCTTTCAGCAGGGCCTCTTCTTTCCACCTTTCATCCAAGCCCACAGTTCCCTTCCAGGGACCTCTTCCCACTCTGTCCAAGAGAAAACAACAACAGCAACAGTAATAATAATAATAGCTATCATTTACTGAACACCCTAGGCTACCAAGCAGGTAATCCCCCTAAGAAGCCTACAAAGTAAGGATTATTCTCATGTTGCAGATGAGAGGCTCAGAGAAACCATTTCCCAACACTCTACATCTCAAGCCTGCAACCGTCACAGTTCAAAGACTGGGCTTTAATCCTTATGCTGTGTCCCACTCTCAGGGACCTAGGGAAGTACCTCTGACCTGTTGTTGTCTTTAGGGAAGCTGCCACTCCACACAGAGGTCTGTTTGCTCATAAGCACTTTTTTTCCTCTACTTATTTGCCTAGCTGGATGGACATTGCATGGAAGTGGGATCATACAATGTGAACTTCATTCCTTCTTATGGCTAAATAATATTCCATTGTACAGATATACCCCATATCGTTTATCCATTCATCAGTCGATGGACACTTGGGTTGTTTTTACTTTCTGGCTATTATGAAGCATGCCACAGTGAACATTCGTGTATGAATTTTTATGTGGCCCTCCATTTTCCAGTCTCTTGGGCATGTACTTGGGAATGGAATTGCTGGATCATGTGGTAAATCTATTTTATCTTTTCGAGAAATGGCCAAACTGTTCTCCATAGCAGCCTCACCATTTCACATTCCCGCCAGCAATGTAGGAGGGTTTCAAATTCTCTACACGCTTGTTGTCTATTATGACCATCTTAGTAGGAGTGAGATAGTATCTCATTGTGTTTGGTCTGTGTTTCCCTAATGACTGATGGTGGGGAGCAACTTCTTATGTGCCTGTCGGCCATTCATATATCTCTTTTGGTGATTTTCCATTGTCTCCTCAAGTCTTTTGCCCCTTTTTAGTTGGGTTATTTGCCTTTTTATTATTGGTTTGTAAGAGTTTTTCATATTTCCTGGGTTTAAGTCCCTTGTCAGATATATGATTTGGAAATATTTTCTCCCATTTTCTGTGCTGTCTTCTTATTTTGATGAAGTCCAGTGTATCTATTTTTGCTTTTGGGGTCTCATTTAAGAGACTGTTACCTTGGGATGCCTGGGTGGTTCAGTCAATTAAGCATCTGCCTTTAGCTCAGGTCATGATCCCCAAAATCCTGGGATCGAGTCCCACATCAGGCTAGGAGCCTGCTCAGCAGGGAGCCTGCTTCTCCTTCTGCCTGCAGCTCCCTCTGCTTGTTCTCTCTCTCTCTCTCTCTGACAAATAAATAAATAAATAAAATCTTTAAACAAAAAAAAGAAACTGTTACCTAATCCAAGTCATGACGATTTACTCCTATGTTTTCTTCCAAAGGTTTTATAGTTTTAGCTCTTATACATATATGTCTTTGATTCATTTTGAGTTAATTTTTGTACTGAGTTGAATTTTGTGTTGAGTTGAATTTTGTAAATTGGTGTGAGGCAAACGTACAGCCTCACATTTTTGCATGCGATCCCCAGTTGTCTCAACACCATTTGTTGAGGAGACTATTCTTTCCCCACTGAATGGTCTTGGCACTCTTACCAACAATCAATTGCCATTAATATGTGGGTTTATTTCAGGATTCTCAATCCTATTTCACTGATCTACATGTCTATCCTATGTCAGTACCACACTGTTCTGGTTCCTGTAGCTTTGCAGTAAATTTTGAAATTGTGAAACATGGGTTCCCCAACTTTGTTTCTTCTCTTCAAGATTACTTTGGCTATTGTTTTGGCTATTCAGGGTCACTTGCAGTTCCATACAAATATTAGTATCAGCATATCCATTTCTGTTAAAAAAAAATTGCAATTTTGAGAGGGATTGCACTGGATCTGTAGGTCAATTAGAGGAGTACTGCCATCTTAACAATAGTAAGTCTTCCGATCCACGAACATGGAATATCTCCCCATGTACTTAGATCCTCCTTAATGTCTTTCAGCAGTCATTTGTAGTTTTGAGAATATGCTTCTTGTTCTTTATTTGAATTTATTCCTAAGTATTTTATTCTTTCTGATACTACTATAAATAGGATTGTTCTTAAATTTCATTTTCAGACTGTTCATTGTTAGTGTATAGAAATACGGCAGGCTTTTATAGATTGCTCTTTTATCCTACAACCTCGTTCAACTCGCTTATTCATTCTAGTAGATATTTTTCCTTGGGCCTTTTCAAATACAATATCATATCATCTATGAACAGACACAGTTTTACTTCTCCCTTTCCAATCTGAATGCCTTTTATTTTTTTTTCTTGTCTAATTTCCCTGACTAGAATCTCCTGACATTAGGGGGAAAGCATCTAATCTTCTACCATTAAGTGTGACATAGCAGCAAGGTTTTTTTCATAAATGACATTTCTCAGGTTCGAGAGGTTCAATTCTATTCTAAGATATGAGTATGTTTATCATGAAAGAATGTTGTATTTTGCCAAATGATTCTTCTGTGTCTGTTGAGATGATGATACAGGTTTTGTGTTCCATTTTATTAATATGGTATATTACATTCATGCTCATAAACTCTCAATGTATGAGTTTGGGAGAAAAGTAGAACTGTGGCCTCTCTAATCCCTGTCAGGAGGACAATGTACACAATGAAATCAGTGACTATTACTGAAAATATTTGATGCCACCCAGTGAAATCTCCTCAGCCCCAAAGTAGCAATTCCCTCTGATTCATCCCAGATAAAGGACACCTCCTCTCTCCTTGAAAACCTCTGGTGATGGGGAACTCCCCTTCTAGAAGACAGAGAAGTGGCAGGCCTGGGAGCAGACTTGAAGAGTGCTAAACAATTTTTGGCAAGGACCGTACCTCCTCTAAATAGAGCCAGAGCATTCTTAATTGTGTAAGACAGAAACCCCAACTCAAACCAACTTAAGTGAAAGGAGATTTGTTAGGAAACTATAGGGGTTGTCAAAGAATTGAGGGAAGATCTTCAGGGATTAGGACAGCTCAGATCTCCCAAGGATGAGAAATGGACAGCAGGCCCTGTCAGGACTTTCCCGCACCTTCCTGTTTCTCTGTCATACTGTCATGGCAGAGGGCATGGTCATCACCAGCCTGGGGGTGGTGGGGGTGGGTAACCTCCCTGCCAGCTCCAGTCAGAAAAATGCCAGGGAAAGACTCCGATTGGCCTGTCCTGGGTCACATGCCTTCTCTGCCAGTGGCAGGAGACTGTGATGGAGCAGGAGAGAAGCTACTCCCTGAGGCAAAATCAGTTATCACCAGGAGGATGACCAAAGGGGTGCTGGGCTGAAACGCACTTTGTCTTATGAAAAGTCATGCTTCAAGTAGAGATGTGTTCTTGAGGGAAATTTGAGGGACTCCATGACCTCCACTGAATCATCATCGCAGGTTAAGTTACCAAAGTACTGAGCCATGACATGGAGAAGCCTTCAAGGGCTAGAACCCAAGATGGGACATGTATTAGTTTTCTAAGATCTGCCATCACTGAGTACCACAGACTTACAGATGGCTGCCTTCTCTCTGTGTCCTCACAGGATCTCTCCCCCGTGTGCACATATTCCTGGTGTCTTTCTGTGTGTCTTAATCTCCTCTTCTTGGAAAGACACCAGTCAGATTGGATTGGGGCCACCTTAATAGCCTAATTTTACTTTAATTACCTCTTTAAAGGCTCTATCTCCAAATATAGTCGCATTCTGAGGTACTGGGGTTTAGGGCTTCAAGAGATTAATTTGGTGGGACTTGGGGAGAGGCTCAATTGAATCTACAAGAGGAAGTTAGGAGATGATATGTGGCAGGTGATACATTATGAGATTACTTTTATTTTGGAGCCAGAAAGAGAAACCAGCATTTGAGTTCACAGGCAAGGAGCCAGGGAGCTCGGGACAACGGAGACACCATTTACAGCTGGAGGGGTTACCCAATGTCAGGCAAATAGATTTCCTGCCCAGCCCACTCACTTATTTTACAGATGGGGAAGCTGGGGTGCAGGAAAGAGGCATTACCCTCCAATCGCCTATGCAGAAAAACCATAAACTGTAGAGGTCAGAGCGGATGGGACAGAGACAGCTGTCCACCAGAGTCCCTTCCATACCATGAGGAATATGACCCAGGCTGGGACTCCATTTCCCAGCCCTCCTTGCATCTATGTGTGTCCACACGGAGCAGTCAGGATCACGGCCGGAAGCAGATGGCACACTGGCACCAGACAATCGTGGCAAGTTTAATAACCAAGACCATTTACAAGGATGCTCATGGGGTGTAGGGAAAACAGCAAATGTCAGTGTGGTTTCCTGGGGCGGCCAACGGTGGGCAGTGGTTACCATCCATCAGTCTAAAAGGGCAAGTGGAGGGAACAGGAACAAAACTTGGAGGGAGTGACCAAATGGAGTGACCTTATGGAGACAGAAATGTGGCCTTTAGTAGAAGAACATAGCCAATCTATGGACCTGGTTGGGACTGGGGGAAAGTCCCCAGTCAAGGGGGGACTGGGGGAGACACATACCTTGGCCACACTCTCCGGTTTTCCTGCCAGAGGCTTCCCTGACCCAACCCAACTACAAACAGAGGACAAAGGAGCCCATTGGTGCCATCCACACGGGTCAGCCTCCTGGCCACAGAGCAAGATAAGGAAGGCCAGAGAGTGGAATGAAGAAGGGTAGAAAGGCATTCAGAAAGAGCTAAGGACCATATCTGTACGCCACCTGCCTGAGTTCTGGCAAAGGAATGTGGGCAGAAATGATGGATGCTCCTCTCCCGCCCCATCTAACCCACAAACTGGATTTTGATCTGGGCACGTCCATCTCACTACAAAGTCAAATGAGTGAATTTGCATTATCAGAAAGGCACTTCATCTGGCTGAAAATAAAAATGAGGTTGCGCTGCCCAGCTTTCATTTCGGCTATTGCTTTGGGGACCTTCTACTGTTCGCTCTAGTTCAGATCTCTGCTTTATCAAAGGTCCTTTTCTCTTTTTGTGGCTGATTGAGACCAAGTTGGTAAATTATTCACTCTTCAGCCATGAAAACATTCTTTATGGCAAATCACATTAGGGTTTGTGCAAGGCTAGAGTTGGGATAGTCTGTTCCAAAGCTTGGAAAGGGCCCTGAATGAAAGGCAGGACCCCCAACCCTTGGGGTCCCCCTGATATCCTTGATCTTCAGTTGTCCCGTCCCTAAAACAGAGTCTGGCCGTGGTCCTCATAAGGAATGGTAGGGAGAAAAGTGCTTTGTCAGCTGCTTCAGAATCTCTCTGGAGATTTACTCACCAGATGCCAGCCACCCCCAGACATCTGATAGGCACCCTCCATCCCAGGCCACAGGTCGAGAACCTGAACGTGTCACTAGCCGGAGAGTGTGACTGAAGGGAAATCTCCTCCTGATAAGAATTGCTGGGATTTCAAGGCCACATTTAGAACTCTGGGGCTTTCCAGCCAGAGAGCTTTCAACAGCACACAGTACTTTCTTGAGCTGAGATGTGTGGATGGGCCTGACCCGGAGAGTTGAGGCCTGTTCAGGAGAATTTATGATGCCATCGGCCTTAGC
The DNA here is from genome assembly GCA_002007465.1 of Ailurus styani. NCBI lineage: Eukaryota > Metazoa > Chordata > Mammalia > Carnivora > Ailuridae > Ailurus > Ailurus styani. The sequence goes on along the minus strand of LNAC01000077.1, from coordinate 1,929,367 downwards.
CTGTGGTTCCCCTACGGGAAAAAGAGGGGACTAAGAGGAGTAGTTTGGTCTTCTCCCCTCCCAGCCTTTCCGTCTGCATTATTCATATCTACTAGGATTGTGTCTGATTGCACATAACAGAAACTAACAACGGTGTCTCTCTCAATACTCAGAAACATCGTCTGTCTCACTTTCATGGTGGGAACCACAGGCCAGAGAGAAGGGGGACAGACAGAGTATAGGGGGAAATGGCTGTTGGGGAAGATGACTCGCTCCTGTTTTCGCATGCTTGTGACCTCTCTGACAGCTCAATTTAGAATGCCCCCTCCTTCCCTTGACTCCATTGTATCTTCCTTCATGGCATTTACCACACCACCAACATCAGATGCAACATTTCTTGTTTACCTACATCTTCCCTAGTTTCTAGAACAGTGCCTACTTTATAGTACGTGCTCAATTAATATCTGGTAAATAAACAAATGCATCATTTCATCAGCAATTTCTCAACAATTTAATGTGGCAGGCAGGGTAAGGGATGTTGTTAGTCACTTTACAGATACGGAAACTGAGGCCCAGGAGACTGACTTCACTAAAGCCACCAGGGAACTCAGGAAGTCTCAGTCCTTGGGGTTCCTAATCCAGGACCGGGGGCAGGAGGAAGGGTGGGCAACTTTTGACATGCCCCTGGCCTGTGTCCTAGATTGTGAAAGATCTTGTCTGAGCTGCTGTTCTGAAACTTGATAAACTACTCAAGGATAAGGCGATAAGAAATTAAGAGATGGAGATAATAAGTTACTCCCAACAAAGAGCCTGGTACTTGGGATTTTAGAAACCAGTGGCCTGAGTGTTGGGAAAGGAAGGGTGACATTATCACTGAACAGGTTGCTTTGTGGTGCCCTCAATTCCACCCCTCCCCCTTACTCCCATTCCCCCCTCCCTACTATTTACCCTGCCCCCAGAGGTGGTCAGCTCCCCGTCTTTGGAGGTGTTTAAGCAGGGGCTGGATGTCTAGTTACGGGGTATGCCGGGGTTGGAGATTTGTATTCACATCCTAGTAGGAGAAGGCGGACTTGCCCCCACACACAACAGGCACAGTGAGCAGAACGCGCACTCTCACGAAAAAGAGGCTTTGCGCCACCTGGTGGACATGTCTTTAAACTGCAGGCCTTTCCCGAGGAGAAGCCCGCACAGCCCGAGTGCCCCCAAGACAAAATAGACGCTCTCACAGTTTCGCCAGGACCTGCATTAGTTTGTGAGAGCTCGGCGGGGCCTCTGCGCAGGGCCAGGAACCAGAAGGCTCCAGAGAGGCCACGGTTACAGGGAAGATTTATTATTACTGGGACTCCAAGCTTGCTAAGGCATCTCCCTGGGATTGGAGTGGGCACTGCCCTCCTCAACTTCATTCCAGATTCCTGGGAGGACAAGCTGAGAAGCCACCTGGCAGCAGGAGCCTCATTTCTTCATTCTGCTTGTCTTTGTATTTGGGAGTGTCCTTGAATTGTCTTTGCCCGGGAGCAAAAACTTCCCAGTTTGGTTCCCACCAGCCTCGGTGAAACCAGCCCCACACAAAAGCAACAACAACAATAAAACAAAACAAAAACAAAAAAACAAACAAAAAACCTTCTCAAAGTGTTTTTCCCCGTGGACATCATATCCTGAAAGAGTCTGCATGTTTTCATTATGTTTATTACCTGATTGTCTCATCTATTACCATCAAAGGCCTTTACAACGGCCGGTAGCAGCCACGATGGGCGTCACCTGTCAACGGGACCACATGGGGTTCGTGTCATTGAGCAAAAGCATAGACATTCGAAACTCAGTGGGCCAGGGCAGCGCCTCTGAGTAAGTGTTGCATTATGCTCAGCCCTCCTAAAACACTGAAATGGGCTTTGGCTCCCGGCCCAGGCTTCCTTCTGCTCTGGGTGGTGAAGCCCAGGGCTCAGTTGTCCCTGAGGGAAATGTGCTCCCTGCCCCCCACGGAGCCCTGTCCCAGGCCAGCCACTCCTCTCACCCCTTCTCCTTTCGGTTTCACTTCAGTTCTGAGGAAAGGGCCCGGTTTTAATGAAGGGTTCATCCCAGGCCTAGTCCTGGGTGTTAGAGGCCAGCCAGGCCCTGGGAGGTTGGGCAGGAAACCCCCGGCTTGGAGCGCGGTCTGGTAGTCTGCCGAGTGAACCCTTGAAGGCTCCTGCGGACTGGCTCCAAATAACGCGCTCTCCTCCCAGCATCAGCTGCTCCTGGAAGTGGGGTATGTGCGGTGTTTCCTCCAGGAGGTCCTCATGGGTCTGACACAGGACGGCCTCTCCCTGTTCCCAAAGGCTCTCCTCACCCTCACCAGGGTGTCAGCCCCAGTCCTGGTCTACTCTCCCGCTTGCTAGCAAGGCTGATCCAAGCGCGTAACTCGGGGTCCCCTTCGCCCACCCCCCAGGGTCGGGCCTCTGCAGTCAGCCCCTGACCTACCCTCAACCCACCGTGATCGATCGCGAAGCCCACAGCCCCGTCACTCCTTCAGACCCTCCAAAAAAGGGGGGGAAACAGAGCAGAAGCCTCTCGTGATCCTTCCTAGGGCCACTCTCTCTGGCACCTCCCAGCGCCACCTTGTCCGGCACCATCTCCAGGGGGCATACCTCTGATTGTACCTCTTCCTGAGGACTGTGACATCGACTGAGGACTGAGGAGGGAACTTGCCAAAGGCAAGGCTGCACTCTCCTTCGGATGCCAGCCCCACCCCTCCCCACATCCGCAATTCACTTACAAGGATTTAGGAATCCAAGTTCATGATTAAAATCTTTTTTACATAGCCGCATCCTGATCTCAGAACCGCATCGTTTAAACTCCCCGCCCAAATCTTGGAGCGGGCCCCAGTGGCAGCTTCGTTGGGAAGTCCCACCGAGGGGCCAAGCCAGCACAGAGGGGGGGCGGGTGGTTCCCCAGACTCCTTCGGAGCCAGGAGCGCCCTCGCACATACCCACATACCGCCAGATGCTGGATAGTTTGGAGGTAACAAGCCCTTGCTCTGTAAATGTGTGTGCTTTCTAGGCATCTCTATAAAACTTTCCGAGCGGGGGCGCCTGAGTGACTCACTCTTTAAAGCGTCTGCCTTCGGCTCAGGTCATGATCCCAGGGTCCTGGGATCGAGCCCTGCATCCAGCTCCCCGCTCTGAGGGAAAGCCTGCTTCTCCCTCTCCCACTCCCCCTGCTGGCGTTCCCTCTCTCGCTGTATCTCTGTCAAATAAATAGATAAAGTCTTTTAAAAAAAAAACCAAAAAAACAAAAACAACTTTCCGAGCGAACACTTGAGTAGAAAATGCGGACTGACATCATGGGGGGGGGGGACCAGAGGACGAAGCCCAGAATGGTGGCCACTGCTAGGCTCCTCCACAAGAGAGACAACAGGTCACCAGCATCAGCCCAGGTGTCCTGTAAGAGCCCGAGAAGAGGCAGGGCCACCAGGATTGAAGGAAGTGTTAGATGTTGTCACGGCAAACTTACGCAGTGTTACAGGTCAATCACATCTCGGTAAAGCCGGGGAGAAGTGGAACCTCCTTGCGAGGGGAAAAGACCGTTGGCAAGAATCCACGTAGCAGAAACGGGGAATCGTGGAGCCCGTGCTCCCAAGTGAATGCGGAAGTGGCTTGACTGGAGGGAGACCGTGACTTGTGTCATTTATTTCATTAATGAACTTCTTAACACACTCCATTTTTAAATAAATTATTTATTTACTGTTGACTTTAATATTATCTGACAAAAAATATTAAGAGACAGATGCGGCTGGCTACTTAGTCAGATCCTGAGAATATATCTCCTGCTTTTTAAAAATGATCTGTGAGGAAGTCCATTTTGACTTGCTTTCAGTGACCCACCACTTTGCAGGAGTCTGTGCCAAAAATGGTTGTAAACCCAGAGCCTCACCTAGTGCCGGGCAGACAGCAAGTGCTCCATTAATGCTGGTGGAGGGAAGGGCTGGATGAATCCTCTTATTCCTGGCACCCGGGTGGACATCCCAGCCCCGGGCCTGACGTGCCTGGGGATATGGGGAAAGGGTGGGCTTCTCCCAGGGCTGAGCGGGGAGGCTGGGCATCCGGGCTCTGGTGTTGTAGACTCTGCTCAAGCCCAGGCCCCTGGTGCTGGGTGGGATTCGTCACCTGCGTGAAGACATAGTCCCCAGGATACACTGCTGTTGACAACCATAAACGAATGCTAGGCAGATGCCAATGTCATACCTGGAAGAAGTGACTTATGAGGCAATGCGAGGAGTCGGCCAGGCTGAGCTGGGCTGTTTGTCTTTTGAGCCTGTCCCTCCCCATCTCTGGCCTCAGTTGCCTTGTCAATAAAAGGAGAGCCTGGACGAGTGGGTTTCAGTAGTCTTTCCCAGTCCAGGAGTGGAGTTCCGGATTAGAGATGCTGAGAAAAGCTACAGAGCTCAGGTTCACCTGGGACCAAAGTCAAGGAGATGGAGCAGTTTCAAGGAAGTGGAAAAGGACCAAGGATTTTTGTACTGAGCCTTCATGCCCAGGGCACCTGTCAGGCCGCTCTGGCGTGGAACCGTCCAGGGCCTGGGGCTGGAAGCAACCAGGACAGAAGTCCTGCTCAGGAGTGGTCGCAGCTCTGAGGGCCAAAGTCCAGGAATCCTTATCAGCTTCTGCACAGTGACTCAGAACCAGCTCGGGCTCACCAGACGGGGGATTTCCTGACCTGCTCCGGGGCGAAAGGCAGAGGTTTCCTCCTGCCAAGAAAGAAGATGTGAATCCAAGAAGTTCTGTTTTCAGGGAAGTGAAAACACCTCCTTCCCTTTCTCTCCCAAACCTTACTGGAAAGGTCACAGGGCAGAGGCTCTGACCCCCCACGAGGCCCCAGCCACTCCTGGGGAATTGGGGAGAAGAGAAGAGAAGCTGAACCAATATCACAGATTCCTTTTCATGCTTTCAGGCAGTTGGGTTTGCGGTGTGTTTTTGGCCAACGCGGACTAGGAGCTCCCTACAGAGCAGGGACGCGCTAAGCATGTCACCAATGCTGTCTTATGGAGATTTCTGGCAATCCTGTGAGGTCAGGTCTGGAATAGCATCTGCATTTTATGGGGGAGAAGCCTGAGGCTCCAGAGAGGGGCAACAACCTGCCCAAGGTCACAAGGCAAGTGCGGTCCCGGAAGCACAGGAGACCACGGATGTAGGAGGTAGGGGCGGTCTCAGCTGGGTCATAGTCACAGCGTCACAAAGGACTGTAAACAGGAAAGAAGGCTGGGCCAAGGCTGGAGAACCATTCACCAGAGACACCAAGGGCAGAGGCAGGGCCATGGCTTCAGCTTGAGAAAGGCCCCATACATGCAGAGTCACTAAAACCAACCAGCCAGCAAGGAACAGCACTGCGTTCTGGAGAGACATCCCAGCTCTGCAAGCCTTGCCTCTATTTCCCCATCTTTAAACCTTGGGGGTTTGGCACGTGAACAAAATGAGATAAAATATGTGTAGGACATTTAGCACGAGGCTTGGTACGTAGGGAGCACTTAAATGTCAGTTAGCGTTGTTAGACTGTTATTACTAAGACTGACATGTCCCTTTTACAAACAAGGAAGGAGCTAAGGCTCGCTGAGGGGCTTCTGCTACCTCCTTCTGTAAGGAGCTGGGCTGGATGCTCTCTCAGCGCCTGGCGACCACTCCCGAGCTGGGCAGGCAGCAAGGGGTAGGGCAGAGAGAGGGTTCACTCCCCGCACCCCACTGAGCCCCAGGGCTGCTCTATGCAAGAAGGATGCCTTCCCCACAGTGTCCAGAATGTGAGGCCTCTCAGTTCTCAGCCTCCCAGGTGCCCAGGCAGCTTTGAGGTCCGAGACAACAGTGATGATCCCATGAGCGCAAAACCCACTGGGGATCCCTGCTGCTCCGAGGGGAAGGCGGAGACCCCTGGGCAGCTAGCTGCCATCAAGGGAGACTCAGTTTCTGTCCCGTCAGTGCTTGGTGCCCAGAATCCATCTGGCCCTCACGGAGAGACTTCTAGCATCTCCTCCTTGAAATCCGTCCTGTCCTGTTCCTGGTTCTCTGGCTGCTCCAGGAGGCTGTCCTCGTCCTGGCTGACCTTCCTGGGTGTCTTCAGAAATCTGGAATTCAGGCCCCAGGTGCAAATCAGCCCCTGCCCCAGCCACTTCCAGCCCACCCAACCCCACTTCTTCCCCTTTTCACCTTGGCCCCTAGGCTTCTCACCTGAACAGGAGTTTCTGCCCGGGTTCTTTCTTAATGATGTTCAGCTTATAGTAATGGCGCAAGGCACAAGACATCTTCTCATAGGTCATGTTCACCCGGTTCTAGAAGGCAAAGCAGTCTCATATCACCCTCCTCTCCCCACCCCACTCCTTCCAAGCCTCAGGTTCCACACCTGGAAGGAAGCAGTTTGGGGGCATCTGCGTGGCTCAGTTGGTTAAGCATTGACTCTTGGTTTCAGCTCAGGTCATGATCTCAGGGCTGGAGATCGAGTCCAATGTTGGCTCCACCTTCAGTGAGGTGTCTGCTTGGGATTCTCTCTCTCCCTCTCTCTCTGCCCCTCCCCATGGTCACTCTCACTCTTTCTCTCAAAAAGAGTGTCCGTCTCTGTCTCCTTGCGTCCTACTCTCCAACCCCCCATTTCTTTAAAAAAAAAAAAAGAAAGAAAGAAAGAAAGGAGATTGAACTGGATGGTTTCTTAACCCCCTTAGTCCAGAATTCTGTGAGCATTTATAAGCGTTCTCTTGAGTTTGGAAGGAGAAAGGCAGGGGAAGGATGGAGGAGAAATAATGAGCACTACCTACAGGGCTGAGAACCATGGGGCAGGAGTAAATCAGCTGTTGCTTTTACTTTTTTAAATTTTTTTTAAAGATCTTATTTATTTATTTGAGAGAGAGTGAGCACAAGCGGGAGGGAGGGGCAGAGGGACAAGCAGACTCCATGCTGAGCAGGGAGCCTGACACGGGGCTCGATCCCAGTACCTCGGGATCATGACCTGAGCCGAAGGCAGATGCTTAACCAACTGAACCACCCAGGCACCCTTCACACATTGCTTTTAAATAGCAAATGTCACCAATAGTAACAAATACATATATATTTAGTTGAAAACGCAGTCAGAGAGTCAGCCTGGGAAGGGGAGCACAGTGGTAGGAGAGCTCACCATGAGCTGCGTGACTTTAGCCAAGTCGTTTTATTTTTTCTCTCTCTGGGGGGTGGGCAGTGCAGAGAAAGGGCAAAGGGGCTGGGTTTTAGTGTCATCTTAAGACCCAGCTCCACCAACTGGCAGTTGCGGCAACTCGGATAAGTTTCCTTGCCTCTCTGGTTCTGTTTCCCCAGTATTCAAATGAGGATAAGAACATTCATCTCCAAGGGTGTTGTGAGGACTAAATTAGCTAATCCATTCGAGCACAGTGCTTGGCATGTAGCATACGCTCATTAAATGGAATTGCTGCTCTCTGGGCCTCAGTTTCCCTCCTTGTACCATGTGGGGATTGGACCAGGTGAACACATGCAGCCTCACCCGATTTACATCCTTACAGCCACCAGCACTCTTACCCAACAAGAGTGGGGCACCTCGGGGCCACGTGGGTGGCCAGTCGATTGAGTGCCTAACTCTCGATTTCCTCACTGGTCGTGATCTTGGCATCATGAGATCGAGCCCTGAATGGGGCTCCTCGCTCAGCAGGGAGTTTGCTTCTCTTCTGCTCCCTTGCCCTCTGCCCCTCCCCCCACAAATCAATCAATCCATCAGTCAATCAATCTATCTTTAAAATACCGTGGAGCCCCGAGCCACACGCCCTGTGTTCAAGTCCATGCTCTGCCACCTACTGGCTGCAAACTCTAGGATAAACCACCAAGGGATTCTCTTTGCCCTCTGGCATCTACTTCCCGAGGTGTCCTGGGGATTAAATGAGTTCATAAAGCAAAATCCCTCAGAGCAGTGCCTCGTGATCAAAGGATGTGCCATTTGAGGCAATGCTAGCTCTTACAGATTACCACGATTCCTGATAGTTTTAAGACTCCTTTTTTTTAAGACTCCTTTTTTAGTTAAATGAATTTATTTAGTTAGTTAAATGTATTTATTTAGTCCTAATTCTTACTAAAATAAATACTTAATTTGTAGAATTTGGAGTAAACCACCTAAAATCCTCTGGCAGACGCCCTTTTAGGTTTGGGCATCCCTCACGATGGGAATGCTGGCCTCAGTGGTTCCCAGGCCTTCCCAGCCTGACACGTGATGCTCCCACAGGACCTGAGACCTGGGTTTCTACCCCAGCTCTCCCCAGGAAGCCGGTCTCCTCATGTGGCCCAACTGCTCCACAGCATATGCGGTGCAATTGAAGTAAAAATGCTTTGAGAGTCTCAAGCACTAAGCAAAAGTGGGTTTGAGAGAGTAGATGGCAAAACTACTGAGGTTCAGGGACAGTTCCGGTCCTCCAGAAGTAACATCCTGTCCCTCGGGATCAACCAGAATAAATTGATCCCAACACTTCTGGAGCTGCTGATGAAGCTGGTGGAGCCCTCCCCTCCCCGCTCAGTTGAGGACCGTCCCCTAGTACTGACGGGTCCACTCTGAATCCCTGCTCTGTCCTCCTCTGGACATGTGGAGGCCACCCCGCCTTCTGGCTGTGGTTTACCTTATGGTTTCCCCAGAGTCTGGCAAGCCCGTTTGGATCCACAACTCTGAAGATTTTGGCGTTCTTATCTTCCCACCGGATGTAGGGCTCGTACCTGGGGTCAGAGAGCAGCTGGTACACATAATCCCACAGCAGCCGGCAGTCTGCAATTGAGCACAAGGGGTGCGGACAGGGCACTTTCCTGGAGCCGTGAGGACAGGCGTTAGGAAGGTGCTCTGGGGCTCTCTAGGATGGGGCTCAGGCATGCAGCGGGATGGCCGAGACAACAGCTTTAACAGGAGCAGTCACGTGTGGGGACACATTGTCTCATTTATTCTCCATAACTCTAGGAAGTGGTTACCTTTATCCCCAGGAAGAGATGATGGGATGGGCTCAGAGAGGTATGGACAGATCCCAGTCACCTAAGTCTCCTAAGTGACACACAGACCAAGGAGTCTAACCTAGCCAATGCCCTTCATGTGGGGGCAGGTGGCAAGGGCAGGCAGTGGGGGTGCCGGAGGGTGGCCCATGGCCCGAACATGCCTCCAGATCCCTCTGAGCCTTTTGCCTGCTTCTCCATTAATTAGGATTGTTAAATCCATGCTGTCAAGCCCCCTGGTGTGAGGCGTGAGAAAATCAAATGTGCCATCTTGGAGGGCAAGGGGCAGAGGGAGCCTGGGACCAAGAGCTTTAGGCCACCCAGCTGAGTCATTTCCGGCAGATTCCCTAATCTCTTCCAAGGCACAGTTTCCTTATAGGTGGTGATATGAGGATTAAGTAACATAATAGACCCAAAAACCCTTGGCCCGGTGCCTGGTACAGAGTAAGTGCTCAAAGAATGTTAAGCATCATTATTAAAAAGACCTGACACTTGTGTTTTAGTGATTCCCAGGCATTTCCAACCCAGAAGCCAGGCTTCTGCCCCTTCTGTGGTGTCTTAGAACAAACCACCCCTTGGGAATGGCTAAGCAGGCGGTTTATATGTCTGTCTGTCTGCTGGTCTTTAGTCAACCTTTTACTGATGAATGTAGAGTGGAATTGTGTCACCTGCTTAGAGCTCAGGCTTTGGAGCCGGACTGCCTGGGGTCACACCCCAGCTCTGCCACTTACTGCTGTGTGATTGATCCTGGGGGGTCACTTAACCTCTCTGTGCCTCGTTTTCCTTCCTATTAAATGGGGCTAATACCAACCTCCAAAAGCTAGTGTGGGATTAAATAAAGTTCTCAGAATCACACCCGGCACAGTAAGCACCCAACCATTTAAAAATAAATAAATAAAAATTTAAAGGAGAGGAATACACCACGCCAGTCTCACTGTCTGACTATGACCGGCTTCACTGTCCCTGCCCTAGAGACGGGCGGACTTGGCGACCCTGGGCAGCACTGCCTGCTCCGGCCAGATTGTGGCCGGCACATGGGACAGTCACCCTATAGCCCCCAACAGCCCAGCACAGACTCTCATTCTCGAGCTCAGAACAACCCTTCTCCCTGCCACCCACCACCCTCTGGGACGTGGCCTCAGCTCACCTCCCTCTGGGCCAGGGGCACACGGCCTCCTACTCACCAGCGATCCTGCCATCGATGGGGGCCTGCGGCACGGTGGGGAAGGAGCAGGCTCCCTCAGCCCTGCAGCCCAGCTCCGCACAGGGAGATACATTGAGGGACTCCTCCCTGCCAAGGGGCCACTTGGCCAGGGGACTGGAGGGGCTGGCCAGCCCCAGGGGTGATGGCTGCTGCAGGAGATCCCTCCGGGGGGCCGACGAAGGGGGCCCGGTCCCCTCTGCAAGCAGACAAGTACCACTGATTCTGTGGGCCCAGAGCCTCCCCCAGCCCAAACCCCTCAATGGCACGTCTGGGAGCCCCGTGGGGCAGCACCCCTAATGTTTTTCCTCCATCCAGTCCCCAGCTGGAAGGTCAGGGAGGCACAGAGGGCAAGTGTGAGGGCCAGACAGCCCCTGTGCTAACCCCAGCTCCCAGACAAGTAACTCGATCTCTCAAACCTATTCCCTGGTCTATAAAATTGTTTGCAAAGCCAAGGGATGACGGAACCAGGTCCAGAATCCGGATGCCTTGTAACTCAGTCCTATGTCCTCTCTATTCACCCAACAAATATTTATTGAGAACCATCTGTGAGCCAGGCATTGTTCTAAAAACCCTGGGGACATACCACTGAACTGAAAAACAGCCTCTGCCCTCATGGAACTTATACTGTAGCAGTGGGGGAGTTGGGGGGGGTGGAAAGGGAGAGAGATGATTAAAATAAAAAAGGAAATAGAAACTGTACACAATATGAGGATGGAATAAAGCACAATAAGGCAGACAGGGAATCCTTGGAAAACAGAGGTACGTAATAGCAAGGGAAGGTCTCACTGAAGCGTTAACGTCTAACAGGCACGTGAAAGAAGCAGAGGAGTGAGCTATGTGGAAGGAGGGGATTCCCGGCAGAGCGAGCCGCAAGAGCAGAGGCCCTGAGGCAGGAGTGTCTCTTGCTTATTCAATGAACATGGAGGCCAGTGTGGGTAGACCAGCATGAGCAAATGGGAGAGAGGTGGGAGAGGACAGAGGAGGGCAGGAGGACATTATAAGGACTGTGGCTTTGACACTGAGTACAGTGAAAGCCATTGGAAGATTTTGAGCAGAGAAGTGACAGGATCTGACTTATGGATCTCTCTAGCTACTCTATTGCAAATAGATTATAGGAGGTCAAGAGTGAAAAAAGGACTCCAATGAGGAGATTCTCTAGAGGTGATGGGGGCTGGGCCATGGGCAGCAGGGGAGGTGTGTGAAGTGGGTGGGTTCCGGATGGATTTTGAAGGTAGAGCCAATAGGACTTGTTGACAGTGGGGATTTGAGTGGCAGAGAAAGAAAGCAATCAAAGGTGACTTCCAACATTTTGGCCAGAGCAACTGGTAGGATGACGTTGCAGTTTGCTGAGATGAGGGAGCCCGGAAGAGGAGCATGGCTGTGGGGAGGGAGGTGGGGCAGGAATCAGGTGTTTGCTTTAGGAGCTTTTAGGGTTGAGCTACCCATCAGACATCCCAGGGGAAGTGTAGGGTAGCCAGTGTGGTGTGTGAAAGTCTAGAATTCACAGAGGTCTGGGCATATGTAGGGATCATCAGTACTAGGTGGTATTTAATACCCTAGGTCTGAGTTCAGATGGAGAAAATCCCCCTGAGCCATGGAGTGCCCCAACATTGAAAAATAAGGGAGAAAACGAGAAGTCAGGAAACTGAGAAGGAGTGACCGTGGAGTGTTCTGGAAGCCAAGGGAAGAGTTTGAGGGGAGGGGGATAAGGACTGACAGTGGATGTGGATATCCCCACACTCAGGCTGCTAGAGTCCCTGATAAGAACAGTTTCCACAGGGAGATCAGGAGAAGAGAAAAGGCTTTGATGGAGAGGAGAGCAGAGAAATGAGGAGATGGGAGGTGGAGCTGAGAGAGTCACAGGGGCCAGGGTGAGGGCTGAGGAGGCAGGGCTCAGGGGAGGGGTGAGCTCAGCCCACACAGCTGCTTACTCCCTTAGGTTGCCTAGAGGAAGTCCTGCCTTCCCTCCCAAGAGGCCAACTTGGGGGAGGGTCCCAGAGCTCTAAGAAGAGCTTCTTCACCTTCCAGGAGCCAGGGGCAGCACTGAGTGGGCATCTTCTGCCTGAAGGCCCCTCCAGAAAAGGGTCCACACACCAGGGCTTGCCTCTGGGTCTTGATGTACTGGAGCAGCTCATACAGGACGTCACCTAGGGGTGGAGGGAGGGAGCAAGTTGGTCACCTGCCTCTAGGGTGAGGGCTGGGCTCAGTCACAAGTATCATGCTAATGAGATGAGAGGTGCCAGAGTAGAAATGGGGAGAGGAGACAAGAGCCACAGGGAAGGGAAGGAGAAGTGACAGCAGAACAGGCCTCTGGCACTCTGCAAATACAGCCAAACAGATTCCTTTGCTGCAGGCCTGCTCTTGCAAGGAACCACCAGGCAAACATTTATGGAAAGAGGGACGTCTGCCATGCTGACAGGTGAGCATTCTCCTCCAACCAATGCATCCATCTCCCTTCATCTCCCTCCCTGGGCCTACCTGGGTTCCTGTCAGAACATTTTAGAGGGAATCCAGTGAGTTCCCCTGACCTGAACCAGGTGCACGAAGCCGGAAGTCATCCTTGGTGAGAATGCAGAGGGCTCGGCCGTTCATCTCAAACCCATGCTCCCCAGTGCACTGCAGAGAGTACTCCTGCTCAGCCCAGCGCAGCCAGTACAACACGTCCTCCCTACTCCAGAGTGCCGGCTGGATGCCTGCAACCACAGGGATAGGGACTGGGAGAGAGAACAGGGCAGGGGCAGGAGCTCTCCCCACAACAATCACTCAACCTTCCACTTCAGGCCCTCTCTGGAATGTCACCTCCTCCAAGAAGTCCACCCAGAATGCTGCATCTGAGCAGATGCTGTCCTGTCCTGTCTCCCCCTTTGTCACCATGTCCCGTTCTTTTCCTTCCTGGCACCTTACTTTCCTTTTCATTGCACTTCACATAGATACATGTTTATGTTTATCATTATCTATGCATTATGTATGTGTTTGCATATTTTATTTTTGGTATCCCCTCCCCCTCAGCCTGTTTTCCAGTTCTTAATTCAACACATATTTACTGAGGAACTGTTACGTGCCAGGCACCGTGCTGGGTGTGCTGGGATACAGTGGTGTGTGTGTTCAGCACCGAGGTCAGCGCCTGGACCACAGGAGGCACGCCATAGACCTGCGTTGAGCGATGGCATGTATGATTAAACAGTCCTGTGAAGAAGGAGTGTTATCGTTACTGTTTTTCCAGTGAGTCAGCTGAGGCTCCCAGAGGCTAAGTGACTAGTCCCAGGTCACACAGGTAGCATGAGGCACAGCCAGGCCCAGAATCCAGGTCTGCCTTGCTGCCACACTCTTCTGCTCTGTTGTGCCAGCTCGGGTCTGGGTTTGCTCAAGGAACAGCCCAGGGGACAAAGAAGTCTCCTGAACCCATTTCCAGCTTGTGTGTTCTCGTCTCTGGCAATACCCAGATGAGGAGTGGCTTTCTTTTTTTTTTTTTTTAAGATTTTATTTATTTATTTGACAGAGAGAGATTACAAGTAGGCAGAGAGGCAGCAGAGAGAAAGAGGAGGAAGCAGGCTCCCTGCTGAGCAGAGAGCCCGATGTGGGCCTCGATCCCAGGACCCTGAGATCATGACCTGAGCTGAAGGCAGAGGCTTTAATCCACTGAGCCACCCAGGCGCCCAGAGGAGTGGCTTTCTTTTATTCCTCCTCCTTACATGTCTACTCTGCCTGGGCCTATCCTGCTCCTAATGCCAATTACTTACCTCCCTCATCTGGGTTGTGTTTAACCAGGCCACCTTATGACTTTTGTGAGCCCTTGGTACTCTTGCCTTCATAGGCCCCTTCCTCCCCTAAAATATACTCAAAATTTTATTTTATGATGGCATTGGTAGAAAGACAAGTGTATTGTTATATGTGAAAATGTGGGCCCCTAAAAGTATTAGGACCCCCAGCCCTGTGCCCACCGTGATGGCGGCCTGGTGCTTTGCTGTGTGTGGAGCGTCTCCTCCCAAGACCGTTTCAGCCCTGTCAGGATCCTGCGTGACAGTGGGAGGAGATCGGGGCTCATCAGGGCTGATGCGACAGGTAGCAAAACTGAGGCAGGGGAGATACCTGTCCTAGGCCACACCTTGGCAGTGACAACAACCGAACCACCCTGTGACTGTCTTGGTCCCAAATCAGCGCAAGAGATAAAACTTGTTTTCATGTTTACAAAAAGGAAAAAAAGAAAAAGAAAAAGTGGATCATCCACTTGTCATCAATTCAGCCAATACCTAACAAGCACGGGCCATGTGCCAGGCACTGTGCCCCTGCTGGGGACACAGCACAGAGTGAGGCTGGCAGGAGGGCAGACCCAATGACTATCTAATGGCAATCCTGCTCAGCCATAAGGAGGGAAAGGGCCCTGAGCTACAAATGCAGAAGGCAGAGCAACACAGCCCAGCCTGGGAGGAAGGAGAGGCTCCCCTTAATTTTATTTGGGGACCTAAGAATGAGTAATAAAGGAGAAGAAATTTCTGACACTAACCAAAAAAGTATTTAAGGGGGAAGAAAAGAACAGAGGTGGCAACTGGCCTTTATGTACTACATATCACAAGCCACATAATCAAGATCTGATGCTATCACTGAGACTGACAAGTATCAGGGGAAAAGAGTGGCCTGGAAATGTGTGGGTGTGTGTAAATTTAATACATGATAGGGGTTTTAATTCAGTGGGAAAGATAGTGAATTTGAGCTATGCTAAAACCACTGGCTCTCAACCTAGAAAAAAAAAAATCTGGACTTTCACCTGTCTCCACTTAACAAAAATAAGTTCCAGATGGGATTAAGGTTTAACGAATAGAACAATAGAAACCTCAATAGAAGTGGAGGGGGGGCTGGGTGGCTCAGTCAGTTAAGCATCTGACTTGGGCTCAAGGCATGATCTCAGGGTCCTGGGATCGAGTCCCAATTCAGGCTCCCTGCTCAGCGGGGAGCCTGCTACTCCCTCTCCCCCTGCTGCTTCCCCTGCTTGTGCTCATTCACACTCTCACTTTCTCTCTTTGTCTGTCTGTCTCTCTCGCTCCCTGTCAAGTAAATAAATAAAATCTTAAAAGAAAGAAGTGGAAATGGGGGGTTGCCTGGCTGGCTCTGTCTGAAGAGCATGCATCTCTTGATCTTGGGGTTGTGAGTTTGAGCCCCATGTTGGGCATAGAGATGACTTAAAAATAAAAGCTTTAAAAAAAAGTGGAAATAGGAAACCCACATTCATTAAACAAAGAAGGGGGGGACCTCAAACCTCAACCAAGACAGGAAACTCAGAGGCCTTTACGTAAGTGGAAGATGACTTGACTACACTGAGTTTTGTACGTGTGGTAAAAGAGACCATAAATGAAACTAAAAGAGGGCAGAATAAAGGGAAATATTTGCAGTGCAGATGACAGATAAAGGGCTAATGTCTATCATAGGTGAAGAGCACCTCTAAATTGATTTTGTTTTCCGAGACAAAACATCTTACCAGCAATTCACTGCGAAGTAGGATTTCTCAGCAGCAGAACTACTGGCATTTTGCACCTGATCATTCCTTGATGTGGGGCTCTCCTGAGCTTTGTGGAATGTTCAGCAGCATCCCTGGTCCCTGCGCACTAGATGTCAGCAGCAAACACACACACACACCCCAATAAGATGTGACAACCCAAAATGTCCGCAGACATCACCACGTGTCCCCAGGGGAGAAGAGCAAATTGCCTCCAGTTGAGCACTTCTGCAGCGGAACTAATGCACTAATAAACATGTGTCAAGACGTGACCCCTCACCAGTCAGACACAGACACAATCGGAGAAGAAGGAGATAGCATTTTAATGATAACACCTACCCCTGGCAGGAACGCAGGGAAAAGGACGCCTTGCTGGTGGAAAGAGGAATTTAGAGCCTCTGTGGGAGATCAGCCCAGTGATTACAGAAGGGCCTGGGACACAAATGCTGAGCGGTGTGAAAGCTGGAAAACACCCAACAGCGAGATTCAGGAGTGTCAGGGGCGGGCCCCTCGGCCAGCCAGGGCTTGTGGGGCTCTGGGGACCCACGGGTCATTGAGTTTTTGCGGCATTGCCTATTTCACAATATTTGAGGCTGTCGGCCTGAAAATGCAAGACTGTGTTTCCTGAGTCAGAGGAGTATATAGTCCTGTGACTGGCCAGGGGATGAGGATGGATTCCACCCCCTCTCCAGCTGCCCCGCCTCCAGGGAAACACCAGAGCTACATGAAGAGGAGGAAACCGTGAACTTGGCAGACCATATCAACCACAGATGTGGTCCTGCTTCTAGGTCCGGAGACACGGGCAGGGAACTTTCCAAGCTGTCTGTGACAGACTCTGAGGTCACACAGTAGAACCCGAGAATGAAGCCTGTCAGTGCCCCGGAGTGAGATTTGGTTTTTCTTTCATTACCTCTTGTTCATGCCTACCCTCACCTTTCATCCCTTTGCTGCCAGCGCCTCCAGTCCAGTAACTACAGAAAAGGGACCTGTTCCCCGTGTCTTCAAAGACTACTAGGGGCAAAAAAGGCTTTCCAATAAGATCTGAGCCCCCAGGGAAGGACCAAGTTCCAAGCAGTGGACCAGCCATCTAGCTTTGGGCCAAATCTCTAACCCCAGGTTCTGGGTCCCCAGCTCAGCCCCTTGCTGGCCAAGTCACCTACAAGCCACTCAACCTCTCTTAGCCTCCATTTCCCCCTCTGTGAAATGGGATAACATTTCACTGCCTGGAGGGGCAGGATGGTGCAGGGCTTAGGAGTCCAGGTTACATAATGTGCAATCCAGCATCACACCCCTACCTAAGACCCATGGTGGTAATGCATCCACCAGAAAACATGCATGCAAATGTCCACAGTGGCTCTGGTCATAACGGAAAAGAACTGGAAACATTCCAACTATCCATTGGTCTCAGAACAGACAATCAAGTTGTGATGTTTCCATCCAATGGAAAACAGAGTACAAGACACTGCTACTCAGGACACATGGTCGAAAGCTCATTGATACTCCACAGAAGGAAAGAAGCCAAACATAAAAATGCAGCCAAGAACAGGTGTTAATCTAGGGGGAGAAATCAGATGAGCAGTCACCCTTTGGAGGGGAATGGACTGGAAAAAGGAACAAGGGAACTTGCTGGGGCACTGGAAATGGTCTAGTTCCTGATCTCAGCGGTGGCTGTACAGGTGTGTCTACATCTGCACTTTTAAGATCTACACACAGGAGGGTATGTAAATCATCCCTAAAAGTAAAAGCGAAACACACAACCAAAAGGATCAATGATGGTGGCAGGCTAGCTGGAAACTGGCAAAACGACTGTGTTTCAGTGCTCTCATCAGCAAATGGAGGGTGGTGACAGAATACAGTACCAGTGACATGGGGCTGTCATCAGGATTCTACAGGATAATCAATGTAAAGACCAGTGTCTGGGATGTGGTAAGGCTTTCCAAGACAAGTGGAGCCCTTGACATTAGCCAAGGTGATGCGAGTAAAATGTTTGGGGTCCAGCACACTTAAGAGCTCCGCAATTGCTGGCAAGGGTTATCTAAGGCAGCCACTACCCCCCACCCCACAGACATCTTCCTGACTCTGTTACTGGGATGAGCCTGAGTCTCCCCTTACCAGTCTGACCATCCCTCAGAGGCTTTGCCTGCAGATAAGCCTAGGCTCCTCCCTCTCTTGGTTGTGATCCACAGTATTTTCAGTTCCTCACATCAACCATCTTCGTGTCTCAAGACTCCAGCCTAATATCACCTTACTCTCCTTCTCCAACCACATGTTCACTGGGGATTTCCAGCTTGACTGGTTCCTGGCTTCTGGGACAGGTCTGGACAGAGCCCCCAGCTGGGGAAACTGGAGGGACTGTGGGTCCAAGACACCATTGGAGGGTTCGTGTATCTCCCTGAAGAGTCAGCACTGCCTTCCACCCCCCCCCACCCCACCCCTAGAGCAGGGGAGGACTCAAATCCTCCCTTCCCCCTCCTGGGCCACATGACCCTCCACTGTGTTTATCACTGGGCGTCCTGCTTCCTTACGCAGTCACTGTATCCCCCGCTAGAATGTCAGTTCCATGACCACAGACTTTGCCAGTCCCAGTCACTGCTGTCTTTTCAGCACCTACAGCAATGCCTGGCACATAGTAGATACTCAAGAAATATAAATTGCCTAAGTGAGTGAGCTGAAAGCCTTCTAGACATCCTGACCAGCCCCCAGTCCCACCCCAACCAGGTCTCTCTTCCCACGGCATCCCTTTCACTCTCTTGCTCAAGAAACTGACATGGCTCCCAACATGGAACCCCAGCAAGTCAAAACC
The DNA here is from genome assembly GCA_002007465.1 of Ailurus styani. Taxonomy (NCBI): domain Eukaryota; kingdom Metazoa; phylum Chordata; class Mammalia; order Carnivora; family Ailuridae; genus Ailurus; species Ailurus styani. The sequence goes on along the minus strand of LNAC01000077.1, from coordinate 1,910,927 downwards.
CCTCTATCTTGATTTCAAGACCCCTTCAAGCTGCCCCTCCCCACGTGAGCAAAGCTATTTCCTAACTACTCTTCACCACACCCCTGCAGGTTGCTAGATAGAGTGACCTCCAGAACAACAGAGCTGGACCAATCATGAGCAACCAAATCAGAACTAACAGCTGGTTTCTACCTTCCTGTCAGGGTTCTCAGGAAGAATGCAGGAAACTGTAAAGTGTTTGCTAGTCCACTAAAATTGGAAGCTGTCATCATCCCACACCGGAGACTGTTGCTCAGAGTGAGTGACAGGTGCAGGGTCTGAGGTACCCAAGTTTGAATCTCAACCCCACCATTTTACTGGAGGGTGACTATGGACAGGATCACTCTCCCCACTGTAAGACCAGTGTTCACATCTGTAAGGCAGGGAAAATAAAATAATCTACTTTCCAGGCCTATTTAAGTGTATTTAACCACAGTACACACAATATGCCCAGCACAACGCCTGGTCAAGAGTGAAAACTCAACAAATGGTATTTATTATGATCATCAGCAACCTCATTGATGGAGCCTGCCAGAAAACAGAGGGAGCAGCTTGTTTCTGTGTCATGATTGCTGTAGTTTGTCCTTGGTTTATTGAGGGTCACTGTCTGTCCAGTGTCCTCAAATCCATCACCCCATTGTTTGCCCTGACTGTCTTAGCTGATATTGCCTTTCTTGGTAATTACACTCAGCTATATGGTCACCAGATATTGGGGCAGGGCTAACGCAAACAGTTGTGTCCTGCACAAAGGCACTATTAGAGGGAAGGGATGGGAGGGTACGGATGAAGCCAAGCCCAGCCCTGGCTGGCTTTGTCTTAGCTTCTTCCGAAAGGAGGGGTCTTTTCAATCAGCACAAAGATGCACACAGTCTAGCCCTGACTTCAGGAAGGAGGAGGTTCTTTGTTCCCAGATCATTGGGTTTTGGAATCTCCCATCTGCGTGTTGTTTGCCATATTCCCTTTCATTGGCAGGTGGCAACATCACTGTCAAAGCTTCCAGAACATTCACTCTCCGCTTCACCCCACCTCTCTCTTGGCACCTGCATCCATCTAAGTTACTGCTTCTCATATGCCTTGACCTAGGGCAGAGTTTCTCAGACCATTCTGACCTCAACCCACGGTAAAAAAAAAAAAATGCATTCCATATCATGTCCCACAGACATATATATAAAGAGCCCAAAGTATTCATGAAATGTTCTATTTCATTTTTAAAAAATACTTATTTTGATCCACTAAATTGGCTTCACTCCTTAGTGAGTCCTGACCAAACACTCTGAAAAGCACTGTTAGAACACAGTTGTATAAAATGAGGCCCTCAAATGTATTTCTAGCAGCAGCAGTGCCACCCAGAAGTCTACTAGAGATACAGCTCACTAGAGGCTGTGCCCCACCCTGAAGCTGCTGAATCAGATTCATGTACACGTGAAAATAAAGTGCCCAGGGACTCTCTATAAGTGAAGGATGTGAACTTGAGCAGTAGCAGGAACATCTGTTGGAACTCCCCCAAAGGCCTTTTCCCTTGTTTTACACGGCCAGGGCATTGCCGAGAGGTGTCATCCCTCTGCCCATGACATCTGAAGATTGCAGGTGGCACTTTATGGTCTCTTCCCATGGTTTATTCACACCTAGGAGCTTTGAAAGTCAATTTCGAAAGGCAGAGACCCCAGTTCCTGTGCATCCAACAGTGGCAAGTTCACAGAGCTCCAGGAAAATGCAGAGAGTCAGGACCAAGAACTAAGTCTGGGGTGTGAGGCCCCATCTGGCCATCAGCTGCACAGATGACTTTCTCATGTGGAGTCTCAGTGTCTCTGTCATCAAATGTGGCTGTGCCGGTGACCAGCTCTACACTGCCTCTTTTCAAAATCCCCTGAGCTGTCCTGAGAGGTTGCATCATCTTCTCCCAGACTCCCTCTGCCAGGACCTCAGCTGGGCTCCTGCAAGCGATCTCAGGGCAAGTACTGCCTTCACAGCTCCTGACTCACCCTGGCCTTGGGGAAACCCTAGAGGATGCAGACTGGGGGGAGGGGCCATGTGAATCCTCTTCCACTCTCCACTTCCAGAGAAGGAAGCATCATTGCGAGTCTCCTTTTGTGAGTGCAGGGCACTGTGCTGGAGCCTGGTGGATCCAGCCCCTCCATCCCAGCCCACGTCCTGTGATGAGACCGGACAGTCATCCTCAGAATGGACTTTGAACTACTCTACAGCACACCTTTGTTTGTCAGGCAAATAAACACGGAAACGTAAGCTCTACAGGGACATTGTTGGTGTGCTCCCCTCGTCACCCGCTCACAAAGCTAAGCAAGATTTGTTTTGTTGGTTCACCTTCCTGGTGAGGCAAATCATCCTGATGATTAGAAGAGAAGCCAGAGGTGGAGGAGGGAATGCGGTGGGCAACTGAGGATAAATGTCAGAGAGATGCCCAGCAATGGAAAACCGATTTCAAGAAACAGGGATGACATCACCCCAGCCATCTGAAAGGTCAACCGCTCATTAAGTGTCAGCAGTTTGCTTATTTGGGATGTTGTTGAAAGGAAAATGAGTCATTTAGTATACCCTATCTTTTAAGACTATTAGATATTTACTAAAGGCTAGAACTGGGTTGCCTGAATGTTTTCAGAAGTAAATATGACTCATGAAACCTAAGACAAGAAGCACAGAAGACACTGCTGGGGCGCTGCCCATGGCCCTTGGCTCTCACCTCTACTCTCTGAAGGCCACCAAATGCTGAATGTCAGCCCCTGACTCTGCACCTGATTTAGCCAATGCAAAGGGCAACTTGGAAAGCTGGACAGGAATGGGAAAGTGGGTATGAAACCAAGCCAAGCCCTGGCTGGGTTTGGCTAAGCTTCTCCACAAAGGAGGGGTCTTTTCAATTTGCAATGGAGTCAAAGGAAGCAGCCTCACCCCATCATGGATGAGAACTGGGCGAATGAGGAACCTGCTTTCTTACCCTGGGACTGGGAGGATTCAGGGTGTGCTTTCACTGCCCCCCAGAGGTCCCCACTGGGAGTGAGCTCCAATTGCCCACAGTGCCACAACTTAAATTTTTTTAAAGATGTTATTTATTTATTTATTTATTTATTTATTTATTTATTTAGAGAGAACCTGCATGCAAGTGGGGGGAGGGGCAGAGGGAGAGGGAGAGAGAGTCCCAGGCAGACTCTGCACTGAGCATAGAGCCCAACACAGGGCCAGATCCCACAACCCTGAGATCATGACCTGAGCTGAAACCAAGAGTCAGACACAACCCACTGAGTCATCCATGCGCCCCTACGATTTAAATTTAAATTAGATTTCCTTCTCTCTTCTGGGGGGAAGTATTTCAGGGTCTGTTTCTGGAGAAATCTAACCAGAGACAATAGGATTAGTACCTAAGGAGGTCTAAATAGATCACATGACCCTGCTCCCTGAGGTGAGTAACCAGGAAACAGGCTGACTGGAGAGAAGTCCTTGTCGCTAGAAATGTGCAGGAGGCCCTGGTAACCATCTCAGAGGGGCCCCATCGAAGGGGGCTTCGAAAAATTAAAAGGCTGGCATAATTGGATTTGCCAAGATGATGACTACACTTTCTAAATCCCCACTCCTCCTCCTGTACCGTCTTACCCAGTAACCTTGAGCTAGGCACCCAGTGGCAGGGAGGTGACTGAAGGTTACTTGACCTTGGGCAGAACACAATCTTCTGGCCCTCTATTTTCTTATTTGGAATACAAGTGAGTTACCCGAGGCAGCGTCTAGGGTCTCTACCAGTGTTGACATCCTAGGACTTGGCGTGCCAATTATGGAAGCAGTCTTTGAATATAATGGTGGCCATAGGAGGTGATCTAGAGGTCTTTGTGGGACCTGCAAAGGATCCCGTCCTTCTCTGAGAATCAGTGTCCTCAGCCGCCATAAGATGACATCAAAGGTCCTTCCCAGCCACAACACTCAGAGTCTTCAGGTCCATCCCCATATTCCCTCATCACCATGGCTTGGGTTGGGAACAGAGCCCAAATCCTATCCTCCTACCAATGTAACCATTGCCAAATATCTCCTTGGAACAGCCCTAAGCCTCAAGCTACCAGTCAGGGTTGGGATTTGGACAAAACAAAGCAACAAAGGTTCTTTCTAGAGCTTCTTGCTCCTCTCCCGAGATCACACTGCTACTTCCCTCCACCACAGCTCTGAGGCATGAGGGCCTCCTTCACACTCTGTGGCTCTCTCGTACTCATGAGTCCCCATCTTCCCACAGACTCTGTTCCTCATTAAAAGAATGCCAAGCTATGGACAGCAAAGGCAGAGGTATTTGGGGACAACCTGGTCTTCCCAAGGCCTGTGACGTCATACCCAACACTCTGCTCAACCCTGTCGGCGGCTGAAGAAACAGGTCAAGGCCAGGAAATCAGAAGGGTGTGAAATCAATTAAGCAGTGTTCCAGCCACTGGGTGAGCCCAGCAAGAAGTGGCCTGGATGCTTCCCAACCCAGGTCACACGTACCTGCCCACTGGTGTCCCAAAAGCCCCACCCAGATTAAGACCTCCCACCGGCAGGCAGCTTGCTGCCTAGCCTATGATTCCCATGGCTTAGGAAGCATGTTGAAAACTCTCTTAGAAGATTATCAGCAGGACCAAGGTTTGGCCTTAGCATGGAGAGTCCATGTGTTTTGGGTCCTGCCACTTAGCTCTCCCACCTCTCAGCTCTGGCAATTGAAACATAGGCATAAATACATGACTCTATAGCCTATTCTCTGGTTATGAGTTTCCTTGGGCGAGAGCATTACTTAGGAAAATAAAATAAAAAGATATGGCCAGTCTGGTTTTTGTGGCTCTCTTTGGGTGGATTTGATTGTTCTACATATTCCTTTTTTTTTTAAGGTTTTATTTATTTTTTGACAGAGAGAGAGAACACAAGCAGGGAGAGCAGCAGGCAGAGGGAGAGGGAGAAGCAGGCTCCTGTCGAGCAGGGAGCCCGGTGCAGGACTCGATCCCAGGGTCCTGCGATCATGACCTGAGCCAAAGGCAGATGCTCAACCAACTGAGCCACCCAGGCACCCTATTCTACATATTCTTATGCTTCTCCACCAATTCCCAATTTTTGACAATACCCACATGCTACTTTTGTAAAAATGACAATTAAACATAATTATTTAAAAGAGAGTTCTACATATATACAATTGTTGTTCACTGTTTAATTCCATCTGGCTTCCTCATTGGAAGGAGTGTCCCCAACTCCTTGTCTTTAGACTGGAAGAGACCCCATAGCTCATTTGATCCCAACACTCATCTTACTAATGAGGAGACTGCCCACCCTGGCCTCACCCTTGGCCATGGCAGCCGCCTTCCCCGCATTGAGAATTCATATTTCCCTCTTCTGATTTCCTCACCAAGGAAAAGTTAAAGAAAACCCAGCAAAGAAATAGCAGATGGAGGAAAGGTAGTCCCTCAGGTAAGACGTTTATGTGTCACATTTATGCCCTTTAAAAACATCAGCCTGGGCCGCCTGGCTGGCTTAGTGGGTGAAGTGTCAGACTTTTGATTTCAGTTCAAGTCATGATCTACCTCAAGTTCATGAGATCCAGCCCCAAGAAATAGGGTTCTGCACTCAGTGGGCAGTCTTCTTGACAGTCTCTCTCTCCCCCTACCCTTCTGCTCCTTCCCTCCTCTGCTGTCTCTCTCTCTCTCAAATAAATAAATAAATCTTTTTAAAAAAAAAATAAAATGAGGGCGCCTGGGTGGCTCAGTGGGTTAAAGCCTCTGCTTTCGGCTCAGGTCATGATCTCAGGGTCCTGGGATCGAGGCCCGCATCGGGCTCTCTGCTCAGCGGGGAGCCTGCTTCCTCCTCTCCTTGTCTCTCTGCCTGTCTCTCTGCCTGCCTCTCTGCCTACTTATAATCTCTCTCTCTGTGTCAAATAAATAAATAAAATCTTTTTAAAAAAATAAAATAAAATGAAAGCCTTCTCCTCCTCTCTACTCACGGAGTCTTCCTGGTAGCTTGCAGATTCCCCCTTCACCCAGCAAGTTCATTCTAGCTTCACATCTGGCCTGGGTGCCTGGGGGTGGCGTGGCTGCCTCGGGCCTCACGGAAGAGCTGGCCAATGCTCCCTCCTAGAAAGAAGAAAAACCAGGGCAGTCAAAAACAAGCCTTCTTGGTGAAGTCTTGGTTATCCTTAAATGTATTAAGAAATTTTCTCAAAGGGAAAGAGCATCCATCTCTGCAGCTACCTTAAAGGTAGGAACCCTGGGTGGCTCAGTCAGTTAAGCGACTGCCTTTGGCTGGGTCATGATGACAGGGTCCTGGGATCGAGACTGTCGTCTGGCTCCCCGATCAGCGGGGAGTCTGCTTCTCCCTCTCCCTCTGTTCCTCCTGCTGTGCTCGTGCTCTCTCTCTCTCTCTCAAATAAATAAATAAGAAATTAAAAAAAAATTTTTTAAAGGTAGAAACCATGTTTGTCTTCAGCTTGGTAATGTCAACATTTTGTACAGAGTAGACACTTGATAAATTTCATCTTTCTGATTCAAGTTTTTCATGCACGTGCCTCACCCCACCAGAAGGCTCCCTTGCCAAGATTTGACTTGTAAGCTGGAAACCTGAGAGCCTAGGAAATACTCATGGGGACCCTGGTGAGAGGACAAAGGGAACCTGAGGGGCCAGGGCAGAGAGACCTTAAGTCAGAAATAAATAAACCAACAAGTAAATGCTGTTTTCAATGGAGAAAAAGGGAGGATATATTTCTGAATCCCAAGGTTCCACCAAGGGAAGCCTGTATCTTTACAATTTTACAACCAGTTTAGCCTCAGAGGTGATATGGTTCATCCTTCAGGATGGAGGGATGAAAAAAGTGACAGGACTTGTAGAAACAGGAGTAACCCTGGAACTTATGTCCAGCCACAGGTGCCAGCCCGTGAAAAGTAAAAGTGAAACCAGTCCTAGCAAGTCATTTTCTCAAACTAGGATCTTCAAGAGAAATACATTCATCTCTTGATGTCCGAGGACGGCAGCTTGCAGTGAAAGACTGGGGTCTGGAGGAGGGTTTAACACCTCTTGGGGTAGTTCTCACTGCGTTTCTGGCTGACCCCCACCGCNACCCCCCCCCCCCGGCCTTGGTGCTATTTCCCAGGTAACCCAGCTTCACAGGCGGCCACCTGGGAGCTCGGCATGCCCAGCCGAAGGGTCTAAGGTCTCACACCTGCAGGAAGCCCCTCGTGGACTCTTCTACCCTCTTCCAAGCACGAGGACCTGTCAATACCAGGGCTCTAACTGCCTGGGAAATGCCAGCCCAAGAGCTACTGAGAGTTAGAGCTCTGGGCTTCAGCACGAAAGCCAGGGCGAGGTCTGATAAAACATGGATTTGCATCGGAATCTTCTTGGAGAGAGGTGGAAAAAGGCTTTGGAGGTGGGAAGGGGGCCCTGCTCCGGGGCGGTTCTGAGGCTGCTGGGGAAATAGGGCAAATGGAGAAGGACTGCTAAGGAGTGGGGCCCCTCTGCGGTGGCGTTTGCCAGCGGCTCGGGTCTGGTTTGCGCAGGAACTCCCAGGGACGTCACGACGGATTGATGGCAGGGGTGAGGACGAGGTAAGGAGAAGCAGTATATAACACGGAGCCGGGCGGGGGGGAGCTGGGGGCATCGGAAGAGAGAGCCCCCGGAGATGAGTGAGGAGGGAGGGCCAGTGAGCGATGGATGGTGAGATTTGGGAAAGGGTCGGAAAGTGAGATTCCGGCCAGGAAGAGGTTCTGATAACATGCTGCGGAAACTGAGGTGGTGGAGAAGGGATGGGGGGGCCCGGAGGCTCCGCGTGCGCGCGGCGGGGCTCCCCGCCAGGCTCTTACCTGCATTACAGGTGGAGGTGAGAGAGCCCCCGGCCGGCCGTGGTGAGCGCTCCCCTGGCCGCGGCTGCTGGGCGCGTTCCCTCTCTCCTGAACTGGGCCCCCAACACTGGAAGGTCGCCTAGCAGGAAATCTCGAGAAGCGCGGGGTCGCGTGCCCTCGGGTTCCCCGGGCCGGCAGGCTCGCAGGGCGCTCGGGTAATCGCTATCCTTCCGGGAAACGAAAACGAAAGAGCGGGATCCGGCTTCCACTCCCGCCCCGGCGGGCGCTGGGGAGGGCAGGCGCCGGCCCCTGCGGGAGCGCGGCGGCGGGGCTCTGGCCCGCCAGCCCGGAGGCGTCCGTCCCGCCCGCAGCCTCCCGCTAGAGGCCGGCCCCTCGCGCGGCCTGGCCCTGGCTCCCACGGAGGCGAGATCCTGCGAGATCTGGGGAGCCCAGGGAACCCCTGGTCCTTGGGCTCAGGACACCAACAAACCAACTTTATGTCACCCCTGTGGGTCTCCGCGTTTAGACGGGAAGGGACCTCCCGGGCTGTCCGCCTGGACCAGGAGCTTCTCCCCTTAGGGATGAGTGAGCTTCCGGGCCCTGACCCCAGCCCGGCCTGCCGTGGGACCCTATGGACGCCCCAGCATCCCGGCCGCACCCCGCCATCAGAGCGGCGGTGCTGCTCCTCCTGGCTTAGATCCCAGTACCCTGCGGATCCTAGCTAGAACCTTTCCCCGGCCTCTGGCCCCTCCCGGCCAGACACCACACCGCACCAAGGAGGGAATCCCGAACCTTCTGCGGAAACTCCGAAGCTGTAGATGCTGTTGTAAAGAAGGCTTAGCACTGCTCCATCACGAGCTCCTGGAAACTAGTAAGAAGAGGGCCCGAGACCCAACAGAAAAATGAGCACGGGATATGAATAGGCAGTCCACGTAAAACAATGGGAACATAGAAGATGTTCAGACTCACTCATTATAAAAGATGTGCAAATTGAAGTTTTTGAGATATCATTTTTTTCTGCCTGTTATTTTGGCAAAAATTCAAACGTTTATTAACTTAATCTGCTGGAGAGGCTGAGGGGAACAGAGGACACTGCGCAACCCCATGGAAGGCAGTAAGGCGAGATCTGGCAAAGTTACAAAGGCACATACCCTTCACCCAGCAATCCCACTACCGGAAATGTATTCAGTAAATCGACCTGCACATGTCCAACACGTATGTGTTATTCATTCCAACATGGCTTATGATAATGACTGATTAGAAACAATCCTGGCATCCATTAAAAGGGGCTGATGAAATAAACGATGTTAGATCCATTTAACAGAACACCACGCATCGTCTGATGGAGCTCCCCGTGATGACGGCAAGCTCTCCAAGAGTCAGTACAGCCTAGCAGTTAAGAACCTAGACTCGGTGCCTGGGGGTTCAGTCAGTTAAGCGTTAGACTCTTCCTCTCTGCTCAGGGTCGTGAGATCCACCGCTTCAGGCTCCATGCTCAGCGCAGAGTCGGCTTGAGATTCTCTCTCCCTCTCCCTCTGTGCCCCCCCAAATAAATAAATAAATCTTAAAAAAAAATAAATAAAGAACCTAGACTCTGAGGACAGCCTGGCTGGCTTGGAATTCCAGCTATGTCACTTACTGGTTATATGCCCTTAGATAAATTAGCTAACCTCTCTTCTGCCTCTCTCCACTAACTGCCTCAGTTTCCTTAGCAGTAAAACAGAGCAGGGCACCTGGGTGGCTCAATCGGTTAAGCATCTGCCTTTGGCTCAGGTCATGATCCCAGGGGCCTGGGATTGAGTCCTGTGTCGGACTCCCTGCTCAGTGGGGAGTCTGCTTCTCCCTCTGCCTGCTGTTCCCCCTTCTTTTTTTTTTTTTAAAGATTTTATTTATTCATTTGACACAGAGAGAGAGAGAGATTACAAGTAGGCAGAGAGGCAGGCAGAGAGAGAGGAGAGAGAGGAGGAAGCAGGCTCCCCGCTGAGCAGAGAGCCCGATGTGGGCCTCGATCCCAGGACCCTGGGATCATGACCTGAGCCGAAGGCAGCGGCTTTAACCCACTGAGCCACCCAGGCGCCCTGCTGTTCCCCCTTCTTGTGCTCTGTGTCTGTGTGTGTGTGTGTCAAATAAATAAATAAAATCTTTAAAAAAAAACAGTGAAACAGAGCTAATAATAATACCTGTCTCATAAGGTTGCTCTGAGAAGTAAATGAGTTAACATTTGTAACACAACTAGAGTAGTGCCTGATCACCAGGCAAAGCAAAAAAGTCAAGGTACAGAACATTGTGTACTGCATACTACCTTTTGTGTGTAAATATATATATACGTATATTTGTACAAAGAAGCTCTGAAGGGATATGTAGCAAGCTACTAGACATAACTGAGATTCAGGATAGAAAATAAGAGCAGGAGTTTTCATTGGAAACCTTTTTATATTGTTTTGATTAACACCTATCAAAAGAGTAAAAATAAATAAGAAAGATGTTTTAGCATCTGTTCCATGCCAGCAAGCCAAAACCTAAAGCCTACAAACTTTTGAACCCATATGAGCAGGAATAAGTGGATTCCCTCCTTTGCAAAAGAACTATGACAGTTGTTGGGGCACCTGGGTGGCACATCTGGTTAGGCATCCAGCTCTTGATTTTGGCTCAGGTCATGATCTCAGGGTCTTGAGATCGAACCCCGAGTCCACACCGTGCTCAGCAAAGAGTCTGCTTCTCCCTCTTCTGTGTCCCTCTGCTACCTGCGCCCCTCCCCCTCTCGCTCTCTCTCTCCCCAATAAATATATAAATAAATAAAATCTTTAAAAAAAAAAGAAATACACACAGGTGTTTCATGCTCAAAAAATAACAATATTTATTTCATTTTTTAAATTATTAATTTTTAAATAACACTCTTCCTACAAAGAACTCAAAATGTAAATATAGAACTTCTAGTTTATAACTTTCTTAATACTTCCTTAATAACTTTCTTAATGCTTGTAATACTTAAAAAAGGGGGAAGAGAGGGACAATGAGGTAGACAGGTGAAAGAACAGGGCCCTGCAGATCTGGACACAGGCAGCAAGGGTGAGGCCAACAGGCGGCTGGAGGGCTGGGTACCCCGGGAAGGGCCAGGAGAAGCCACTTCCGTGTCCTCTGCTTTGAAGATGAGGTTCAATTTCACTCACAGGAGAAAATGCGTAAGATTTCCTTACAAGGAGCCCTGGGACCATCCACAGCACTGGTGTTTTCTAAGTGGCACGGCCTCCTTGGGCTTTCCCGGGAGACAATCACAAACGTCTCGTAGCGGGTCACTCTGCACAGACAAACCGCCAGTGAGTCTGCCATTCTCCAACCAACCAGGCGTGAACCAACGGTGACGGGTAAAAAGAGAGGGAGATGGAGAAGGGTCTTCTTCCTTCTGTTCCAGGAGGATTCGGGGTTTCTCGGAGGAAAGCAGAAGTTGGCATGTACATTCCTTTTACATCAAGTGGTTGTTCCAGAGAAAGCGCAGCAACGCATGAACTCCTCCGAAGAAAAGCAAGACAAAATGAGCCAGTGCCTCCCTGACTTCCTGTTGAAGATCCTGTTTAACACAAGAGCGAGAGGGAGGTTTTAAAAAACAGCAATAGAATAACCCAAAGATAGAAATTCAATATTAAGACTAATTCATTGAGGGACACCTGGGTGGCTCAGTTGGTTAAGTGTCTGCCTTTGGCTCAGGTCATGATCTCAGGACCCTTGGGATGGAATCCCACATCAGGCTCCCTGCTCAGGGAGGAGTCTGCTTCTCCCTCTGTCCCTCCCCCTGCTTGTGTTCTCTCTCTCTCTCTCTCTGACAAACAAAATCTTTAAAAAAAATTAATTCAATGAATGCCACAGACAAGCTCCTTGGACTGTTTTATGAATTCTACAAGCAGGACAATATCTCGGGCTGTTTTGTAGCGTCTGCATCCTCTGCACACCCTGGGAAGTTTTCCTCTGGATGTGTTTTCCCATCTTAACCGTCAGTGAATTGGCCATTCTTTTCAGGGCCGATAACCTGTTCCTCTGGCTTTGTAGAGCACTTCCATAGTCCTTTCAAAGAAGCAAGACGTTTGCTTTGGGGTTGGAAGAATGGATAGGACTTAGATGAGTGTAGAGGAGGGTGACCATGAGCGAAGTCGGAGGTGACAAAGAGCACAGCAGGTGTGTGGAGCAGTAAGGAAACGTCACTGTTGATTTGTGAACATCGAGAGAAGGCTGAGGGTCCAATACAAATGGGTCTCCCCATCCCTGCCCCTCCTCCTGCGGTCTCTTCTCAACACAGCTGCCTTGGGTGGGGGGGGGCTCTGCCCAGAGCTCTCCAATGGCTCTGCCTCAGTCCTCATGGGGACCTCAGGGCCCCACCTAATCTGCCCCCACCAACCGCTCTGACCGTATTTTTTACTACTTTTTCCCTTACTCAGCCTCAGCTTCACTGCCTCCTTACTCTTCTTCAAACACGCCATTCACTCCTGCCTCAGAGTCTTTGCTTTCCACCTGCCCCCAAGTACCCATGCTCCCTCCCATACCTCTGCCAAGGTTTTGCTCCAAAGTCACCCTTCTCAGTAAGGCCTTCCCTCCTCTACTTAGAAGTCTAAACATCCCAACACTCCTCACTCCTTTCCTTACTTTATTTCTCTCCACAATGTTTATCAGTGTCTGAGAAACTATATACTTTACTTGTCCGGTTATAGTTTGTCTCCCTTTTAGAATATCAACTCCATGAGATCAGGGAGTTTTATCTCTTTTATTTATTTTTTTAAAGATTTTATTTATTTATTTGAGAGAAAGAGCACACACACGGGGAGAGGGGCAGATGGAGAGGGAGAAACAGACTCCCCCAGAGCAGAGAACCCGATGCGGCTCAGGTCATGATCCCAGGGTCCTGGGATCAAGCCCCGCATCAGGCTCCTTGCTCAGCTTCTCCTTCTACCCTGCTCCTGATCTCTCTCAAATAAATAAATAAAATCTTTTAAGAAAGAGAGAGAGAGAGAGAGGGAGGGAGGGAGGGAGGAAGAAAGAGAGAGAGAGAATACTGATGTTACAGTATGGATGAACCTTAAAAAAAACATGTTAAGTGAAAGAGACTAGACAGGAGGCAGGATATTGTACTAGTCCACTTACATGAAATGTTCAGAATAGACAAATCCATGGAGGCAGAAAGGAGTTGGGTAGGGCTGGAAGAAAAGTGGGAGGAAATGGAAGTGACTATTAACTATTGGGTCTGGGGTATCTTTCTGGGGTGATGAAAATGTTCTAAAGTTGATTCCGATGGATGGTTGTACAGATCTGTGAATATTCTGAAACCCATTCACTTCGTAGTCTCCACAGGTGAATTGTACAGTATGTGAATTTTATTTTTCCATAAAGGCATTTATTAAAGAAAAAAAGCTGGGGTAGTTCAGTGTCAATTTATTAAGCTGTAGGCATAAATTTAAGACATAAGTAAATTACAACTTCAAAGGGAGGGAAAGAAAGGAAAGAAAGAAAGAAAGAGAGAGAGAGAAAGAAAGAAAGAAGAGGAAAGAAAGAAAGAAAGAAAGGGAGGAAGAGGGAAAGAGAGAGAGGCAGGGAGGAAAATAGAATAGGAGGTCACATACAGCTGTGCCCTCTTGACTAGGTGGAGGCAAACACAGAAAACAGATGTTGTGATTTGCCCTCCTCTGCTCTCTCCTCTTCAGAGAAAAACATTAGAGTAGTCAGAGTTCGCAGATAAAGACACAGGAACATTGAGCTAAAATTGATAAAGTGCTGTCATCAGCAAGAACTTCCCTACAGAAGAGACTGTAGCCTAGAAGGAAAATGGTGACTCTCAGGAGGATGTTGTGATAAGTGATCCATAGCAAAGAGGTGGTCAACTCCAACGATGAAAAGGGCAAAGGCTGGGCGCCTGGGTGGCTCAGTGGGTTAAAGCCGCTGCCTTCGGCTCAGGTCATGATCCCAGGGTCCTGGGATCGAGGCCCGCATCGGGCTCTCTGCTCAGCGGGGAGCCTGCTTCCTCCTCTCTCCTCTCTCTCTGCCTGCCTCTCTGCCTACTTGTAATCTCTCTCTCTGTGTCAAATGAATAAATAAAATCTTTAAAAAGAAAAAAAAAAAGAAAAGGGCAAAGGCAGAAAACAAGTTAATTTTTTGGCTGAGATAACATTTAGCGATCATTTTCTGCGGGTCAGGCTGGGTTCTAAGGGATTTACACGGATTATCTCATTTGATTTTCACAACAGCCTATTTTCTGCCCAGGGAATCAGTCCCCATCCTAACTGTAAACCAGCTCCGGAACTCGCTGCTCTCCTTCCCCAGAAGCTTCCCTCCTGCATGGGGTAGAACGCAGACACCTTACCACTGCCTCTAAGACTGAGGCCAACTTCTGGACTTCAGCTCATTCCACTCTAGCCGCTCTGGCCTCCTAGCGTTGCCTCAAGCCTGTTGCTGTCAAAGGACCTTGTGTTCCCTGTCCCCGAGCCTGGAACACTTTTGCCCAAGTATTCCCATGGCTCACTCCCCGACTGCCAGTCTCTGCTCAAATATTGCCTCCCCAAGGGAGGCCTTCCCCAAAGTCACTCTGCCTCACTCAGCATCCCCAATCCTGCTTTGAGCCTGCACCCCTGTCTGACTAGTCATCTGCTTTACTGTGTCCCTCCTACACTACTAGTTAGTTCAATGAGAGCAGACGCCTTTTCTATCCTGCTCTCTGTTCCAGCTACCAACGCCTAGAACTGAGACTAGCATATAGCAAGCATGAAACAAAATGTGTTTGAATGAAATCAGTCCATCAAATATTGTATTTGACTCTCTGTGTTTGTTTCCTTCTTATTTTTAGTACATATTGCTGGGACCTTTCCTTTGTGTTTGGTCTGATGGGACAAACAGGGAATGTTTTATCTGAGGGAAAGGCTGAGTATGGTCCACCTTTGGACCAGACCCTAAAAGAGGGCATGGCACCCCCTGAAGCCCGCGTGATGTCAGCAGCAGCGATGAGCAAGAAATCATCCCAGGACAGGTCCATTCGAGGGACAGAAGTTGGGCTCTGGGGCGCCTGGGTGGCTCAGTGGGTTAAGCGTCTGTCTGCCTTTAGCTCAAGTCATGATCCCGGGACCCTGGGATTGAGTCCCACATCCAGCTCCCTGCTCAGTGGGAAGCCTGCTTCTCCCTCTCCCTGCTTGTGTTCTCTCTCTCTCTCTATCTCTCTCTCTCTCTCTCTCTCTCAAATAAAATAAAATAAAAGAATAGAATAGAATGGAATAGAATAGAATAGAATAATAGAATAAAATAAAATTGAAGTTGGGCTGTGAGGGCCACTGCCTTCCCCCCACCATTGAACCCACCTATCATTCTCTCTCCACTGCCAACAATAGGTTGGTCCCAGTGGCCTTGAGCACCTCTAAGACATCAAACAGGAATCATTCTTCGTTCCTGTTTTCCCTTGGTATCTCTTATAATAATCAGGAGAAACAAAGAAATCAGCAGGTGTAAGGCTTAGATCATCACCTCTGGACGGTTCAAGGAAGAAAACCACCATGAGGGCAGAGATTTTTTTCCTCCCTGACCGAGGATTAGATTCACCTGGGGAGCTTTTAAAGCACCTGCTGTCCAGGCCACACCTCAGGCAAACTCAATCAGAATCTCTCAAGGTGAGGCCCAGGCAGCTGTAGTTCTTAAAACTCCACGGGTGAATCTAATAGGCCCCCCAGTTTGAGGGTGGGGAGCAACGGTTCTCACACTTTAATGTGCACGCAGATCTCCTGGGGTATGTGTAAAAAAAATCAATTCTGATTCCAGCACTGGGGCTGGGGCCTGAGATTTTGTGCATTTGACCACTTGCCAAATGCCGCTGTTGCTTTCTAGCTGTCCAAGTACCACAGTTCGATTAGCAAGTGTGAGATCAAATACTGCCTTTGACTCCGGTTCACAACTTTCAGATCTAAGGTTTCGTGATCTGGACGTTATTAATCCACGTGTTCTGCTACATCCCAGCCACTTGACAGCCCTTGTTCTCTTGGCTCTTCCTGCTACCTCACCGGCCATTGCTGGGGAAATGGAAGACCCACCTCTTGAACCATCCTACAGTCGATGCTGTCCCCGATGTTTCTCAACTGCATGGCCAACTTGTGGATTATCTCCTCCTGGTGATGGTTCTGGCCACTGCTACTCTCCTTGGGCTGAGAAGGCAGATCGTGACCTACATGGACAGAAAAGTTCAGAAGAGATTATTAACTATCCATAAATCACTTGCCACGAGTCACTAAAAACTGTCTTATTAGACAAGAGGGATGAAATCACATCATCAATGACTATGGAAAAGCAAAGACTTGTATTGGAATAGATTAGCTCTGTTCTATAAGGATATAATTCAAACTCCATACTAATTTCAAATTTTCTAGTAGTAACATCTGGTAGTAACATCGGTAATATAGTCTACTTAAGATGATATATCCAAAGTATTATCATTAAACGTATAATCAATATAAGCTTATTACCGGTATGTTTTACATTCTTTTTGTTATACTTAAGTCTTTCAAATCCAGCACAAATACCTACAGCACATCTCAATCCAGACGCTATCCTGCTTTCCAGGTGGAAAATCTTGATCTGTATTTAGATTTCATGCAATTTACAGTTTAAAAGATAGATTCATACATCTGAGTTGTTCCCAACATACCTGGAAGTTTTCCAACAATGAAATCAAGCAACAGTTTTTAAACTTAAATTATAAATAAATAAAACTTAAAATTCACTTCCTCAACAGTCCACATTTCATGCACTCAGGAAGCAAACATGGTTAGTAGTTACTGTACTGGACAGCGCAGGTCTATATCTTTATAGTTTTGTAAAATAGATTTTTCTACTTCATTCTTACTTATATCCATGATCCTTGAATGAGATTCTCCAAACCTTCTTTGCTTCCAACAACCAATGAGTGTTTTTAAGCAACACTATGAGTAAACTACTGTGTTGGCTGCTTCGGGGAACTTAGAAAGAATAAAGACAAGGTTTCTGTCCTTAAGTTGCCTACAACCCACCGGTTAGGGATGAAACAATTACCAAGTGCTTCAGAAATACAGAAGAGGAGGAAATAAACTTGGGTTCAAGTAGATATAAGTATGGCTTCACAGACATGCCAAATTTTCCACGGAACCTATTTTGTTTCAGTATGATTTGAGGACTTTGATTTTTCAGACTTTGTACTGGGAGACTAAGCCCTGTCCTCAGAAAGTCTAGCAGGAGAGAGACGCAAACTACAATTCAACATGTTGTAGGTAGTAAGAGCAAGGTCTACACAGAGGAGTCATGGCAGATGTCCCAAAGAAAATGATAAGTGAGTTCAGCCTTGGAGAATGAAGGATGAAGAATTAGCCAGGAGAAGGGCGAGATGGGGGTGGGGCCCGCTGGGAAGGAGAGGCAAACCAGAGCTTCCACTCTACCCAACACAGCAGGGGACACACGGAAGGGTTTCAAGCAGGAAATGACAGTATCCGGTTTGCTTCTAGCTCTTTCCCTCCAGAATCAGAGTGGAGATGGGTAAGACTTAAGGCAGGGAATGCAATAAGAGGCTACTGCAAGTGCTGCAGAGAGGTGATGAGGAGTTGCCTTGCAATAACTAGCATGCTTACCACATGCCAGACCATACATGCCTTGCCTTACTGATTTCTCCCTCACAAGGACCCCCAGGCGGACATTGCTCTGTGCTACAGAGGAGAGAGCTGTGGCTTAGGGTTGTGCTTTTCAAATTTGGCTCCACTCTGAATCCTCTGGGGAGGCTTTTAAAATTCTCACTGTTAGGCCTCACTCCATTCCAGTGAAATCTGTTGAGCCAAGCATCAGTATTTTACTTAAAGCTCCTCAGGTGGTTCCTCTGGACAGCCAGGTTTGAGGACTGGCGGTTTAGAGGGGTTGAGTAACTTGCCCAGGGTGTGAAAGCCAGTTAGCATGAGAGCCAGGATTTAAACCCCGGTCTGCCTGGCTGCAGAGCCCACGGTCTTAAACCTCAGCACACAGAGCCTGAAATAATACTGCCCTGAAGTAGTCTAACAAGGGTAGAGTGATGAGAACAGATTCTATAAATATTTAGGAAGCAGAGTAGGCTGGAATTTGGCAATAGGTTAGCTGAGAAAAGTGAGGGAAAAGGAGATTCCTACTTTTCCAGCTCAGGACACTGGAAAGGTCAGCCTGTACATAGAATGAGGGTCAAGAGAGGACAGGTATAGAAGACAGAGGAGGCAAGTTGAAAGAGGAAGATCATAATTTAAATTCCCTTATAGATTTGAGATACCTGTAGGATATCTTAGTGGGCATCTGGGTATATCTGAAGCAAAAAGAGAAAAAAAGGAATACATCTGAAGCTCAAGAGATGTCAGAACTTCAAGATTTGAGAGTTTCATCTCTTTATTCAATAAAAATGCAGGAGTAGATGAGATCTTTCAGAGTTTATATAGTTGATGGATAAGATTAACAGTTGACAAGGTAAGCAAAGGAGTAAAAGCCCACAAAAATGACTGAGAAGGAATAGTCAAAGAGGTAAAGGGGGAATCAGGAAAAAGTGTTTCCTTTTTTTTAACTTAATTTTATTTATTATTATTATTATTTGCCCCAGGGGTACAGGTCTGTGAATCATCAGGCTTACACTTTTCATAGCACTCACCATAGCACAAACCCTCCCCAATATCCATAACCCATCCACCCTATCCCTACCCTCCCACCCCACAGTAACCCTCAGTTTGTTTCATGAGATTAAGAGTCTCTTATGGTTTGTCTTCTTCCTGATCCCATCTTGTTTCATTTTTTCCCTCCCTACCCCCCACAACCCCCTGCCCTGCCCCTCAAGTTCTTCATATCAGAGAGATAATATGCTAATTGTCTTTCTCTGGTTGACTTATTTCGTTTAGCATGATACCCTCTAGTTCCATCCACATCGTTGCAAAGGGCAAGATTTCATTTCTTTTGATGGCTGCATAGTATTCCATTGTGTATATATACCACATCTTCTTTATCCATTCATCTGTTGATGGACATCTAGGTTCTTTCCATAGTTTGGCTATTGTGGACATTGCTGCTATAAACATTCAGGTGCATGTGCCCCTGAGGATCACTACCTTTGTATCTTTAGGGTAAATACCCAGTAGTGCGATTGCTGGGTCGTAGGGTAGCTCTATTTTCAACTTTTTGAGGAACCTCCATACTGCTTTCCAGAGTGGCTGCACCAGCTTGCATTCCCACCAACAGCGTAGGAGGGTTTCCCTTTCTCTGCATCCTCACCAACATCTGTAGTTTCCTGACTTGTTAATTTCAGCCATTCTGACAGGTGTGAGGTGGTATCTCACTGTGGTTTTGATTTATATTTCCCAGATGCCTAGTGATGTTGAGCACTTTCTCATGTGTCTGTTGGCCATTTGGATGTCTTCTTTGGAGAAATGTCTGTTCATGTCTTCTGCCCATTTCTTGATTGGGTTATTTGCTCTATGGGTGTTGAGTTTGAGAAGCTCTTTATAGATATTAGATACAAGCCCTTTATCTGATATGTCATTTGCAATATCTTCTCCCATTCTTTCAGTTGTCTTTTGGTTTTGTTGACTGTCACATTTGCAAAACAGTGTTTCCTAACCATCTTTCAATGCTTGTTGAAAATTTCCTTCTCAGGGCACCTGGGTGGCTCAGTTAGTTAAGCGTCTGACTTTGGCTCAAGTCCTGATATCGGGATCCTGGGATTGGGCCCCACATCGGGCTCCCTGCTAAGTGGGGAGTCTGCTTCTCCTTCTCCCTCTGTCCCTCCCTGCTCATGCTATGCTCGCTCACTCGCAATCTCTCTCTCTCTCTCTCCTCTCTCTCAAATAAATAAATAAAAGCTTTTTTTTAAAAAAAGGAAATTTCCTTCTAAAATGTAGTAATGGGCACTGATACTTGGTTAATGATGGTATACAGAATATGACTGTGCATGTGTGTGTGTGTGTGTGTGTGTGTGTGTGAATCCTGAAACACACTTTAGGGTCCTTTCATTAAAGGTGCCAATCATCCCCTGACTTGCCCACACCCCCTTCCAAAAGAATCTGCCATGTTGCCTAAGCAATCAAGCTCCTTCTTCCATGTCCCCACGCCAACCCCGAGCCCACAGCTGTTTGGATCGGAGATGGATACTTGACCCAAGAACACATAAGCCACTGGCTGGCCAGTTAGAACCCAGCCCCTAAAGAAAACAGGGTCCCTTCCTCTCTCTTTAGTGTTCAGGAGACAGAAAAAAATCAGCAGCAGGACAAGAAATGCTACAGGATTATGTTGGGCCTAGGATATATTAAATCTATTTGCAAGCAAAAATTATGAAAGAGAAGGAAACACTGAAAGGAGAGATGGAGGAAGCTGTCTGACAGAGAACTAAGCCAACAGACACTAGAAAAGCAAGACTCAAAAAAAAAAAAAAAAAAAAAA